>CARXXK010000001.1:42450267-43050267 GCA_949089665.1 Macrosiphum euphorbiae | reverse complement strand
CAATCGCCTATATATATTTATTGAATTGGGGAATAAAGTGGCGTGTTGGAAACTACTCCGCGCCACGAGAGAACGCATCCAAATGACTGCACCCTGCTGTCTCGAGGCAAAATTTCCCCCACCATGCGACAGCTGGTCTGTGCATACAGTGGCTCAAGTAACACAATATAAACACGCACCGTGTTGATGATTTCTTGATCGCCGTTATCCATTTTGGTTTAAGAGTTAAAAAAGTAAAAACATATACGAGCGCGGAACAGCAAAACAGGACACGTTACAAAAGAATTAACAGCATTGAAAAAATGTTATTATTGTATTCGCAGTATATACAACTGTCAAGGAATATCAAAGCGTTCCGACAGGTTGTGATGTGAGAAAAAAAAACTCGTTTTGGTTGGCCGCTGAATGCGTTCTCTCGTGGCGAGGAGTACGAATGAGTCTTCTGTTTCTTTGGTTTGCTTGTTTTCAAGGTTATTCAAACATTTAGGCAAAACAACACGCCAAGTCTTAGGCCGGGTCCGCACATACTAAAAAGTAAGCAAAAAACTCAACTTTACTATCACAAACAGGACCATAATTTTATAGAAATAGTTTTGTTTTAATTTTGTTGTCTCTACATGGACCCGGCTTTATACCAAATAATTGAATATTGAAATAAATGTATGGAGTTAAGAACGAATTTATGCTGAAATATCCTAGCAAAAAAAATATCATGTTAAGGTGATTAAAACATAGTTAAAAACAGGATTTTACCTTTAGTACCGCCGGATTGCCTAAAACTCATCAAAGCACGAATAATTCCAAATACTTCTACAGTTAGCAATGTGTGGACTTTGCCAGTATTTGGATCAGGTCTCATTAGCTCTAAAGATTTTCCTCGAGAGACTAAAATTTCTTGTATTTTTCCTCCACTGAAATTTCCATGGATAGCGTGCGTAATGCCGCTACCCCGTTGCAATGTCATATTGTATAAATACATGATTAGGTATTTTTCTGGTCGGTTTATCTAGAATAAAAACAAGTAAATTAATGCAACACATTATGTCAAAAAACATAAGCTACCTAGTATGAACAAACTTTAAAATATTATAATATAATACCTACATCAATAGGTATCAGTATATTTTATCAAGTTATAATACTACAGCACCAAAATAATGATGAGAAAGTTTAAAAATAAGAAATGGATAGGTAGTTACTGTGAAAAGACACAATAGAAGTCGAAAACCGGGTTGACGTTTTGTTAGACTTTAGTCGGTTTTACGAAACACGCGCACGCGTACCGAGTCGTCACAAGCATATCATGGGCGGCGCATGCTGGCGTGCACACTGCACAGCTTGACTCTTAAGCAGTTCGGCGGGGCGGGTTAGGAGCGGCATAAATTGTAAAAACGATGTTTTAACCTCAAAAAAATACATATTCAAATTGTCTAATGAGGTAGCCGGTGATGGAGGGGAGGGTCGGAGGGAAAAGCCGGAATACACACTTATTTAACTCGAACTGCGGCCCGCGTTTTGTATAGCGGAAATAGATTGAAATGAAATATGGCAGTTGCCCTGTCTGAAATGTGAACAATGACTAATAAAACTTTTATATTACCTGTCGATGTGCCCGTCCTAGATTCTCTTCCGTTCACGCAGCAATCGCACTACGACGAACGAACGGCGAAGGTTTTTGGTAGCATTGTCGAGAACACGTCTGGCGAAAGCCGGACTGGCGGCCAGACACAGCGATCAATCGGCCGAGAAGTCGATTCTTCGGACGGGTCTAAACTCGATTGCTCGCCCGTTGACAACACGAAACGGCAGACTGCCGGCACATACGAACCATTTGCCTTTGCCGCGTTTGGTGACGAACACGCGCTATGTAATATGTATTGTACTAATAAGTAAAAACGAATAACTTCTATAGGTTCGTGCTCAAGTAGCAATCGCGACGCAACACGCAACGAGAATTTGCTACTTGAGAGTTGAGTACGAAAAAATTGAAATATAGTTATACAGACGTTATAATAGTATATCAAGATAGACGACGCGGCGAAGCCATTACGGCATTACCATTTGGCATTTAGTAATTACCAAATACCAGTTACCACAGTGCATCACCATTCACCACAACGTCGCGTGTGGTGGGCGGTCCGCGTGACAGTTATACCACATGCAACAAAATTAAATTTCTCTATCGTTTTGTTCCTACTGTGTCGATTTTATTCCCACGCATTTTCGAATATTCGAAATCTATCATGCTGTATTTATGAAGGGCGCGTAAAAAGTTGGAAAATTATTGGTTTGGACCCGTCTAATTGTGGATACCGATAAATGCCCTATCGGAAACACGTCATATTATTATTGGAACTGTATTTTTATTGATTCATATTTCTTTGGAATCTTAATCTTCGAAAAATATTTTTTCTGAATAATAATTATCTAGTATATAAGTTTACAAGTCAATAGGTCATAAGGGGATAGCACCCAGTGCCTGGTTTTTGACTCGATACTCAATATTTACTAACTGCTGAGTGAGTAAATGACTTACAGTTTATTTAAGATGTTATTCTCGCATTCAAACGACTGACAAATGGCGCTCCGCAGGTGCTATTGACACAAATGTTATAATACCTAGGTGACTACGAGTCATGCAGACGTTGCTCGTACTAGCTATCAAATATGTATAATACACCAGTATTATAATCGTTGTCTATAGATTCGACCACTACATAACTTTTACTTCAGACATCAGAACACAACCGAACTCAAAAGAAATAAAAAATCCATAACTGCTCGTGTAGTCATTAACAAAACAAATAATATAAAGTAACTAGGAATTACTATTGATCAGCATCTCAAATGAGATGCACACATAAAAAATACAATGATTAAACTACATAAATTACGTATTTTTACTGCTCCAAAAAGCTGTGACACAAAATAAATATAATTGTAAAACTTGTTAATTCATCTCTTTGCTCTGAATTTTAAACTAGAATGTTTTATATTTTTAACAATAAAATAAGGTGAATAAATGAATAACTATCAATAGATTCAATCGTATTTAATTTTATGAGTGATTATTAATCAATAGCAACCAGTGGCGTCTTGAGGCCGCTTTTTTGTGGCATTTGCCAATTCAACTTTTGGAAGTGGATAGGCAGGTGGTATAAGGATATATTTTAGAAATGGGTAACTAACTCACAATAAGAATATAAGATACAGATCTATTATGGATTTTTATAGGTTATAACTTATAACTTATAAGTATTAAACTATTTAGGTCAGTGGTATGTACTTGTACTATACACATTAAACCAACCATAACGTATAGGTATCTATATCTATATCTATATTATTATTATTATTGAAAAATGAATTTTGTGCTACGATTTTTATTCTAAAAAGTACAAATAAAAAATAAGAGACAACAATGAAAAAAAAAACAAATAAATTATACACCAAATTCCAAAGATTAATATGTTTTATTGAAAAAAACTTTTACATTAGAGATTTAAATTTTAAATACTGATGAGAATTAATTTCAATACTATATTGAGTACCCTAAAATTATGATTAATTTTAATCAAAATGAAATTAACTTTCATAATTTAAAATTAAAATAATATAAACTGAATTTCTTAATATTATATTTTTCAACATTTTGAAAATTATGGGTGGATGGGTGGATTTAATGGGTGCCTCTATGGTTCAAACAGTTGATAGTAATCACTATTTTAAAATTAGTATGATATAAAAAACTAGAAACTGGTACAATCGTTCACAATATTTTTTAGATTTAAAAAAATTATTAATTACTAATGTAGCTATTTAAAATAGAACAAATACTTAATATTTTTGCAAATTTGTGATACTATTTAAGATAAAATCTTATATTAAAATTTAGAACCAATCAAATTATAGTATTATAAAATAGTTACATTTTGTTTACTAAGATGATTCCAAACAAAATAAAACCATAGGTAGTTATTATATTTACTAAATCTGTTTTAACTTGTATGTAATAAATAACAATAAAAATGATTAATAATATAATATGAATTAGAAAGATCATTGATGGCAATATTTTTTTTTTAAAAATTAAGAGTAGTCTGGCCTCTTGCTCTTCCTCTAGCTCTGGTAGTAGCTCTAGAAGCTCTGCTACCTCGACCTCTTTTACCCCGGACGCTTTGAACACTACTTGTAGAAGTGTTATTACTAATTTCTTCATCATCTGAGTTTGCAGGTGAAATATTTGAATCATTGTCAGAATAATTTTGAGTTGTATGTTGCTGGGAACTTAATACTTCACGAACCTTAAATTAAAATAGTACTTAGTACCTATAATAATTCATTAATATTTATTAGTAAATTAACATCATACATCATTAGTTTCTTCTTTTGATTTTTGGGTGCGAGAACTATGATAACTAATAATGTGCTCTGATATGTTATTTTCGTTGAGACCTTCTTGTTTTATGACATAATTCTTCATTTTTTTCTTTTGGTGTCTGAAAATAATTTTGTTTTGTTTTGAAATACAAAAAATGTATATTATATTATTATACCATATGACTAAATCAAATATATAATAAAAACACTATTTGAAATAATGTCCTAGCGACCTAGCTAATTTTAAAATAACCATATTTTTTTTTAGACAATATAAATATATAATTTTAATAGCTTCAAGTACATTGTTACATGATCATTATTTATATATTATATTTTTTTATTTATTATATTTCAATCAGAAGAATACTATTTATACTAAAACAGTTTATTAAAATAAAACTTAGTGAGTTATAAAGAACCTAGGCCAGTGAGCGGCTTAACCAATGTCCAATATAAAAAAAAAATACTAATTTTTAATATTAATATTATAATCTGCAACCATTTATAAACAAATAAAATGTTCAATCTCTACCGTGAATCTTAAGTTTATTGTTCATTGTTTAAGCACCTCTAATTTATCTTTTTTCAGGTATCCTAAAAGGGGTATCCTATATCCTTCTCCAAGGTCTAATCCACAAACCAAATTTCATCAAAATCGGTTCAGCGGTTTAGTCGTGTAAACGTAACAGACAGTATTTAGCATTTATATATTAGTAAGGATAGGGACTTATATTTTATATTTTAATGTTATACATTTTACTTGCTAGTTGCAATTAATAATAGTAATATTTGTAAGTAAATCAACAATTTAAAGTAAACAGAGTACACATATATAATGAACTCATTGCAGCAGTTGTTGGTCCAGCCAAACTACCACCGACGGTTTCAATCAGAATATATAATGTTATTGTTGGATTTGGTTAAGGGGGCCAGAGAGAATAAGCCGCTTGATATAAATGGTATTGAAAATGGGTTGATTCAATTGTATGACGAAGTTATCCCATCACTGTGTCAGATCTTCCCTCAATATTTATTTACCAGAAACTGCCAACCACTAGTAAATACTATCATTCTGCATTATAATTGTTTTATATAATTTATACTCACTCTACAACTCGTTTTATTGCATCAGGACATGATTTATTTACAAGCCAATCAACTGCTTCAGCCATACCATCAACAGACAATAATTCTAGTTGATTTTCTTCGTTAGCAGTTCTAAAATATTGATCAACAATATGTTCAATTTTCTCCATCTAAATAAAAATTATTATAAATATTAAATTAAACGGAATTGAATAGGTTTACTATTAGGTCTGTAAGATTAATACTTCTTCATCGTCCATGATATTCGAAAGAACTTGATCATCAATGCACTTGGTTTTTTTCTGGACACTCTTTTTTTCCATTCTTAATAAAATCATATCATTAGAATTAGCAACACGGTCTTGAAATGCATGTCCAAACTGAATACCATTAAAATGTTGAGTTTCATTAGTATATTCAACTCGCAGTCGTATTAATGGTAATTTTGGTTGTTTGGTGTGACCTAAGAAAAATTATCAAATATTATTAATTTATAAAATTAAGATAGTTAATAGGTCAATAAAAATGTATTGAGACCGTTATCTTAGTAGCATTTAACATTTTATTAATTTATGCATAATATGACAGCTATGTTTGACAAAAAAAAATGTTCAGTGTGTTAACTTAAATTTCTGGTTGAGCCTAGACAAATTATAATGCCCTAATATTTGGACAGCGCACCTAATTTGTTTTTAACACCAACATACATATTGATGTATTAACCAATATATAGTTATTGTATTTGTATAAAGGTATAATGTTTATTTTTTAGAATAATAAAATGTATGTAGTGGTTAAGTTAGGTAGGTACACACAAATATTTTTGATTTTTTTATACATTCACTACAAACAAAATTTTCATGATCTCTACGAACATATTATTATAATATAAGCATTATAATAAAATATTTAAATATATACCCACATTTTACTATGCCCCTAAAAAGTTTCAGGTCGAGCCTGGGCTGGACCGGCTCGCCCCGTGCGCAAGCCTATGCATACATTATGTATCTAAATTCTAAAAAAAACATTTTATATAATACCGACAACAACCTGAATTGTTCTATGTATTTTTATTATTAAAAACATTTTTAAATATAAATATAGTTTAGTATAGTGTAAAAGATTTATACAATTTTGTGAATTGTATTAATGTATATTATTTAGTATATAAGTATATTTAATTTTTAATAAGATAACATTAGGCGATAAGCTGACAGTGAAATGCAATAGTAATATTAAATGATAAAAATGGAAAACTCGTGTGATGGGAAGATACATTTTGAGTGATTGATTTTGACCGGTAGTGGGTTATGCACGATTAACAATATTAGTTTTTATCAATTAAATATAAATTAATTATAAAAAAAAATAAAAAATAATTCAAATTTACCGCTATATTTAAGACTCAATCTTGATAAGATATCCTCAATTTGTCTTCTTACAAATTCCTGAGTTTTCTTTGAAGTACTAACATCTTCATCACATTCTGACAGTTTTACTGTCTCAAAATGCATCAGCCTAACAGTTTTCAATTCCAATGGTTCCATTCTAAAATGTTTACCGCTGATAGTTAACAATCCAACATATTTAGTACCGGCTTCTCCTTCACACATAGATGTTGCTACTGTACTGCCTAATAGTAAAATAGTAATTTTTCCAATACATTATAGAAAATTGTTTGAGCATTATAAATTTAAGCCTAGTTATAATATTATGCAAATTAACTATTATTGCTATTACCTGGCTGGCAAATATAACCTGAATTTGATTCCCCTCGAACAGGATCAATTAAACTTTCATGTTCATGTCCCCAAATAGTAAGCATTATATGACTTGGAATACATTTTTCTGATAAATATTTTGTACCAGGACGATTTACACGATTTTGATGACATACAAATATATTGAACCAATCATCTACATCTTCTAATGGGCGATTCATAAATACTTTTTTTTCCTTAAATAATCGTTCCAACCTTTCATCTCTAATATGACTCAAACCATAAATGGCAAGTTTATTTGATCCTTTCTTTAAAAGTATAGGATTTATTTTGAGCTCTTGAAGATTTGTTTGTTTTCCAAAGTAATTGATTAAGCCCATTGAACTTAAGAGATCCATACATGATATCTCTCTATATCCTTGAAATTTTTTAATTATATATATTATTAATTTTTTTTTAATTAAGAGGATGTGATACCAAGATGTGTCATCTCCGTCTTACAAGTGCATAACATACCAAATTTTACGTTTAGCAGTATACGTGTAGCTCTGTTAATTTAAAAAATAGAGTGAATTGCCCTCTTATAAAATCCAAAGGTAATATCTAGGCAATCTCATGGACTTTTTATTATATTTTAGTTTTAAAGAAAATTATGAGTATTCTTAGATGTACAAACAATTTACAATTTTAAAATACTCATAACTCGCTTTAAAATAAAAATATAATACAGTTGCTTAGATATTAACTTATCAGAGGTCAATTCACTCTAATTTTTAAAGTATTGGAGCTACACATGTTTTGCTGAGCATAAAATTTGCTATGTTATGCAATTGTAAAACGTAGACAACATATACAGGTAAATAAAATGTTCAATGAATTATATTACCACAAGGATCATCATGATTGCCATGAATTGAAAAAACCGGAATCGAAACATTAAGATTTTGATCTTCAAAATTAACAATGGGATTATTGCAATGTTTAAATACTTCAGATTGGTCACAAACAATTTCCATATTTATAGGCCTATATTATAAAAAATATAGTAAAATATTATATCCACAGTAATCTCACTATTTAGAATAATGAATAATAATTGATTAGTTATTTTTTATTACAATCATAATAAAACGCTTAAAGATTAAGTTTATTTCAAAGTTCCTTTAATATTTACTTGTCACCCAAACAATATTGACGCAAGAGGGAAATACATCTTTCCAAAGATGCTACTGAAGGCTGGTTGACATGAAATAGATCACCAGCCAACAAAATAAAATCAACTTCATGTTTAACTGCTAATTGTAACACTTCTTCGAATGTATTAAATGTGTCATCAGCTATAACAATATGGATATATAAATTGGTAAGTATTGTATAATTTGTAGGTATTACCTACAATTAGGTAAATAAAGATCATTATAATTGTATGTGAAATAGAATTATTCTAACAATTTTGATAAGAAAAAATTAAAATATCTTCTTAAGTAGGTAAACGTCATGCCAAAATAAAATATTTAGTTATGTGTGCTTCACAAAAACTAATAAATCCCATGTGTATCCTTTAAAAAAGTTATGAAATACTTAGCCATTTAGGAATATTAATTATGTATATATTATATTATAATAGCATGTAGGAATATATGTCTAGCACAGCCGTACAGGTCACATGTTATAAATATAATGCAATTTTTGTTTTCACCTCGAACCAAATTTTTTTCTTCAAAACCCAAATGTAGGTCTGTTGCTACAAGAATTTTGAAGTTTTCTGAATCGTCGTGAACAATTGTGTTAGAAGACATTTTGCAATTCAAATGATTTTAATACTAACTATTGTGTTATACACTTATACTTAAATTGAGATAATTAATTTTAAATTCCTACAAGTACAGCTCAGTACTCATAGTCAAAAGAGTAAAAATGAAACTAAGAATTAAAACACTTAACAGTTAACAATTTATTCCACTGTCCACTATTCAGTATTTCAACCAAGGGGTGGCCATATCATTCTAAAAGTGAAGCGAAAACGGGGTACTTGCAGTGTTACCATCATATGAAAAATAAATTGTTGTAAATATACTAACATTATTTTATTTTGAATAATAAAAATTAATTTTAAAATAAGAACAAATTTTACAAAAAAATATATGTACCTACTATTGGTTCTTATTATAATATAATAATATTATATTATAATGATAATATTTATGCAGTACAAATAATAATAGTATAATAACAAACTGCACTTATTATAATATACAAATGTAGAATAATATTATATTAAAATAATGATAATATTTATGCAGTACAAATAATAATAGTATAATAACAAACTGCACTTATTATAATATACAAATGTAGAATAATATTATATTAAAATAATGATAATATTTATGCAGTACAAATAATAATAGTATAATAACAAACTGCACTTATTATAATATACAAATGTAGAATAATATTATATTAAAATAATGATAATATTTATGCAGTACAAATAATAATAGTATAATAACAAACTGCACTTATTATAATATACAAATGTAGAATAATATTATATTAAAATAATGATAATATTTATGCAGTACAAATAATAATAGTATAATAACAAACTGCACTTATTATAATATACAAATGTAGAATAATATTATATTAAAATAATGATAATATTTATGCAGTACAAATAATAATAGTATAATAACAAACTGCACTTATTATAATATACAAATGTAGAATAATATTATATTAAAATAATGATAATATTTATGCAGTACAAATAATAATAGTATAATAACAAACTGCACTTATTATAATATACAAATGTAGAATAATATTATATTAAAATAATGATAATATTTATGCAGTACAAATAATAATAGTATAATAACAAACTGCACTTATTATAATATACAAATGTAGAATAATATTATATTAAAATAATGATAATATTTATGCAGTACAATTAATAATAATAGTATAATAACAAACTGCACTTATTATAATATACAAATGTAGAATAATATTATATTAAAATAATGATAATATTTATGGCTTATGCAGTACAAATAATAATAATATAATAACTAACTGCACTTATTAAAATATACAAATGTAGAATAATATTATATTATAATGATAATATTTATACAGTAGAAATAATAAAATAATAAAAAACTATGCAATGTTAAATGTACACTACTGGCCTTTAAAAAGGATCATTTTGTTGTACCAGTTTCTAAGTGAAATATTTTCGGAGCTCTTTTTGCACGTATATTTAGTTTTTAAATCAAAATATTTTGATATTATAGATTTAATTAAAAGGGTTACATGATTACTCATACAATCATTATCAAAATTATGAAATTGTATATCATTAAATACAGAAGTATTATTTATAAAAAAATTTAGAGTTTTGGTTTGAATAAATAATTTATGCATAGGTTTATTAGACTGGTGTTGAAAAGATCTCATAATTTTTTCAGTTTTTGTACAAATAAAAATAACACTATCACTTGGATATGACAAACCACCAACATCTTTAAGATGAATTAAAGAACCTAAAAAGTTATCTTTGACACCAAAAAGAGCACCTACACAAATCTCACATTTAATTTTGAATGAAAGATGACGAGAAACAAAACCAGCAATATAAATTATAACTTCTGTACAAAAGTCATTGAGAGTATTATTTACAATGTAATCATGGTCATTTATAGTTAAAGTTTCAGGTTCAAGCTCAATGTCTTTATATAAAGTTAAATATGTACTATTAATTAAGTCTTCAGGTTCTTTATTTTTTATGCTAGAACAATTTAAAATCGAAATATTATCAAGTGGAATACAGTTACCAAGAGCACTATTTTTAATTTCTGCATGCATTATTAATTTTTTATAAGTGGCACGAAATTGTCTTGCAGTGGGATTGTTATTTAAACCACCATGAGATCTTATAGAACCAAATAAAAGTTCCAAGTGGTCTTGGCTGAATTTATAAAAACATAAAAATTTTAATTTTTTTGATTTTAAAAGAGTTTCATATAACGTCTTTAATGATTCAAAACAAATTAAAAAACCTAAAAATCCAGTTTTTCTTGGAGATTCAATGACAAGTTGACCGTTTGGAAATTTTAAACCTTTAATATATGTACTAATTTCATCAATACAATTTTTTATTTCTTCAAAATTCCGGTCACACAGGGCAGATTTAAAACCATAATCATTGTATTTTCTTGAGTTAAGTATATCAAAAGCATTATTGAATATTTGGATAAATTCAATAGTAGCATTACAATTTTGAAAAGCCTCTAGTTTTAAAGTATTTTGACAAAAAGATAAAGCGTCAGCTACAGACTTACTTAAAAGCTGTGTTGCTAGCTTAACTTTCATTTTTTGGCGAAAGAAAAAAACATGATTTTTTTTCAGTTTGTTACCTAAATGAAATCCTTCATTTTCTTGGAGAGTTAAGAGTTCTTTAATAAATTTGAAATTTATTTGTTCATTATTACTATTTAATAAAAGTTGTTTTTCACCAAAAGTATTTCGAACCAACTTTATCATATGTGCCGGGTCTGGTAAAATTACAACAGGTTCATTTGAATTATTAACACTAAAATCGGTTTTTAAATTTTTTAAATTTAAATCACAACCTAATATTTTAGACATAGTTAAATTAGTAGGGCACCCATCGAAAGTCAAACTAACAATATTCACTTTTGTTTTTTGTAGGAGATTTAATGCTTGTTTGACCAGCTCAGCTTTTTGTACACTACTAAGATGATTGCATAAAAAGTAACCTATAGGAAGCTTCCACGATTCATTAATGCAAACTACCATAAATACAAGACATTCAGTAGCTACTTCCATAGTATCTGTTTCAACAGTTTTCCCAATATTTACATAACCATGATACTTGAAACCGTCCCACTCAACATGCTGCCTTATAGCTACTTCATCTATCATCAAAGCACAATATATAGGTTTATCATTTTTAAGCGTAAGCAAATCAAGCGATTCCTGCGTAAAACCTGGCTCTGCATCCATATGACAGTACCATTTACCAAGCGTGCGTGGATGAGGCAACACACAATTAAATTCATTTCGAACAAACTCGTATGCTTTAGGTGAATAAAAGTTGAGTGTTAAAGCAAATTTTCGCAGATCTACACTATATTTTCTAGAAACAGCTTTGCCTTTGTTTTTATTTGCCAAATTCATAATCAAATCTTTATTCTTACCTGCAATAATTAAGGCAGACCATAGAGTAATAAAACTAGGCAGACAAATTAAACATCATTATAAATGTGAAGAAAGTCTGCATTCACTGCTGTTAAAAATTACCAAAACTATCCATGAGTATTTCTACTGAGTCTTCATTAAGTAAATTGTTCTTTTTCAAAACAGTAACAACTTGTTTTAATGAACTAATTTTCTTTTTTTGTCGGCTAATTTTTTGATGAAGAACTTTAATTTTTTTTGATTTTAATTCATTGGTGATTGATAAATTAAACAAAGCTTTTTTTAGGCGTATTTTTCTTGGTGTATCATCATCAGTAGATTTGCTCATATCAAAATATGATCTTTTAGAATTGTGCTTAAACAGAGATGTAATAATAGTTAATAAAATAATAACTAAGTACCTAATATACTGCCAACCCTTGTTTATACATACAGGTGTAATAGTATTTTCTGGTGAACTGATTTTCTTTTCACCAAGAACAGGTTTGATTTCTTGAACAGTAATTTTAGCAATATCTTCAAATGTACCCTCATCAAGTTGCATACTTGATATATCTGAAGATTGCTACAGCAAAAATGTATGTTATTCATATTTCTTCCAATTATATAAAGATGTAATAGACCATATACTGGTGTTAATATACTTACAGGTGTAATATTTTCATGTGAATTAGTCTCATTTACACAAGATACAAACTCTTCAGGATAAACATTTTTGGCCTAAATTAAGATGTATATAAAAAATTAACAAATATAATTTATATAGGTAACATTTTTTGTAAAACTTACACTTTTCACTCTTTTAATATAAATTGAAGGAATAGCAAAAGGCTTCAATCGTATGCTTCTAGCATATTTATCAAAACAATGTGCATCAAAATGTAAAGAACAAACAACAGATTTTGGTTTGATTGAACCAGCATTAATGTTGCACTTGTTCTGGATAAAACTTATCCACTCTTCTCTGACATTACTCTGTGGAATTCTAAAAAAATAAAATATTTTTATCATGCTTATATAGGTATATAAACTATAAAGACATAAAAATATCATACATAGTAAACAAATTAAACTAACCGGTGAAATGTAATATTTTGGTTTTCTTTTTTTTGTTTCTGAGTCCGAGCGCACAAAATACAGCTGACCATGATTTTAGGCTCAGACTCGCGTTACTTACAATTTTACAAAATTACAGTTAAAAATTATAATTATAATTAAAATTATAATTATTAATTTTTAATGCAAATATTGCTAATCAAACATAAATCATTTATCATCAGTTATCACCATAGAGCAGGGTTCACCAATTAATATTTGCCACATT
Organism: Macrosiphum euphorbiae; assembly: GCA_949089665.1. NCBI lineage: Eukaryota > Metazoa > Arthropoda > Insecta > Hemiptera > Aphididae > Macrosiphum > Macrosiphum euphorbiae. The sequence goes on along the minus strand of CARXXK010000001.1, from coordinate 43,036,518 downwards.
AAGAATTTGGAAAATTCTCGAGGGCCATAAAAATTCAAAGTACATAATATTTATTATAATATGCCGGTTGGTCAAAAATACTTTATTTCTAAAAAAAAATATATACACTTATTAATTATTATGTAACTAAAACCAATGAAAATATAATTAAATTAAATAAATATATGAAACAATTATTAATTAATATTTTTAATGAGAAAAATGGCAGATCTTGCTTTCAACTAGCTGCTTTAAGTCGGGGTTGTAGTTTGTGGTAGCTATCTTCATCATCATTTTAAGGTGTTCGTTGGCGAGTTTGTTTTTGATATAATTCATTTTTGAAAAAGCAGACTCACAGACGTATGTGAAGCCAAACATTGGACACATTTTCACTGTCAATAATTTCAACGTCGGGTATTTCTTTTCAGATACATATTTCAACCAAAATTCATCATAATATGTAGAATCAATTTCAGTTTTTGAATACTTTTCATTATACACATTTTTTAGGACACCATCTGATTGAAATTCAATTATTTCAATTTGAAGATGTACTCTGTTGCATTTGAAAATATTTTCTACTTCGTTAATCCATTCACCATAATAAGTACGTATTAAATTATTCAAATTATTGGATTTTTCGCTCAGTCTGGGTGGCCGGTTAAAATGCATTCGCGGGCCGGTAATAAAAATAAATATAATGTCGATTATTCATTTAATTTCATGGTCAAAAACGCCATCTAGTGTTCACTAGAGTTGTAAGAGGGGTACAATGGCGTTCAATTTTGCTTCGATCTGATAATCATAATATCTGCCTAATGCCGCCTCTATAGTTTTATTACTCTATGATTTCAACTAACAAGTAACTGTGGAGAATGGGGAATGGAGCAGCGTTGCCAATGTTTGTTATCTAGTCAGCGGGGAAAATATGACAAAATTACCGTACTTTGAACAATATTACCGTACTTATTGATTTTTTAGGTTATCAGCATGGTTATCAGTTATAATTTCTTATCCGAATTCTTATCAAATTCTTATCAAATTCTTATCAAATATTTATAAAACCATTAAAACCTATTAAAAATTAATAACAAATAACAATTAACAATCTTCAGGTAAAAACTTATAATGGGTTCAGGGTTATGGACAGTGCCGGCGCTAGGAGAGGACAAATGGGACATTTGTCCAGGGCCCCGCGCTTGTTAAAGGGCCCCGTGATTTTTAATTATCATCTTAATACGAATACCGTGGTTTACCGTCGGATATTGCATTATTCTGCCTGCAGCGGTCGCGTACTTAGATATTAAACAATTTATTATTTTATTCAAACATTTTGATGAATTAATTTATTTTTAATTGATGATTTTATGTAGTTGTTAAAATAAATGTAAATTAATAAAATAACCAGCCCTTATGAATTACAGACAACATGATAAAAAATTCAAAAACAAAAATTACATGATATTTAAAATCAAAAATTATAGTTAATTATTATGATAGTTTCACCCAAGGTTTGGGGTTATTAGATAAACTCTGTTTTCTTTTATGGGGAATTCTATGGAATTCTATGGGAATTCTAACTAGGGAGAAACTGAGCACCATCTTAGTCCAGCTCACATAATATCACGATCAAAAGTCTGGGTCAGGTTCGAAGTTCAATATTATATAATATATAGAATTGATACAAAAATAAAATCAAATACAAAATATTTATAACAAATATGATGAAAAGCTAATTTTTTTTTTTTGAATTTACCGTACTATTTGACCCATTTTTGGTTGACCGTACTCCGACCGTACGGAGTATGAAATTACCGTAATCCCCCGACAAATACCGTACTATCGGCAACACTGGAATGGAGATACTGAGATAGCTCCGAAGTCCCGTACGGCCGTAAATGTATAATATTCAAACTTCAAATGTCGGTACATTTTTCACTTATCACTTCTGATAAGCCGGCAATTCGGCAACCATAACATATTATATAATTATAATCTATATATATATTATATTAGTCTCGGACAATTCTGATGACAACACTCTATTGCCTATGCATATCTTAAAAGGGGTTTTAATAAAAACATTTATTTTTCAAATATGATTCAAGATGGATAAATAATAATTATTATTACCTATTGAGATGATTGTAATCTATAGACTATAGTATGACTAAATAAAGTCATGGTATATAGACTATTAGTAAATACTATTAAGTATTAACTGTAGGCAGTGGCGCCGAACTCATATATCATGTGAAGCGATCGCTTCACTTCTTATGGGTGGGTAGGTGGGTAGGTGGGTATAGGTAAGTTCTAGGGAGTAGTGGTTAATGGGTAAACAAAGTTACATAAGGTGTCCTGTGTTCAGAAGTTTTAAGTTTAAGGGGGTGGGTGGGTGGGTGGGTGAATAAAAAATTCTAGATTTCGCTTCACAAAAAAATTCTGAGTTCGGCGCCACTGGCTGTAGGTGAAACTCGGAGGCTGGTGTAACTCGCTAAGAGTAATTTAAACAGGAAGTTATAAATAGAAACATTTAAAAAAAATATATTAATTCTATACCAGTATTCAGTAGGTAATATTAATACAAGTTATTAAATTATTTATTAAGGGGACGTTACAGTGATATTTGTACACATTTATCTCCGTTAGTTTAAAAATTAGAGCGAATTGAGCTCTAATAAATTTTAAAGGTAAGACTATTATCTAGACAATGGCAGGCTTTTTATTATATTTTAATTTTAAAGCGAGTTATAAGTGTTTTAAAATTGTAAACTGTTTGTACATCTTAAATACTCATAACTCGCTTTAAAATTAAAATATAATAAAAAGCCTATGTCGTTGTCTAGATAATAATCTTACCTTTAATATGCCCTACATATTATAATTTATAAGTATGGTTCATCCTACCTCAAATTATACGAAAAGATATATTTGCAATTTGCATATACCTAATCTGTGACCCTACATCAGTGGCGTAGCCAGGGGGGTGGCTAAGGGGGCTATAGCCCCCCCCCCCATTGACCGATGTTGACCTTAGAATTTTATCAAGATTAATAAAAAAATTAAAAGCGTAAATAAAAAACACATTGTATTTGTATACTTAGCCCCCCCCCCCATAAAAAATTCCTGGCTACGCCACTGCCCTACATTAATAATAGTATTTCCTACGATACGTCGATACCTAAACGGCTAAACGTTTATCGCCAAGAGTGGCCAAGACTATCATGAACAAAAGTTAGGTTCTACATTTATATTTTCTATTACCGTTTTATATTATAGCGAACCGTTTTCTTGTCGAGGCGGTCAAAAATGATCGTTTAAATCCTACGTCGAAAATACCGGAGTTTGGGAAAGCCTTATTTCTATATTTTTATTTTTTATGCAACCATAGACTTATTATAAGTCTATGTATGCAACGATACTCGTATAATAACAATAAATAATGATATCGTCAATCATCATATCGATAGTTATAGGAGGACGTGATACCCTCAAGTGTTGTCTCCGTCTTGCAGTAAGTGCGTAACATACTTAAATTTTACGCTCAGCAGAACACGTGTATAGCTCTGTTATAGAACCAATTAAATGAACATTTTCATTTAATCTGTGGTTATAGTTTAAAAATTAGAGGGAATTTACCTCTAATAAAATCTAAATGTAAGATTACTAGTTATTACCTAGGCAATCTCATGAGATTTTTAATATACTTTAATTTTAAATCGAGTTATGAGCATTTTAAAATTGTAAATTGTTTGTACATCTTAAAATACTCATAACTCATAACTTTAAAATTAAAATATAGTAAAAAGTCCATGAGGTTGCCTAGATTTTACCATTAGATTTTATAAGAGGTCAATTCACTTTTTAAATTAACGGAGCTACACGTGTCCTGCCGAACGTAAAATGTGCCCACGAATTCGGAGATAACTGCGGGTATCACGGTCCTGAAAGCGGTCTGTTTCTAAGGAGCAAACGATAGGCAATTAGTTTATCAGTTGAAGTCGAGTACTGAGTAGTGCTGTTGTGTCAGTAGTAAACAAACATTTGTGTGTGTCCAGCGCGCCACCACTACTAGCCGCTCATTCATCAACGATGGAATGTTCATTACAATTTCCGGGAAACCACTAGTGGTTTGCACGCGCATGCACAGTCATTGCATTTGATGAAATAAAATATTTTGTTCCAACGAGAAACTAATTTTAATCAATGTAGACCTAAAAGCCTGACAAAAATACGTCAACTCAAAATTATCGGATTTCAATTCTGTAAAAACATTTGAGGCGATCGACCATTTTTCTAGGTTATTGTGGAAGTCGATTTTAGAATAAACTTTTTTTAAGAAACACTAAAGTAAATCTAAAAATTTTAAAAAAAATTCAAAAACCAAACTAAGATTTATTATTTAAGAACAATTTTTAAAGAAATATCAAAAATCGATTTCCACAATAACCTAGAAAAAAGGTGGATAAACTCAAATCTTTTTTCAGAATTGAAATCTGATTATTTTAAGTATGCGTAATCTTGTCAGGCTTTTAGGTCTAAAATGTGAAATAAATACACTGCTTCCAATCCCCTTAATAGGTATAGGGGTATACATTATGAATGCAAATGCCAAATAGTAATTACTACAATAGCAATATTTAAAAAAAAAAAAAATGTTTTACAATATAAGAATAATTACTTGCTTAAGTTATATAGGTACTACTTTTTTCTTACCAATACAGTAACACCAATATTTACAATTAATATAGCTCTATGAGTATACAAATAATGTCAACAGTCTAGCATAACCCCATGAGCCCAATATATGCATATATTATTCAAAAAAACTTTTTTTTTATCTTAGAGACATAACACTGCTCTTAGAAGGGTCCTGTGTTCATCCCGACAGCCTCATGTTATGGTTTAACGGAACATAGAATCGACAGGAGGTTCCAAAACGCAGTGTGAAATCAACAGTTAAAACTGATTTCTTAATAATGCATTTAAAATGAACCCACCAAAATGTATAGATGTAACACACTTAGACAACTATTTATTATGACGACTTAAGACTTGATTTAAAAAAACCCTAAAATAAGAACCACTCTAATACTTACTTAACAACTAGCTAAATAGTTCATTCACAGTCCAACTCAATAAGGCTAAACAAGTCTTTAATTAAAATTTGAGTTTTCACATAGTTATTTTTAAATACAAGCTATTAAAAAATAAAAATAATATTTATTACTTATAATTATTATATTAAAAACTTAGAATTTGATATACCTACAATTTAAAATCATTTTAGATTTTATGGTTTATAAATACATACTTATACTTAAAAATAACAAAATATGTCACTGTAAGTTACTTAACATACATAAATGTATGCCTTTAAATTCTGTACATAAACCATTAACAATTTTAAAGATGTTACCATTGATTATAAATACTAGTATTCACAATCAATGGTGTTACTTATGTAAATCGTTTTTGATATAAAAATGCTGACTATACAATACACAATTTATTGTATATGCCATTATTTTTATATATGCTATATAAATGGTGAATACATAATATATAATTATAGACTTATAGATAAAATTGCATTAAAAAATGTTATATTATAAATTATAATCCCAATGAGTAACACAAAAATACTAAAAGTAGCATAATCATAATAAAATAGTATTTATAAAGATAAAGTGGAAAATTCCAAAGATGTTGTGGAATAATTTATTTTTAGTAATAATTAAACTATTAATGTAATGTTTTTCTATAACTATGAACTAGATAGATTTAAAACAGTTTGGCTTACATCATTTCCATTTGAAATAATAAATAATAATATGAAAACAAGATAATCATTGATACTTGATAATTTAACTAAAAAAACAATTCTTAATACTCATCTAAAATTAATGTATCAAAATTTAATTTGTTTCATTCCCTCATCCCATTCCAATTGTCAAGAAACTGATTTATTAATCATCAGCCTTCTTCCCATGTCATGTCCAGATGTTCTTTCTACACAGTTGGAAAATTCTGTATTGAGCCAGTCTAAAGACAAATTATCCAAATGATTGTCAAAATCCACCAAATTATTATACAACTGTTGTTGTAATACAGCTGATGCAGCTGCCAATGTTACATTTTCTATTTGTACGCTAAATTGAAAATAATTAAATTAATTATTATATATTTTATATTATTTTACTATTCATAGGTACTTAGAGTTATTCAGGCGTTTCCATTTTCCATCATCTTGGGTGTGCACTAATAATGCACTTTCTTTTTGATTTAATTCCATTAATCGATTATTGATCTAAAAAATATAATTTAGAATTATTAATTATTAAAATCTAAAATATTAGCTTGAAAACGGTAAAAACTTTACTAACCACAACCATACAGACATCAGTCTCATGTTCAACAATTTTATCCATAATCTTATGGGCTGGTTTATCATAACTACAAACATATAAATTATCATAATATAAGTAGGTATTTAAAAATTCAATTAAATTAGTCAATTTTTATCAGATTTGTATAGTAATTTATATTGATTAATCTGATCTATAGTAGGAACCTACCTAAATTTAATTAGCTATCATAATGCTTCATTTAACATAATAAGTTAATTAGTTTAAAAATAATTTGTCTAATAGATTACTTTTATTTGCAGATATTTTCTGATAATTTAAGAAATATTTTTTTTTAATTTAGATAAGTAGTCTTTCCATAACCACGTAGGAAAAAATAGTTGATAATTAGTAGGTACTTGTATTACTTTATTACCCAAGCTACTACCCATAGGCATGACAGGCACCCCAGACATTTAGTAATTGGGGCCCTAACGGTCTACAATTTAAATCCTAGAGCATAGGGCAAGTATTTTAGCTGATGTTACTAGAGTAAAATGTTTAAAATATTTTTAATTTGTGTGGAAAAACATTTATGGTTTTAACAGCTAAACATTATTGACTACCAAAGTACAATCAAAACTAACTGTAAATAAAAAAAAATAATATAATATTGCCCATGTCTATTGACTATTGTTATTTCTCTCAACCATTATACATTATGTATTAGGTATTGAATTGAAAAGTGAGTTACCTACTTAATAAAAATAGGTGAATGGACAATCTAAATAATTTGAATAATGAACAAAATATAATTAAAAAAAAAAAAAAAAAAAACATGAACATAATGACAAAAATATTCCTAAAGGAGCTACCTACCTACTAATGAATCTGTTTTTGTGGGTCGATTGGTTAAAAGGTTCCAGTAGATATAATATTTTTAAATACTACAGATGTTAAGCATTGTAGTACAGCTTCAGCGTTACTAGTAGGTAATATGTTTATTCGTATATTATAATTTATTAAATGTACATAATATACTGTTAATAGAGGACCCAAAAATATTGTATAGGCACCTCCCAAATTTTAGGTTTGAAATGCAATTAAGATACATTCAATTTTATTCTTGTCCCCAAAAGTTGAAGAAACTATTGATCTCCCAACTGATAATAATATATATTTCATAAAATGCATTAAGATTAACATGGTAGGTATAATGTATATAGACGAAGAACTTTGACACACTATACGTTTATACACAATTCATTACATAATAAATGTACAATAAAAATATTTAAAAGTTAGACATCTAGGTACCTTAAGTCATCCAACGTTTCATTGGCTAGATAATAGCCAGCAATGTACATATCACATGTACTGGCAGATTGATCGATTTGCATCAAGGCGATCTCTGACATCGGTGATACATGGAGACACTGATGGAACAATGGAACAGTGTCCACTATAACCAACTTATCGCCCTTAGTAGAGTTCTCGGCGACCAGTAATCCGTTTACTTCACAGTGAGGATATTTGGCAGCATGGGCGACCATTTTACAATACGCCAACGTCGAAAAAGACACTTTCGACATTATCAATAGAATATAGACGGAATAAACTTTTAAAAAGAAATATAAAACGGGATTGATTCCAATTTCTAGTAGCACAGATTTACTGAAAATTTTAAAAATATGCTTAGTCACTACTTGCTTTATAGTAATAAATAACAGTAGTAAGTACCAGCACTACGCGACTACGCCACCCTAGACAGCTCTCCTAAAATTATAATCAATTTTTCTTTACACATTACACGTCTTATCAGTTATCACTGATTTTCATTTTTCAATATTTGACTGTTATCATTTTTCGGACGAGTACTTATCACTCCATTCTCCGGCATAATCAAGGGCGGCATAATCACCATAGATAGCTGCTGCTAGCACTGCTAGGTAGGTAGGAAACACATAGGTCGCGGGTTCGAATCCGTCGTACGACGCGTTGTTGCCGTCATTGCCATATGGTTTACACGGCCGCCCGGAACCCGACTTTTTTGCATTTTTTTTCACTATATTTTTCATATAATTAAATAATAATATGTTAATACAGCAATATACAGGAACATATTATTATTTAAAGCGACTTCGGGTGTGGACTATATTCGTTCGGCAGTCCTAATCCTAAACTAAATGGTCTTCCATTGCAACGGGTCACCGTAAAAATGCAATTCGAACAAACGTTCGCCACAACTTTATGTTTGGAGAATATTATAGGTAGGTATTATTAGTAGTTTCAAATATTCTGCAAATGGCAGAAAACTGCAAATGCCGGTAATTTCCGGGAACGCTTCGTTACTCAAACGCCTGCAGGTCAACTTGGAAATTGAAATAGTTTTGTAGTCTCCTTTATTTTGGAGGGAGGCTTTGTGTAATTTTCGGGGAGGGGGGCATAGCCACTTCACTACTCCAGCCTTCTTAGTTGAGCTTATGTCCATAAAATATATATCCATTGTTCGTTATATATCCATTGTTAATTATAACTTATAAGGTAGGTATAACATTAAGAGGACGCCACACCCGCATGTGTTGTCTCCGTCTTACAAATGTACAACATAGCAAAAACTCTTTTGCGAGGGACAACTTTTCTCGCACCATATTTGTTGTAGAACTACCAAATTTTCACAGCACTTAAAGAAGAACTTTATCTGTGCAACAGCGTGCTCTTTTTTTCAATAGCACCATCCAATCATTTTTTTATAAGCAAATTAAAAAACCAAATGTTTAGAAGCAAATAACTTGTATTGTATATATGTTATTGAAAAAAAGAGCACGCTGTTGCACAGATAAAGTTCTTCTTTAAGTGCTGTGAAAATTTGGTAGTTCTACAACAAATATGGTGCGAGAAAAGTTGTCCCTCGCAAAAGAGTTTTTGCTATGTTGTACAATTGTAAGACGGAGACAACACATGCGGGTGTGGCGTCCTCTTAATATCGTATAAATACACAGCTAATATAATATGCATCTGGCTATAACTGAATTAATAACTACTAAATACGAAATAATATTATATTAAACAATGGCATAGTATTATAAATAATATTATCTTGGACCGTAGTAACGAGATTTATTTATTTAAACAATAGTTTTTAAAATCACTTATTTACACGACCAAAGGAAGACCGGACAAACTTAAGGAGAAACGCTGGTTATAATGTCCATTCCGCGGAACTATGGAGAGGCGCCCAACTGAAGTGGCGCCTATAACGAGACATACTGCAGAACTGAGGACGACGAGAGGACCATCGGCGAGCTGTCGGACCGGAATGCCGGAGGACGTGGTCGGCCTTTGCGGTGACCCGGTCACGTTCTCGTTGGGTCTGGACGACGGCTTGGGGTGGTGCACTACAACATATGCGGCCGAAAGCGAATCAGACGGCGGAGCAAGAGGATGGCTCGATGGCGGAGAAAAATATAAGATATGGCATGCAGCGGCGACACACGCAGCAGCCGCAAACGCGGAAAAAGGATAGGGAGGAGCAGGACAAGTTTGGAAATTAGCCGCCGCTGAAGGACCACCGAAAGCATATGTAACGGAAATGCTGCCCGCGTCCGGGAAACCGGCCCGCCCGGCGACGGGATTCGTTCTGCAGTGGCGTTATGGGAAATGGGCAGGGCGAACCGGACGAGAAAGGCAGGCTGCGGAGATCGAGGTGCATATATATACCAGAGTTGGTGTCGGACCCGGAGATGGTCGAAGGAGGAACTGACGAGAAGTGACGGTGAAACTGAGGGGGTAAGGAGCGACGTGGCAGTTCCACGAGAAGCGCGACAAGAAATATTTTTAAGAAATATTAAAACGATTCGACTGCATGACAAATTACTTACATTACAACCAGGCCGGCCAAAAGCCGGCCGTGACAGATGAACCTTTACCTTAAACATTACCAAATATAACGACCACATAACATACGTAAGTTATATAAGTATACAGTATTTTTGAACTAATATAGTGTTACAACTTATTATAGACCATAATATTATGATAATGTCGAAAAATCGTGAAAAATTTGTTTAAATTTGTGTAAAATTATAATTTCAGCATAATATACGGGTTGACCGGCGAGTTTCCACTAATTAATATGCTCGCCGGAACCAGGCCGGCCAAAAGCCGGCCACGACAAATCAGCCTCACCGCAGTAACCCCGAATTAAACAGTACCAAACAAAATCACAACACATAACATACGTAAGTTATAAGTAAACTATAGCGTTTCAACTTATTATAGACAAATTTGTTAATTTTCAGTAAAATTATAATATTTCAGCATATACGATTGATTAACCGGCGAGTTTCCACTATAACTATATGCTCGCCGGAACTCTTGAAGCCTTATGTCGCGCTTCTCTGGACTGCCAACACCGTCACTCTCCTTACACCCGATCTGCAGTTTCACCGTCACTTAGAAAATTCCTCCTGTCGCCATCTCCGGGTCCGACGAGCACCTCGATCAGCAGCCTGCAATAGCTGTCTACAGTCCGAACCGCCCGGCCGAACGCCTCGCCGCTGCAGAACGAACACGAGCCGGTTGCACGGACGCGGGCAGCGTTTCCGTGATCGTGGTCCTTTGCAGGCAAAGGCTGATTTCCAAACTCGTCCACCTGCTGCTCCCTGATCCTTTCGGTTGCTGCCACCGCCGCTGCATGCCGTATTCTTCGCCGTCGAGCTCCCGCACATCCTCGCTTGCTCCGTCCAGAGCACTGAACCGCAGTCGGCCGAATGTATATAGTTGTAGTGCACTGCGCCGTCCTGGTCCGACAACCCGTCACCTCAAAAGATCCTCTCGTCGTCTTTGGTGTGCAGACGTGCAGTATGTCAGTAAAATCCGCGGCAATGGACATTTCACACCAGCGTTTCTCCTCAACGGTTTGTTCGAACGTCCGGTCGAAAAGCATTAAAAATAAAAAAGAATTTCATTGTTTTATATTAATAAAGAAAAATGTACTAATTACCATTGATTATATTTTTTATTTTTGTTCATAACTCATAATACTCAGTGGCGGCGTGAACTATTTTATTTTATTTTATACTTATGATATTGTATAACTAAAATAACTAGTACTACCGTCTACCATAAAACAATAGGTCCATAGATACATATTTACACGATGTAGAGAAGATATAGTTATATCCTATATAATATCTTATACTTATATCGTCTCTACAGACTACATCGTGCATATATAGGTACATCATTTATCTTTGTTGTATACCTATTTTTTTCTGTTATTTAATAAAAGACATTTTGTTGGTTTTTAGTTTTATTTTATGATAGGTATATTGTCACCCCAATAGGTGATTGATGGGCACCCATGGCCTCAAGTAGTCTACTATAGTTACGGCACATCGGCCATATAGATAGGATATAGGACAAATTAAACAAAAGATAGACAGGATAGACAGGATTAAAAAAAAGTGCTCTGCTACGTACAGTTGGTTACAAGTGGGTCACTGTATAATGGATAGTATTAAATTTGAATTCAACGATATAATAAAATTGTATAAGAAAAACGATTCTGAGCGGAGACGGTAAGTCAGTCTAGGTATAAGACATATTATATACTTATCTATCGTATTAAAAAAAATTTACCTAAAATAGGTACCTATAATAAATTCCAAATTAATCATATCACAATATCTATTAGGTAGGTACTTATAAAGCGTTATACATCAACAACAAACCCAAGTACCCACGATTAATATTATACAATCAAAACAAAATAACTAAAATAATTATTCTAGGTTTTTGTATTATGTAATTTCGTCCAAATTTGAACTTAAAATGACTATAAAAATAAACTGTCCTTATGTATTTTTTAGATATTTTGATAACAGAATTAACTACTTATTTGAAATCTTGTTTTAAATTACCAATCCTTAGATATAAAAGTTGAACATTTTATACATTTTTAACTACAAAATAATTATTGAATTTTAAATTTGATAAATGTTGTCAAAATTCGATCATTAAATGCTTATAAAAAAATTGTGCCTGTGTATTTTTAATATTTTTCAGCTCATGTTGTAACAATATATCAAGAGTCTTGTATTAAATTTTTACACTTTTTGGCCTTACAGATAAAACTTAATTGATATTTATAGAAAAAAAAACTAAAAAAATTGAAAATCGAAAATGTCCGTAAACAGCTCAAAAAGAGTCAAAATATTTTCAAAATTGTATGGTGTATAGGAAATGCTAATATAAATATTCATTTAAATTTTCATGTATCTACAGTTAATAGTTATTCGTTTTTGAATTACAACAAAATAAGGAAATCTCTACACGAGAAATCGAGTGAATATCCAATGTTGTAAAAATTTGAATTTCAGACGCTCATAAAAATTTAATTTGACTTTCTTATAGACATTTTTTTTTGTTGATAAAAGTAGATAATCTTATAAGGAATCTTGTTTTACATTTTAAAAAGAAAAATTTTTTACGAATTCTTAACTCAAAATAGTTTGCTAATTTTCGTGATTTTCTATATTTTGTCAATTTTTGAACTTTAAATGCTTATAAAAAAAAACTGTGACTAAGGATTTTTATTATTTTTCATCTGCCTTTGAAATAATATACTCGGAGCCTTCTATTAAATTTTCGAGCTTTTTTAACCAACAAATAAAATTGTATTGATATTTTTAGAAAAAAAACTAAAAAAAAATGGAAAATGAAAATGTTCCTAAACAGTTCAAAACAAATCATAATATTTCGAAAATTTTCTCGTGTATAGAAAATGCAAATATAAACAACCAGTGAAAATTTCATCAAAATTCATTTGTTTTAGAGTTACACCAAAAACCAAAATCCATTTTCTCCGCGAAAACTTATTTTGCGTAAAAATTCCTGTTTTTCCTTAATTTTTCTTTCGTTTTTCACGTCACTTTTGAAAACTACTGGGACATTTTTACTTTTGACCCCCCAAAGTACCAACTAGGTTCACTTTCCTATCAAAAAAGACACTGTTGAAGAAAATCCAAGCACTTTTACTGTCCTAAAACGTAAAGACAGACACAAAACAAATAAAAAAAAACACACATCATTGTAAAATCAATACATTCATCGTTCCACTCAGAATCTAAAACCCTGACCAATGATAATAGTAAACTTATATTTGACACGGTATAAACCTGACTACTGAAGTGTTGGACAAATTTAAAAAAATTATATTGATTATAATGCATTTCATAATATAAACCTTACTTAAAACAGTACATAATAAATAAATAAATAATAATAATAATAATCCATGTGAATAATGTGTTTACAACATTTTTATGGAAATAACCTTGAATGGAAATAATATCTTACTAAAGATCAATAACTAAATTTTTCAAATATAAAATACAATGAGTGAATTTTTTTTCATGATCAAATTAAATACAAACATTTTGAGTCAATTTATTTTTTGAATTTTTTTAGTAATTATGGAACTGTTTAAACATAGGTACACTAGCTTATACATTATACTGTTTGTTCAAACGACTATATTCTGCAGCAGTTAGTGGATTACGTTTTTGCCATTCTTGAAGTTTATAAGTAAACATAACTTTTACACCAATAGGAAACTTATTTGAAATCAATTCATTAACATCATCCTTTCGTAAAAGTTTTAACACTGTAATGGTGATAAATTGTTCTAAACACAAAACAATTAATTATACAAATGTATATACCTCATCATAATAATATAATAGGACTTAAATAGTTAAATGTATTACCAATTAATCTGTCATGTAAGATCTCCAACTTCCATAGCTGTAATATTTCACGCAAACGTGGACGATCTTCTGCTGGATAGGCATTGGTGTTTTGCATGATTACTTAAATATTATTTGATTCCTGCTGTTGCGGATGTGCCAATAAAATATTAGTGTAGCCAGTAGGTAATTACTAACTAAAAAAAAAAAAATGCAATTAAAATGTTATTTTCAATTTTTTCATTAATTAACTCGAGGTAAACTTAGGCCCTTGGGTGGATTTTAACTGTGGGGGAGGGTAGGTACTGTATAGGTTTTAACACTTCTGTTTTAGTCTGGCAGAATTTTCAAGTGGGCACCCGTATAATATGTATCTGCCATGCTCGGGTGGGGGATGGCGGCGTCTCTCTCCAGACACCGTAACTGCCCGAAGAGAAGTGCCGCCCGTGGCTGAAGTTCGAACCGGCGACGGTGCGCGTCGCAACCGACTCCCTAGTCCACTCGGCCACTCCGTCCTCCATTTTCAATTTTATCATCAGGCGTATTATATATATATATATTTCTTATGAATCAGGCATTGTATTATGAGCACATTTATCTTCTAAAGTAAAATCTATATTTTCTAATTTCTATAACCTTGCTAGTTTGATCTACCTAACAAAGCTTAAATCTAACCGTATACATTCTTACAACCTAACCTTCAGCAGAAAAAAGAGACATGTTAACAGAAGTATACCTATATCCAGCACCACGGTTGTGGCCCTAAGTAAAGAAAAAAAAATAGCTGTACGACCGTGCGTGTATATATTATATCGAAGCAGGAGTTACCTATTTAAACTGTGTAAAATTCTGTAAATTTATTATACGACATAACTAATTTTCTAATGTATCAATAATTAACTCCTAGTAAACTCCAAAACATCAGAAATATTGTGTAGAACTTTAAAATGTGGTTTTGTAAAAATCATAAAAATCTTATGTTTAGAAATTAAGTTATAAATGAAAAAGTGTGAACTTTTAATCGAAATTTATGTTAAATTCAGAATAACGATAGCCGACAGCTAATGTTTGTTATCTAGTCATCAGGGAAAATATGACAAAATTACAGTACTAGAAACAATATTACCGTTTTTATACCTAGATCATTATTGTGTAAATACTCAATATTTACTCAGTATTTACACAAACAATATTTTTGTCAGTACTTTATACAATATACCTAATATATATATTATAATATATGGATAAAAATATAGATACATTATCATTATTTGCATTGTTGATAAAAATTAGTGGTATCTAAACAAAAACCCTTCGTAAACTACGTGTAAAAATGGCTAAGTAAAAAAATATAAGATCTTTAAGCACTATAAAGATGTGATATCATGAATAAATCCTAAGTATATTGAATTTAAGTAAACTTATTGTGTTTCAATAATGTATTTACTTGGCGAGGAATTATTTAGAATAGTATATAAATACTAGCTGATCCCGTGCACTTCGTTGCCCATTAAAAATACCAACGCTATATGAATAATATGTTTTTTTTTATAATATAACGGTTACCATAACAAAAATTTTAAACCAATTATTATTATAATTATAGCTTTGAAACCCGCGGCGACCATATATAAACAAAAATCTCAAAATCCCTGTTTGAGCACGTCCCGGTGTTGGTCCTCTCCCCTTTTAAATTAGCCTATCTTCTGCCCAGAGATCTAACATGTCTATATGTATAAAAATATTTGATCCCGTGCACTACGTCGCCCGTTAAATGGATCAACTCAATACTACCTACTCAAACTTTGTTCAATTCATTATTCAATATTCGGTGTATGGTGTTCAAAATTTATCTTATCTTTCCCGTTGCCCTGAATAAAAATTCTGAATCGCAGCAGTACATTATCAGGTAGGCAATCTACCTGCGGTAGATCGCGGACCCCGTGCTGTTTGTACGGAAGTGTATGATTTAACTCTAAAGTATCAAAGTTATACCAAGTTTATTTTGATGTAATACTGTGGATTAATATAATAAATTTGGTTGCTCGTAAAAAATCGCAACTCTTAAAAAAATTATGATTGTTGAACTCCTTTTGGGTGTAATTTTCTGCGGTAAGTGCAACTCTGCCACCCTGGTAAGCATTGTTAAATAATTCGATTTGATGCAAGCTTGTACCTGATCTGCCCGAATAACCAATGGCAACCAATAAATAAATGCTAATTTCTAATGTAGACTGTAACCAATGGCAACTATAAATAAATAAAAATAAAATTTCCAATTTCTATCGTGAATCTCAATGTCCCTGTTTCAGCACCTATTTAAAATGCGAATTTTGGCAAATCCTTTCTTAGCGCACGTCTATATTATAATAGCTATCTGTATGCCAAATTTCAGCCAGATCCGTCCAATGGTTTGAGCTGTGCGTTGATAGCAGTCAATCAGCTTACTGTTTTTATATACAGATATGGTTGCCATGGTAATATGGACCCACACACACACACACACACACACACACACTGACATACATTCATTTTTATATATATAGATTGATATGAAATCTTGGTAACCTTAGTAACCATGGCAACCTTGGTAACCATGGTAACATGGACACACAGACACACAGACATACATTCATTTTTATATATATAGATTAATAATAATATTTTTAAAATAATAATAATTGATATTTTAATAGTCCTTTATTTAATTATTTTGTTCATCACACTTTGTTTATTTTAAGAAATAATTCCTGGCCAAGTAAATAAATTATTGAAAGAAAATAAGCTTACTTAAATTCAATATACTTAGCATTTAATCATGATATCACATCTTTATAGTGCTTAAAGATCTTATATTTTTTTTACTTAGCCATTTTTACACGTAGTTTACGAAAGGGGTTTTTGTTAATATTAGAAGATGGTAACCGAAATAATTAAAAAAAAAATAGTAGTCTAAAGACTATAATATATTGAATAAAAAATTTTAGGACCACGGTCTTTTTTTGTTGAAAAATCTTAATAAAATATAGTCATGAAATCCTATTAATTATATTATTAAAATGTCACAATTCACACTTACCAGTTACCACCAAGTGTCAACTGCAGTGTCGAATCGTCGAACGTGTAGAAATGTAGAATACTAATTGTAGAATGTCGTAATCGAAAAAAACATTGAGAACGAAATTTATTTTGTGAGGAATATATTATCAAATGGTTGCGGGGGGAGGGGAGCACACTTAACCTTATACATATATTAGTCTAGTGGGGGAACATCGTTGTCCGGTCAAAATATCAAATAGATAACCAGTTTGAATACAAATTATCTGTAGTATCCAAATATAAATTCGATATTTATAGTTTTATATTATTTATTTGTTTATTTTATTGCAAAGTGCAAACAGAAACAACAACACTTACAATTAGTTAGTTTTTTTTGAACATGTGTTTGCTCACCTCCTTTAAGCAATGCTCGTGATGGAGGTGAAGAGACGAGGAGTTCTTAAAACACACACAAATTTCAAATACTATTATACTCTTTGGTCTATTGCCGTTTGTCCAGAGTCCGTTTTATAGGAAAAATAATTGTATTGTATGGTAAAATTTAATAATAATTATAACAGGATTATCATAACCCTGTCGGGAGTTTATCTATTTAGCATTTCCGCCGTTATAATATCAATTTTATTATGCCGGACAAATTTTGTATTTTGTTGACAACCGGCTATCGATTCCATATACTATACGTCATAATAAAACGGCAGAAAAACAATAACATATTAAATAATAGGTACATACAGTAACAATAACTCAAATATCTATGGGGGTTATTTTTATAAAATTGGATACATTTTTCACTTCAAGTAGACATTTTATGCCAGTTTAATATAAGTAGAGTACTAGAGTCTATCAAAATATAGTAATAATCATCACCAAAAATGGTTGTTTCCCAATTATAAAAAAATTAAATTTCTCTACTCTGTATATCGCATTGCTTACTTATCTTGACTCCTGAGCCTTATCTAACTATTCATATTTTGGATGTTCATATTCTATATATATATTTTTATATATGGACCTTATCTATAATTAGTCATTACTATTCATTAGTATCATTGTATGCTCAAACTATTAATTGTATATTTGTATCTAATGTTACAGACCTCGCATCTTAGTTTTGTTACGACTAATAATTATTTTATAGTCGCAATACGATTTCTGTTTATTGTTCATATAATTGTTGAGCTGTCTTACTTATTACTAGAAGCTAAAAAAAAATTGTTATCCTCTATAATTGTTGAGATATAATTATATTTACAAAAAGCTAATAAAAAAAAAAGAATGGTTGTTATGAACATTTTTTCATATCATAAATTTTATTTTTGCTGATTTTATTTATGTTTTGTCCTCTTGACCTCTTATATAGACTTATTATTATATAGACACGGATAAGTTTGTATTTATAAATTAAATACAAATGAAAACAAAATATATTGGCATGCACTTTAGTGAATATTGTGAGTTGAGTTTCGAACGAAACGATTTGCAATATTGTTAGTTGTTCATTCCGATCATATTGAAGACGTTAGACGATGCCCATATTTTCGGATTAAATTTAGGTGTTTGAGTGTTTCATCGATGTAATTAATAATTATCAAATAAATAACCACAGCATTTTTTTAGCCTTTCGTCATCTAGACATCTAGTTTTAGTAAAAGTGTATTGTAATATACGACTATATGAGCTAATCTAGCGTCGGAAACTATTTAGTTTATAGCATAAAATTAAAAAGGTTTAGCGCAATCCATAAGTTTTTTACAGGTAAAAAAGTAATTTCGGTGGAATGGATATACGTCCATTCTATCGATTAAATTTTGGTCGCTCAATGCATTTGCCATTACATAATATGTAAACCAAAAATACACTCTACAGGAAAATAATAATCCTGTCCTGTAGAATCAATCAAATTTGATCTTTTTTTTTTATTTTAACTAATATATGGTAATAGTCTACAGGTCATATTGAACTTCGGTTTTCAATATTTTAATTTCAAACTTTATACTTAATATGTTTTTAAAAATAAGGCAATATTTTAAGCTTTTTTTTACAAAATATTTTATACCATTATTTGAAATGAAATAAACAATCTGAAGTTCAATACGGCCTATAAATTCAACGTATAGTCTTCATCTTAGTTCAAATAACAAAATAGTAACAAAATCCGACAACTCTAAAAAGTAAAAGGCCTGAGAAATTTTCCCGTGAAGTCATTATTTTTGATATTATACACAGTACAACCCCCTCCCTCCCTAAATAGGTATCGGGAAGTAGATTAGTGAAAAAGTATTATAATTAAGGTGGCAACTAAAATATAAAAAATTGTAAAACCGGAACCAGGCCCCTTAAAGCCATTAAACCATTAGCTATCATGGTGGCATGGTGCTTTAAAATGTTGAAACTTGAAGCCAAATATGTTATACCTATCTGATAAGTCATTAATAAGTTAAATTTAAGACCGTGGTCCGTGAGTTAAATACTCAAATTTTAATCTAATGATAAATCTTTACTATAGGTACTACAACTATACCTAACTACGTAAGTAATATTTACTTTTTTCATTATTTGACTATTATTAATATGGTAGGTTGAATCAATATGTATTAAATATATGTATTTTATTTTAACTATTTGTCAAATTACATGATGAATTACATGATGGATTTTTTTGTTCCAGTCATAAAAAATATAGATGAACCTTGTATTAAAATGTCATATGTAATATTTACAATATTGTACCTTTTATTAAAAAATGTCCACATAAATTGTTTCAAAATTAAAATATCTGAAGAAAACATGTCCTCCAACAAAATACAGCCTATGTTAAGACGTTTAAATATGATTATAAAAATATGTTTATTGTCTGATAAGTATATTAGCAGTCTGCAATTAGGACTGCAAAACTAATCGTTAACTACTGACCCCAATGTAAACATTTTACTGCGGTCTCTTAGTATGCACTTCGCACTTGTAAGATGAAGACAACAATATGAACCACTGGCCACTACTGCGGACGTAGCAATCACGTGGTAGCAATGTAGCATACAAATTATTATTTATTACCTTTGGTTATAAAATATACTAATACTAAATACTAATACAAATAAGTAGTTATATTAGTATTTATATAATCAATGAGTAATGACATTGTATTGTAGGCCTACCGTCCATGTCTTTGGACAATATTGTCTAAATGTCAAATGTGTATCCAGACAGTGTATCTATAGACTATAAATACTCTTAATAGAGGACGTCATACCCAAATGCATTGTTTGCGTCTAACACAAGTACGACATGGCAAATTTTTGTTCACCAGTTTCAATAGTTTCGATAGTATTAGAGTGAATTGTCAATAATAAATAACAGATCGTAATAATTGAAACTGATAGCCTATATAGGTATTTTATTGCAAATATCATGCAAACCACAATATCACATTGCATTACGGTTGTGACTTGTAGTTGTTGGTACCTATAAAGTACCTTATGGTTAGGTTTTGTACAAATATATAATGAATATTATTTCACGTGTAGGTATCTTAAAATTATTCCACCAAACTAACCATGGCCCTCAGTCCATAAGAACTCACTTAAAAATTATAAAGCGCACAGAGTGACCAGTTTTAAATAATTCATTAGATATGCTGCAATTAACTCCACTCTTTATTGCCAATACTAAGAATATTTAAATGTACACTTAAATTTCACACTTGCACGATTAATATTAGCATTAAGGAACAATAAATTAGAAACGTGTTAGCATGAAAAAAAGTTATGGGGCAATTTAAAAAATGGTGATTTATAAATGCATTAAGACGCCCAGTGTAAATGTCATTGATGATGATTCTATAACAATTAATAATATAATAATTAATAATTATTGTGATGTTTTTGTTTAAAATAATTTCTAATTAAATTTATCAGTTTTAGCACTTACCAGGTAGACTGTACTACTGTATACTACAAAAGGTTAACTCACATCCTTAAAAATATGCACAATATACGTATGCATTTAAATCGGTGGACGATTCCTCGATTTTAATAGCCATTGATATACATACACGATTCCTCAAAATTGAATAGTAAATATAGGTATATACAACATACACGATTCCATATGTTTTTAAATACAACGTTGTCATTCCGAAAAAATATTGTAACATAATATTATATTACAAATCGTTTTGAGCTTCAAATAACTCTGCGCTTTTGAAAATAAAACTTTCGGAAAACATGATTTTAGTTTACATTTTACACATTGTTGAAATCGTTGGATTATAGTGTTTATTATATTTTAAATTGGTCCTATAGTTAATTATTTCCTTATGATGAGATATATTTTGGAATTATTCAATTATAACAGGCTTGATCGTAATTATCATCATCACTCATAAACCTTAATTATTTGATACAGAAACGATTTTTTTCGTATGATATCAAAATTATCAAATACCAATCGTCAAAATATTTTTTAAGTTATTTTATTTTGATAACTTAAATATTATAATTTTTATATACCTACATTATATATATTATTATTTTATATTTTGATAACTTTAATATTTTTAACTATGAGGCAATTAGTGAACATATAATATTCCCCATATAATGTTGACAGTTTTAATATTTGTATGTGTTAAATAATAATTTTATAATATTGATTAATAGCTGATAATTATTTTTATATTTAATTAATTTTTATAACTATCAATTAATTATGTAATATAATTGAATACGTTGTACAATATATATGATATTTTTTTTATACATCTTATCATATTTTTATCATGTCATTAAACTTTATATTCATCAATTAATTAAATATCACTATATATGTAAGCACTTAATCTTTTTAATAACCAACCAAAGAAAAAATTTAATTTGTCAAAAATGACTGTCTATATACAATAACAAGAGCAAACAATTGTATGGCAACGTTGCATTTAAAATCGTGTATATATAATATATATAATTAATAATTTTGCGGAATCGTGAATGTATATCAATGGCTAATATTAAATCTACACAATTCCGCAATTTTTCGGAATCCTGCAGTTATAGCCTTTTTTTTAATAGTTTTTTTCGTCTTTAAAGGATCAACACGCGGGTTTTCCCAAAAAATTTAATTTTTGACATCTTTATGGGGTAAGATGACGAATGGGGAAGGGTAAGATCACAAACAAATCCTGGGATTTGAAAACATAAAAAAATTCCTTTATTAACAAGTAACTTAAAAACTATGTAAACAACTCTTTGAAACTTTAAAATAAAATTACATTTGTGAAAATAATATGCGAGTACCTACATATTGGAATCGTTGACATTCGTTGTTCGTCTCAAACGATTGTAATTTCCCATGAATTATTTATAACCAACCAATGAATGATTTAAAATTTAAAATTTTTTTAAAAACCATAAACATTTATTTACTTCTGTTTAATCACCAGATCACACGTTTAACTTGGTCAGTTTAAAAATTTGAGGAAATCGACCTATTACGAAACTTGATGGTGAGAACATTATCTGTGTTTTTAATTGTTTACACTAATTCAGTTTTTAAGTATGAGTTATGAGCATTTTTAATTTACGCTATATTACCTATATATCAGTATAACTCTATTGCTAAAAAAATGAACAATCGTAAAAAACCCACATACAAACACAGAAACCTAATGTTCTTACCATAAAGTTTCATAATAGGTTTGATATGATTAACTCAGTTTTTTTAACTAACGGATCTAACCGTGTTTCCAGTGTAAATTATCCATGTTATGCACTTGTAAGACGGAGACAACAAATGGACGTGTAACGTCCTCTTAACTTAGTTAATATTTAACATAAATATGTTTTTCATTTTTGATCGATTTTTCGTAAGGTTTTTGTTATCATGGTTACTTATTAAAAAAAACATATTTATGATTCATAAATGTTACTATTGTAGAGAAAAAATATCGAGTAGCTTTTTGTAGTAATTTCACTTAGGTATATATATATATAGGTACTATATACGAAAAAAAATTGGTTATAGCTTCACCAGCTTTGTGACTGCCGACTGGTATGTAATATAATATGAATTATTATCATTACATGATCCCTGTAGTATAATTATCTAGATAGGTACCTAATTAGTAATTTAAATCGTGAATCATAGGTATATTATTATTATTTTTTATAATTGGTTTTTAGCTCACGCACTACCTATATTAACCACTTTTATCTACAACCTCGTTTTAACCGTAGGGGTACGTGTTTCAATAATATTGTATAGTTTGATATTATAATAAAGTTCAAATAAATGATAAAACAAATTTAATGCTGGAACAATCACGCAAACTTCAGTAGGTTTTCATGCACCGTTCATGCGTGCAATTGCTTATTGTTACTATTATTTTACTAAACGCGAATTAACTCCTAAACGAAAATACTTTTTTTCTGAAATAACCATTATTATTCATTTGGATATGATAGACACATTGTAA
Source organism: Macrosiphum euphorbiae (assembly GCA_949089665.1). NCBI lineage: Eukaryota > Metazoa > Arthropoda > Insecta > Hemiptera > Aphididae > Macrosiphum > Macrosiphum euphorbiae. The sequence continues at coordinate 43,012,909 of CARXXK010000001.1, read as the reverse complement.
TGAACTTCAACAGTTCAACGGATGTACATTTATAGGCGTCGCATTGTATTTATATAAGTTGTAAGAAACATAATATACAAATTAACTCTAATCAAAATTATAATAGTCCATCACTTGTGTCTTGTTGTTTCATTTTATAAAATAATTATTCAAGAATAGTTACAAATTACGAATTACAACCATAGATTAAACATATATGTTAAATGTAGATATGTTTAATCTAAGTTACAACTAAATATTTAAAATTCTGCTTATGAATATGACTATAATATGGAAAACTCCAAAACGTGTTGGCTTGACCTGTGTTTAATTTTTAAATTTTAAATATACATTTTGGTACCTATAGGTGCTGATTACCTACAATTAAATATATCGACACAAATTATGGTATATATTAAGAACAGTGCTTATTTAAAAGCAACCAAGTACTTAAACTATTTACTTCGATTCATGTGCATCATCACGAGAATACCATGTAAGTTAGATACTTTATTTATGAGTTATCACGTTATATAATATAATATATATTTTATTTGTTGGGTCAAAAAGCGTGAAAAATTAATACAATAGGCTCCTGATATATTGTTGCAATAGCAGATGAAAAATATTAAAAATACATATGCACGTTTTTTTTTATAATTATTATTTATTCAAAGTTCGATTTTTGACAACATCTAGTAAAATGATTTTGTAGTTAAAAATGTATAGAATTTTTTTCATTTGATGATATTCTATAAATTAAGTTTTGTGTTATGTTATGTTTTGTTTTATGATATATCATATATTTTGTCATGTGGTATTTAATTATGTTTGTATCTATACCTATTACCTATTGTATTCCGTTATAATTACGTTTGCAAAATATGTCAAAATGTTTTTGTCAAATATAAGTAATATAACTTTATATTATGATCAATCTACCTTGGTAGTTGGCAGTGGAGTCCGCAAGATTTTTCTATGGTGGGGGGGGGGGGCTTGAAAATTAGTTACAATTTTATTTTTATTTTGTCCAGTCTAATAATTGCAGACGTTTATTTGGGGCGTATTTTAAAATGTGTGTAACTTTTCAACTTTTCTGGTAGAAAAAATGATCTGATCATAAGCTTCGATGCCCAGTGTATGTTTTTGGAAGCAAATTGGATCTAGTTAGTACTTTAGCCTTTAGGAGGTCGAAATTGAAAATGCTCAGTGCTTTTAAAAATAATTGGAGAAAAAAAAATGAAAATTTATTTAAATTGTTTGGTAACAAGTTTGGTTATACCGTCCTTACTTGGATTGTATAAATGTCAATAAAAAATTATTTATCCGATCAAAAAGCTTAAAAATGTAATACGTACGTTTTTTTACTATACCTAAAATATTAACGATACATAGGCATCATGGTTTTTTTTTTTATAAGCACTTAAAGTTAAAATTTCGTCAAAACCACGGTTAATTTGTAGTTCAAAACTTATAAAATATAAAATATGTACTTATAGCTAAGGCTAGACAATTTAATACAAGGTATTTCATACAAGTCGTTCATACTTTTACCGAACAATTAGGTACAGATAATTTATGAAAATTGGTATGCAAATACAACGTTTTTTCAAAAATGAATTCATTCTGGTAAGGCATATATGAAATTTACTATAGTTGATGACAGTTTAAACTTGATAAATATTTTTTTGAAAAAGTAATTATAACACGGTCAATGGTGAGGGGCTTCAGCCCGTTAGCCCCCCCCCCTGCGGACGCCACTGGTAGTTGGTTATAATCATAATAATTATAATATTTGCAAGCCTTGTTCAAACGTCAAAGTGACAACACAATAAAATATGAGTGACATTATATTATGAATTAAATAATTTAAATAATGTTAATTTCCTTAGACCATACCACGTTGAATACACCAGTTCTCGTCCGATCACTGAAGTTAAGCAACGTCGGGCGTAGTTAGTACTTGGATGGGTGACCGCTTGGGAACACTACGTGCCGTTGGCATTTTTTTGCTTCTTTAATAAAAAACATTTTATTTTTTTTGAACTTTATTAGAATATTAAAACATTTTTTTCCCTCATCAACGACCGTAACTTGTAAACTGCTTATAGATAAATTTAAATAATTATTAATCATATTTAACTTATTTAGCTACAACGAAGTCATTTTTGAATTACGACAAAAGAAACAAATTATATTTTGTCAAAAACTTGTTACCTATGCATTAAAATTCCCGTCTTACCAATTTTAGATGCTGACTGAAACGATAAGTGTTTTGATTTTACAATGATCTGTGTTTTTTTTTTTATGTGTCCGTCATCACCATTTAGGCAGGGCCGTATTTGAGGGGGGGCAAGTGTACCTTGTTGCCCGGGGCGGCAAATTGTTTAGTCCATTTAGGGGGCGGCAAATTTATGTTGATAAATTATTATTGTATATTAACTGTTGAGAAAAAATAAATAAATTTACATAATTTTAACCTTCTATTAAAAACATTATTATAGATCGAAAAAGGTATAATATTGTTAACATCAGTTTGTCGGAAAATAATATAAATTATATTATTAACATACTATTTATAAATAGATTGGGTTTTTGAACGTAAGAAAGGCAAGAATCAAGGAGGTTAATCCACTAGCTGAGTATTCTCCGTGTGCTGCACACTCTCTAAATTTGGTTGGTAGTTTTGCAGCAAATTGTTGTGAAGAAGCCTGTCATTTTTTTGAACTGTTACAAGCAGTATACTGTTTTTTTACGGCGTCGACTCATCGTTAGGAAATGTTGAATGCAAAAGTCACGAAAATCACGAAAATTAGCAAATTATTTTGAGTTAAGAATTCGCAAAAATTTTTCTTTTTAAATCTAAGATTTGAAAATGTAATACAAGATTACTTATAAGTTTGTCTACCTTTATCAATAAAAACATCTCTACCGGACAGTAAAATTAAATTTTTATGAGCGTTTGAAATTCAAATTTTTACAACATTGGATGTTCACTCGATTTCTCATGTAGCGATTTCCTTATTTTGTTGTTATTCATAAACGAATAACTATAGATACATGAAAATTTCACTGAATGTTTATATTAGCATTTCCTATACACCATACAATTTTTAAAATATTTTGACTCTTTTTGAGCTGTTTACGGATATTTTCATTTTTCAATTTTTTTAGTCTTTTTTTCTATGATTGTCAATTAAGTTTTATCTGTTGGGCCAAAAAGTGTAAAAATTTAATACAAGGCTCCTGATATATTGTTACAATATCAGTTGAAAAATATTAAAAATACATAGGCACAATTTTTTTTTATAAGCATTTATTTCGAATTTTGACAGAATTTTTCAAAATCTCGAAAATTATTAATCATCGTAATTAATAAATTATTAAATGTTCAGTTTTTATAGCTAAGGATTGAAAATTTAAAAAAAGATTCCACGTAAGTAGTTAATTCTCTTACCGAAAAATCTAAAAAATATACAATCACAGTTTATTTTTATAGTCATTTTATGTTCAAATTTGGACGAAATTACATATTAAAAAACCTAGTTATTTTGTTGTGATTATATAATATTATTCGTGGGTACCTACTTGAAACTTCTAAAGTGTACTATTATATATCTATGATAGTATCAGGGTTTGTTATTGATGTAGATGTATAACATGTTATAAGTACCTAATGGATATTGTGATAATGTGATATGATTAATTTGGAATTTATTATAGGTCAATTTTTTTTTAATACCATAGATATGTATATAATTTGTCTTAAACGACTTAAACCTAGACTGACATACCGTCTTCGCTCAGAATCGTTTTTCTTATACAATGATATTATATCATTGCATTCAAATTTAACACCATCCATTATACAGTGCCCCACTTGTGACCTACAGTACAGCAGAGCGACATCCACTTACCCACCTTAATTTTATTCTCAAACCTTCAGTCCAGGAGAAAGTTATACATTTTTTTTATATATTTTTATATATTGTTATTTATATACCTATTTAGATTATAATTATTAATACCAAATACAAATAATAAATGATACATTATTTACTTAAAACTATTTTCTTTAATTGACATTGGTTTTCCTATATAAATAAATAACTATAATAGAAGGAATTTTGTTTAATGTTCATAATATAATATTATTCATAATAAATTTTACAATAATAAATTACGCACATAATATGTATTTAATATTATAGTGTATATTGTATAATATACATTTAATTCGCCAATATTTTATAAGTGACAGTAGCATATATTAATGTATTATTATGTTTATGTAGTTGGTTCAATTTTCTTTGTACCAAAATTGTATACAACAAAATAGTTACACCTTACTTTTTAAGAAATAGTTTTTTTTTTTTTGGTGGGGGAGGGGGGAGGGGCAGCGGAAATATGTTGCCCCGGGGCGGAAATTGTCCAAATACGGCCCTGCATTTAGGAGAGTAAAAATGTTTAGATTTTCTTTAACAGTATCTTTTCTGATAGGAAAGTTAATCTAGTTGGTCCTTTGGGGGGTCAAAAGTAGAAATTTCCCAGTAGTTTTCAAAAGCGCAGTGATAAACAATAGAAAAGTTAAGGAAAAACGGGAATTTTTACTCAAAATCTGTTTTCGAGAAATTGATTTCGGTTTTTACTTTTTGGTGCAACTCTTAAACAAATGACCGTAGGTACATGATATTTTGACTGAATGTTTATATTAGCATTTTCTATACACCTTAACATTTTCTAAATATTTTGTCTTATTTTAAACTGCAGTTTAGCAGTTTACGGACATTTTCAGTTTCCATTTTTTTTAGTTTTTTTTTTTATAAATATCAATAAAACTTTATTTGTTGGTTAAAAAAGCTTGAAAATTTAGTAGAAGGCTCCTAGTATATTTTTTAAAAGTCGGATAAAAAAAAATTAAAAATCCAGTCACAATTTTTTTTATAAGTATCTAAAGTTCAAATATTGATAAAATACGTAAAAGTGACGAAAATTTGCAAATTATTTAAGTTATAAATTCATATATCAATTAACATTTTCTTTTTAAATCTAAGATTTGAAAATGTAATACAAGATTCCTCATAAGTTTGTATAACTTATTTTATTAGAGACAAAATACAACAATATATATAATATATACATCATGAAAATTCCACCTGATGTCCAAAAGCTGCAATCTTTAGCACAATTGGCTAGTTTGTATGCGCAGCTTCCAGGTACTCGGTGGGTGAAAATCTTAACATAATTATGTGGGAGTCAGGCGGGATCACCTTATCAGACGTCATTGCAGCATATATTAATCCTCCATTTATTCTCCTGAAATAGTCTTCTCAGGCAGACCACAGACCACCGCCCTAGATATCTCATGCATGACGTAGTCCTGTTCCCGATCCGGCATAGCATAACTGCATAAGCCCACCACTATAGAAAGTTATAATTCCTTTGTCTGTTGGCCACCTCCCTCGCCCTTTCCGCTTCTTCCTTCAGTGTAGTAGGATCTCCACTGATGTTCTGTAAAAGATTCAATAACCTATAATAGTAATGATTTCTATTGTATTTATCAGCTGACGATGACGAGTTTGTGGCAGCCTCTAATCATAAGGCTGACAGATATTTCATAATGGAATGGACGTATACGGCGGTGTTCTACACGTTTTCGTGTTTTGTTTTTTACCATCTGATCTACACAGAAAACATATTGAAACCGTACTTGGATGACCTGACCTTGGACAATATCAACTATGTGCTGATGACGTCGCTGTCCGTCCTCATCGTTTTGTTAAATCCGTTGTTGGCGAGCAGAGCACGTGAGAAGCGAGAAGAATATTTCAAACTCTGGCGAGAATATCAGGTTTATATACTTTATAACAATTACATATTATATACACCATAAATCATGATTCATATCCCATATATCTACTTGTGCAGGCCTTCCTTCTTACCTGCAATAGGAAAACTACGACCACATTTTATAAGAAACTAAAAATTACAACTAATTACAACTAATTACAACTAAATTATGTATAATTATAACAAGCTATAAAATGTATATTTTATAAAAATCATGTCCATCAATGGATGCGTAGATGGAAATAGCGGGAGGGACATGCTAAGCCTCACTAGCTATTGACAATTTTACAGGATAGCACTAAAAAAATACCTATAAGTAGTTATTAAAGCAAAGAGCAATTAGGTTATCAAATTTTAAAACGCAAAGTAATATAGATCAGGAATAGGTCGCTTTGCATGAAGAATTTCAGGTGAACTTTACATATTGATAACATCAAACATAATATTATAAAAATAATATTATGTTATATACTTAATACTTATATATTATACGTATTGTCAAATGGGTTTGTTCACCTTCACATAATATTTATACTATATTATAATAATTTCTAGTTTATTTCACAGATTCAGTATGAACAGTACACTGTTGCGGAATTGGACCTAGGTTCCTCGATACTTATCATTTTGCTCATCGTTGTCGGTGTGATCGCAACAACGCTTGAGTTAGTCGCAAATTGCACCTTAACATCGCAAGTACAGCCCACTTACGTGTACGCTAATTGGCTAATTTATTTTTATACAAACCTTACGACCATCCAGTGGGTCACGGACTGCCATTTGTTGACCATAGCCTCAGAGATGTTGCTCGATCAATTGTTAGTAAGTACTAGTATAAGTAGGCAGTAACGGAGCTAACTTAAGGCTGCAGCATCGTAGTCCTTTTTAAAGCATCCACCACCTTTGACGGCCCTTCGACGAATATAATATATATAATATATTATATCTTATATATTTCCATATTCACTTGTTTACTCCCACTTTATACGAGATGACTTATCAGTCCTAAAATATATTCATATATAATATTACACGAAGGAACGGGCAGTGATTTTAAATGCTTAGGTATACCTACCTAATACCAATATTTAAAATATAGGCTGTAGAAAGTATTTATATTAAAAACTACTTGAATCGTTTTCCAAACAAGTACATTTTTTCTCAGACTAATTTGTATTTTCTTTGTTTATAATTAGTTTCAGTCTTCACACTATATACTGTCCGAATTATTAATATGTCCAATGTAGGTATTCCATATCTATTTTTGTTTAAAAGTAAAAGTTTATGTATTATAATTGCATACAATACCAAAGTATATTATAATATATTTTCTTAAAAGCTGTATAGGTACTGTTATTTCACTTAAAATGATATACCTAATAATAATAATATTATATGATTCTTGAGATAAAACTATACTTCAACAGTATGCAATTTTTATTTTTTGATTAAAATCTAAAGAGGTTCCTAATATAAATTATTTTGTATTATGATTTTAAAGAGGCTTCATATTATAATGGACGAATTTCAGCTATTTTGAAAATATAATTTTTGTACTATGCATTTGAAATACAGCGGTAAGTGATCAAGTGGAAGTATTTTTTGTCCGCAATACCTGATTATAATATACTCAGGAAGATTCATTATAATATTAAGTTGAAACAATAACTTAGTGAGACTGCAATTTATATTTCCATACACCCCAAGCCCTATTGATTAAATCAAAATTTTTGACTTCGGTGCCACTGATTGATTTAGGTACAGACGGTCACTGTGGCCACGTCTAACAGAGTCGACGGCGGCGGCAAAGGAGTCGAATCGCGCGTGTCCTGTTTTGTCGAACTTTGGCGAAAACTTTCAGACATGTCCAGCGGGCTGATGGACACCGGTGGTGGTCTGTATGAATTCAATTTCTTCGTTCAGTCGGTGATCGTCGTGCAAGCTCTATACGGTATCGTCGCCCTGTACATCGGTCGGCATCACTCAATCGTACACTACTACGTATACTTCCCAACCACCGCATGGTCGATTTTAAATCTGGTCGTTCTGTGCGAGGCTGCGTATTCGGTCACCAATCAAGTGGGTGCACCCACGACCACGGCTTTAGACAGCTATCTAAAGCCGTGCCCACGACCCACCTCCCACGATAATACGATATGATAATATATGGTACACCGCGCGTTTAAATAAAGACTTAGCCACCGTTTTTCAGAGCGCTTGTAATGGAGAAAAACGTCTTAGGATGACTTACCATATTATTAAGTATAAACATGCACTTATTTTAAAAAATAACACTTTCGCAATTCGCGTATAAATTATAATATCACAGTCAAAGTGTAAGTAGGTGTAGGTACATTTTAGGTATATTTTCAATTAAAATTAATGGACTTAGTACCTATGTGTACTTTAGAGGTTATAATCGAAATTCCCCGCATATAATTATCAAATCAATAGGGAAAAAACCAACAAAAAATACAGAACAACTTGTTTTCTACAAAATCGATTTTTCTTTCTTTGTAATTCAAAAACAAAGACTAGAAGCGACTTGAAATTTCCAACAGATGTTGTTATATATGCATTTTCAAGACATGGTGAAATTTAACACATCCATTACAGTGCCAAGCCTTAATGATGAGATGATGAGTCAGATGAGATGCATTTGACGTCTCGTCGTCTTGACATCTTCTATTCAGCAAAATGGTTACTTACCCACTACTTACTATTCTGCTTTTTTTATTAGGTACTCAAATCTCTTTTTTTTACAAGTGCATAGTGAAATTTTCTGTTTTTAAATTGACCATTTTTTGGCGATACAATATCTAGCATAGTAACATGTGTATAATTATTAAACTCACTGTACAATTTAATTTAAAAATGGCCACAGATTCAGATGACATATTAGCTATATTTCTATAAAACTATAGTTATACACCAGCTTATACTAGTTAGCAGTAGTGTATCCAGAATTTTTTTCGGGAGGGGTTACAATTTATTTTTGTCAAATTTTATCTGAAAATGATTTATTAATGATAACGTTGTTATAATTTAAAAATTTTCGATGGGGGGAGGGGGTACAACCCCCCTCCCACCCCATGGATACGCCACTACTAGTTAGTTGTATCATGAATTTATCTATTAGATAATATTTAATACTTGAGGCTATAGAGAAAAAATTAGTTTGATTCGTTTTTCTATGTAGTTCCAAAACTAAGCCACTTATGTGTTACTGTGAAAAAGTGTAGCCAAGTAGGTATATTATTTTCATTTTTTTTTAAATGTCATTAAAATTGCCTATATCAAACTCCTTAAATAACAAGTGTGTACTGTGAAATTAACTTACTTATAGTACCTATAGGCAGTAGGCACACAGGGAGTACAGCTTAGTAAGATTGCAAGAATACTGTATAATATAGAAAATAGGTATATTATCTATAATATTGTATGTCCTCTAAAAGTATAAATATAATATATGATTAATGTGAATTACTATAGGTGGGATTCAAAACCAATATAGCAATACAGTCGATGGCTTGCAATAAATTCAGTTTAGAAACTCAAGAGCAGGTAATCAGTAATGACAAACATAAGTGATTTAATAATGATTTCTTTGAATTAACTTCAATATAGAATATTAATAATACCTAAACTACTTATATTAGATTTTTGCTGCTTTGAAAACTATCCAATCTCACACACCTGTAATAACTGTAAGTGGTTACTTCACCATGGATCGAACATACATACTGAGTGTAAGCAAAGAACTTAATAAAATAATTTAATAAAAAATTATCATATAAGTATAATAAAATAAATACATTGATTTTGACAGTATCTCGGAGTAGCTGTATCGTATATCATTGTTCTGGCACAATTTAAAATTGGTACTTCTTAATTGATTACATCCGGAAAATTCCATACTTGGTTTGCTGTACTGGTGAATTTTGGATGGCAGACAAGCTCATCGCCAACACTTGCCTTGTCTGAGCAGGATCGATGATGCCATCATCCCAACACCTGTTGATATTTTGCATGAAAAAATTACATAATCATAATTTTCATTCAAATTTAAAATTTTTGACTTGAATTGTAATTTTACTTACCTCGCACTAGAATAAAAAGGATTTCCTTCGTTCTCAAATTGTCTGATCACCGGATCTTTTAAAATTTTTTCTTCTTCTTTTGTTATCTATAAAAATAATAACAATCAATAAATCATATTATTAAAACTCCAACGATGATGATTTGGTTTTACCAGTTTTCCTTCTCTAATCTTTTTGTCACTTTGAATTTGGGCAAGAACACCTGCAGCTTGTTCTCCTCCCATTATGCTTATTCGAGAATTAGGCCACATATACATAAATCTTGGTCTACGTATGAAGCATAATATAAAAATATTTATTTAATGTCAACCAAATAAATGTTTTCTAACTAATCATTACAATTAAAAACCTAATATTTTTGTATTACCTACCCGTATGCTCGTCCACACATTCCATAATTTCCAGCTCCATAAGATCCACCAATCACTACAGTAATTTTAGGAACAGATGCACAGGACACCGCTGTAACCATTTTAGCGCCGTTTTTAGCAATACCACCGGCTTCCGCATCTTTTCCAACCATAAAACCTGATAAATCATTTAAAATTGTCAATAAACATATTGATTTTAGTAATAATTAAGTTGTACATAATACATATTTTAAAGTACCTATTATTTAACATACCAGTAATGTTTTGCAAAAATAGCAATGGAATATTTCGTTGACAACATAATTCAATGAAATGTGTACCCTGTAGAGAAATTTAATTTTGAATTAATATTATTATTTAAAAGAATCTATTAATTATGATACAAGTGCATACTTGAAGGGTGTTCACAAAGGAATCTTTCCCCTCCCCCCAAATTTAAAATAATATAGTTTGTATTAAATAGGTAGTTAGGTATGTAAAATAAAAAAATTTACCCCCTCACTTCTAACCACAACAACAATGAACACTGGACACTGGTCAAATATGCTATCTTGTTATGATATATTAAAAACTGAACATAATTTTCATACCTTTAACGCAGACTCAGAAAATAACACCCCATTGTTACCAATTATGCCAATAGGGTAACCACATAGTTTAGCAAATCCAGTTACCAATGTTTCTCCATAATTTTTTTTAAATTCAGAAAATACAGACCCATCTACTATTCTTGAAATAACCTAAAAAAAATAAATAATTATAGGATCATTGAAAAAAAATTATGAACAAAATTATAATTATAAATATTATTTATTACCTCTCTGACATCATAGTTCTTTTTTAAATTGTCTCCAACAATTCCGTATAATTCTTCATCAGGATATAACGGTGGCTCAGGCACATCAAAATTATTTTTTATATCTTGTTTATTGTTATTATTATTTAAATTTGCAATAATTGTTTTGGTAATATGAAGTGCATGATAATCATCATTAGCGTAGTGATCAGAAACTCCAGAAACACTAATATGGAACAATTTTTAACCGAATATTTATAAAGAAACTATATAATATTTTATAAAGAAAACTATATAAGTATTAAAAATGACCTATAATTTAGGATTGATTCAATGATGTATTAGTGAATTACTATATTATTTATACTTTATAGACATCTACTATAAAAAAATGTCAAATAATCCAGTTTATTGATCAATCTCTAAAACCACTACAACAATATTTTATGTACTGTGTGTGTACTTGGAGTTACATTATCATATTATAAATTTTGTTTATATATAATATTCTTACGAGCAGTGAAGTTTGGCACCACCCAGATCTTCTGAAGACACGATTTCGCCAGTTGCAGCTTTCACTAAAGGAGGACCAGCAAGAAAAATTGTTCCAGTCTTTTTGACAATTACGCTTTCATCGGCCATGGCAGGTAAATAAGCAGCGCCTGCAGTACAACTTCCCATCACTACGGCTATCTGAAATATTCTTGTGATTATAAAAATCTAATATAATTCTAAAATTTAAATATCTAACTTGTGTTATATTTTTTGAAGACATGATGGCTTCATTAAAAAATATTCTTCCAAAATGTTCTCTATCAGGAAAAAGTTCAGCCTGTTTTTTTAAGTAACCACCACCAGAGTCCACCAAATAAATGCAAGGTAAATTATTTTCACTGGCTATTTCCTGGGCTCTTAAATGTTTTTTTACTGTGATAGGAAAATAAGATCCACCTTTAACTGTAGCGTCGTTGGCAATGATCATGCATTCTTTTCTATCAACAATGGATTTATTAATGATGAATTAAATAACTTAATATTTAAAAAAATTTGTACTTGGATATACGGCCAATTCCCGTAACTATTCCACCGCATCGAACAGTTTCTTTATAAAGATCATGTCCAGCCAATTGTGACAATTCTAAAAATGGTGAACCTGAATCCAAAAGATAATCTATACGATCACGTACTAGTAGTTTTCCTTTGGACGTGTGCCTTAACTTATCTTTTGAATCGCCACCAGAAACTGAATTGGTTACAGCCTTTTTCAAATTGTGCACCAAAATTTCCATTGCTGTTCGATTTTCCTACAATCAAGAACCAAAATTAAAATTGCTAATCAAACGTATGCTGCAATTGGAAATGTAGGAGCCCTGAATATAATATAAAACTACATGATTAAGGTTTTTGAAATTAAGCCAACTATAAGTAATAACTAATACTTCATACCAATTAATACCATAATATAACTCTTAAGGATCAAGTATGACTAGACATAGTTCTCGTAACTTGTTTGCTCTTTAACTATTATGGTAAGGACAAAAATCGTTAATCTATGAATATAATGTTAACCTGATATTCTTTTGAATTAACATCAATGTTGGTTTCCAGTACAGATCCATTTGAGAAATGTGATGAACATTGATAACTACGGAAGATGACATATCTCCTAAGTATTTTAGTACTGCTCAACATTTTTATTGAAATACTTTTGTAATTTATTTTTTATGAAATCTTTAAATCTGTAACAGTTTGTAAATTATTATAAAATATAGATATTTTATTTTATAGATAATACTATTATTAATTATTAGCTCAACAGATACCTATAAAAAATATGCAAAACCTTTTCCCAACAGCACATACTTAACGACTACACATTGTTGCCTGTTTATAACAGGATTTAATCAATAAAAACCTTGACGTTTTAAATCGAACAAAGTACACACATAAGATAAGATAAAAAGTTTAGAGTTCAATAGACCACCAACAAAATACTGTATAAGTACTGTAGGTACATAAACAATAATATAATTTAAAATATTTACTTATAATATAAATAACACATGAAAAGAATAAAATGTTTAGTTAGTACTATAATTTTATAGGCAGTACATTTATATACTCAACCTAGAGGAAAATTATTAGTTCTAATAACCATATTATAGTACATATGTCATATTATATACCTGATGTTAAAATGTCCTCGTTTTGACTCACATTACTAAACTATATAATAAATTAAATACCAAACTTGAAACTATATTATTTAAATTAATTTGATTTTAATTCCAATATAAGCAATTCTTTGCAGCGACAAAAAAAATGCACAGTAAAACTATAAAATTGGTCTAGCCTTTACTGTGAAGCTCTTTTCTATGACTTCAACACAACAGAACCTCCTGAATATTGGTTTTCTCCTCTAAAGAAGTGAATTATGTGCTTAGCGGTCTTGGTTCAGTGTAACAAATTGTTTGAGCAATTTTAAATGATTACTTATAAACAATTTTAAGAATTAAATTATTTTAAATTTCTAAGACATGTGAATCTGAAATTATAAAAAAAATGTTGCAACTATACCAACAGTAAAGCCGTAAAGGTGTTATTTATAATGACTGTAATATTAAATGGGCAGACAATAATTGGAGTTAATGAAGGTATTTCCAAAAGATTTGTATGTCAAACTCATATTGTTATGGTGTTTATGTCCAATGCTAGAAAAATATAATTTCAATGAAATTATTTATATATGTGTTATAATATATTGTACTTATTTGTAGTTCTGAAATGTCAGTAACTATTTATACTTATTTTAGCTGATATAATATTCATTTTTTTAATGTTTAAAACATTTTGTTTTTCAACGCTTTTTAAGACAACAGTTGTTAAGAATAATTGTATTAATTTATATTAATATAATAAATTAAGTATAATTTTTAACCAACAATTAGGTTAATATTTAGCTTTTAAATACGATATACCTACCTAGTATACAGTGGTTAAATTGGGGAGAGAAGGGTACTTAGTCTCCCTATTTCTGAAAGTGGTTAAAAAGCGTCCCTTTTAACAAATTAGTATTGACATTATTCAGGGTTAAAAGTGGGATGAGTGCTTATACAATCACTGTTTATACATTACATATACCTACATTAGGCATTACCCATAAAATTATATTATATGGAACGCTTAAAACTATAAGGAGACAGAAGTCCACCCTGGAATTTGTTCCCACTTTAAGCCCTGCTAGTATATAAGTGTTAATAAACAATTAATATAAATTAATAGTACATTAGGCATCATAATGTTTAATATTATCTTACCAACTATTCCTACGAATCTATGTAAGTCAAATACTAAATCAATGTTCAATACAAATTACAATATACAACACATCACAGGCATGGATCGTGTCGACGCACAAAATACCGAATACTGAAACTACATTTATAATGAATAAGTACCATGAACTATATAAAAATGTATATGTATATAGTTATAGCATTGACTATAGAATACATTTATTCTTAATTTGTATTTATAATTTTGTACACTAAATTATTTTACATAATATCAACTATCAAGTATTATTATTTATTTTGTACTCTATATTTTAACACTATAGCCTATAGGAGTTTCATAAGTCATAATAATAAAAAAATAGATATTATTGACAAATTACAATATTTCTGATTAATAATTTGATTTGACTTTAGAATTTAGATGTTTAAATATTTTGAAATTAAATTACTGATATGCTATCACAGTTGTACCATTGTTCTGTGGTTGTACATTATCATTTATCAATACATTGTATTGTCAGAATTTCGATTTTGGCGCGGAATATTATATTATCTTTATGTGACTCCCAACTCCAATAGTTACTAGGTATTCATTAATTTATATTTCTATAAAGTACCTATATAATCTTGAATATTATAATTTATATTGTGATTGTTTAGTATTCGAAAATCTGTATTGTATTCAGTTAATGATTTGAATTAAATAGCTCATTGAAAAATAATTGAAGGTTAGAAGACAATGTAAGTACCAATTTAAATTTAAACGAAAACATACATATTTTAAGACGATTGTATTAGTATCTAAGCAATATTAATTGTTTTATGATTAAACCCACAGTCATCATAGGTTTCATTTTAAACTCATACAATATGAATTAAAAATTAAATGAACTTACACAACTACATGAATTTTCAAATTATTATTTCATATAAAAGTATTTTAAGTATTGATCAGTGTAGTATTATATTGTATGTAGGTCCTGAAATTTGTATTAAGTAACGGTAAGTCTACTTTGAACTGTTATGACTTATGACATAACAATATAATAAAAGTAGTAATGGTATTTGCTAATATTTAATATTTTAATCGTGATACGTGATTGTGTCTATACAATATTTTGACGGCTGCATTTTCTTTCCCAACTTCTTGTCTTCATATAACTGATAACAAACTTCGCTTATCAATCAGATATCATTTTTTATATTCAAAAAAACAATGTCAGTTTGATTCTATGCACTGTTATCTACTGTAACCGTGATTCTATGTTACTATGTTTAACCTTTTAATTTTCGCATTATAAATTTGTGTCTTTGAACGAAATTTCATCTAAAAATATTGATCAAAGGACAAAGTTTTAATCAACGATGGTAGCACTCGGCGCTTTTCCGGCCGCCAAGCTTGGTGCTTTACTATTGCGCCAAGTAAGTAAACCGATTGCTAATTTTGTTAAAGAACGAGCGAAACAATCTCCGGTATTTCGGTCGTATGTATGCATGCCACCGGCTCAATTTTACAATTGGTGCGAGGTTAAAATGAAGATGTATTTCATGAATCTTGGTACCGCAGGAAAAGTCAAACCTTTAAGTGAAACTATGGCCATCGAACTTGGATCAAATTTACTAGGTGAAGGTATTATATTTGTTGTTGCTGCGGCATTACTATTGTTGGAATATAATAGGCAAGTACGTAAAGAACAAGCCAAAGAAGAAGTACGTTTACAAGAACAGGAAGATTTAACCAATGCCTTAAGGGATTTGGATTTAATGACCAACCAACATACTGCTGAATTAAGACGTCTAACATACCTGGTCGATGATTTAATATCTAAAGTTCACAGTAAATCATACCCTGGACCTGATATCTCGGAGACAAGTAGTAGCAAAGTCGATACCAAACGACAGGAACCCGAACTGAAGAAACAAATTTCTAATGATATTAACGAAAATTTATTATTTAAAAGCATTAAAATGTTAATCCAATCATTACAAGCTTGACTAAATTAGGTTTTGTTTCTATATCTAAATATGTTTTATTATTTACATTTTGTTAACACTTATAATTAAAGGGAATAATAAAGTTACTATTATATTAGCAACTATGTAAAAGTTAATTTTGGCCTAGTACTGTAAACTTTTAAATTAAATTAAATTATTATGGATGACAATGTTTTAATATGTAGTATATTTATTTTTAAAATGCTGTTTTAGATCTAAATAATAATAAGAGCTTGTACATATTTTCAAAATATTGTTGACCTGTCTGATTATAAAAATATTTTAACTGAAATACTAAAAAGAAATTTTTAGTTAAAATGGATAAATTAATAATTTTATTACAGGTAACAGGTTTCTAGTTCCATCAATTGTTGATTACCATTTGTTTCTGTAGATTTAAAAATAAAGTTTTCATGCAGTGTTATAGATACAAATTAATTAAATTGAATACATTGTTTTATTCATAATTTAATATTTTTATCAAACAATGATACAAATTATAATTTATTAGAGGTAGATAGTAAATATAATTGTTTGATTACAGTTAGGAGGTATAACTTATAAATAATACTCTATTAGAATATAAATTTCAAGCAGAATTAAAATGTTGAGTACTCATATTCTAAATCTTACCACAGTCCACAACCTAAACATCCTCAAGAGTTTAATTTTCATTTTGTATAAAACCAAATAATTGACCTTACATAATATCAAAAATATAATTGAATATTATCCACATCAAAAATTCTACAAACTTAAAATAATGGTTACATAACTATTTAGTTTTTAACCTTAATCGGATCAATAGTATTTCATACATTTTAATCATAGAAAATCCTATCATTAAACCTGGAGTGATATTTGAAAGATAAGATGTGTAAAAATATTGTATTTAAATACCGACAATTTATACCTTAAATATATATATATATATAAAAAAAAAGACAAATTATAATTAATTAAGTATATGAGTATAATTAAGATGATAAAAAATAAAAAATATAAGAAATATTATTTACAATGTCGCAAATTTATACAGCCCATTTAAGACATCGTGTGGCTTGGTGTGTACCTAAACACGAAATACAACAATATCGTGCACCACATGTCGTACATGTGTATGAACTCCTGAATCCACAGACTGCACAAAATATTCTGCGTGGAAAGTTTGATGAGGGTGCTTCTATTGTATTATAGTTGGGCGGGTCACGGTTGTTAAATTGATCAGCTTCGATTAATTGTTCAAATGTCCTTCGAAATCTAATTGAAAATTAAATAAAGTTTGTTAAATCACATGATTCATAATACAATTAATACATAGAATAGAATATTTATATCATTACTTTTGTTTGTAATATTCAGCACTCTTTTCCTTTTTACGTCTCCCTCCTTTAGCCTCAATAGTGTCTAAAAATTTAGGAGCTTTTTTATTCAAAACAATGTCAGCATGTGGATCTTGTTGATAGTTGTCCATTTCTAAACTCTCAAGAGCCCGACGTGCCCTACGATTTCTGGTTGCTGTATCAAGGACCTTTTTTTTATCTGCATCTTTTAACCTTCCCGATTCCCTACCCATTCCTACTTTCGAAGACATTTTTAACTATAAGATAAAATAATTAAGAATCAAAATGGTTTTAATTTTGAGTGAAAGTAAGTTGGTCCATTAATTCATCAACACGATCTTCTAATGTGTCCAAAACATCAGTTGACACAAATAAATGTTCTTCATCCAATTCTTGTAGAATGAATTTTTTTCCAAGAGCGTTAGTTTGATCCAATTGTAATAAAAACTGTTTCATTGACTGATCACTTTAAACAAAGAAGGTTAAGTTAATAATAAGTACCTATATTATGCCATTGTGTTCTAGAATTCCAACAAAAATGTCCAAAAGAAAACAAGTCAGTGCAGAGGAAAAACGTACCAGGATGTTGGATTTATTTCATGAAAAAAAAGATTTTTACCAGCTCAAAGTAATAACATACATTTTAATATGAACCAAAAAGTTTTATTGTTTATGTGATTAATATTGTCCTATGTATAATAACGGTAACAAACATTTATTTTAAGTTATGGGTACCTATTTTATTTCATTATTATTTTTGTACTTAAATACATATGTTTAATCATTTAGGAATTAGAAAAAATTGCACCAAAAGAAAAACAAATTATAGTGCAATCAGTAAAAGATGTCATTCAAAACTTAGTAGATGACGGATTAGTTGATACTGATAAAATAGGAACATCGGTGTATTTTTGGTCTTTTCCAAGGTAACTACTTCTATTGACTATTATTCTAGTAAGATAGTTTTTTCTAGGTAAGGACCTGCATATTAAATATTTTAAACAATTTCAAATTTTAGCAAAGCAAAAATTGCTAAGAAAAATGTATTAGATAATGCTAAAACAAAATTGGACGAGTATCAAAAAAAGCTTGACAAGAACTTAGAAATTATCAAAAAAGAAAAATTAGGAAAAGAGATAACAGATGAAAGACAAGCACTCTTAAACAAACTCAAGGCACTCAATGAAGAAAAATCAAGTTTAGAAAGCGAACTAAAGAAATATGAAGATTCAAATCCAGTCGAGTATGAGCGTATGAAGAAAAGCATAGAAGTACATAAATGGCCAATGGCAGATTTCCGTTATATGGCATAACATTGGATAATTGAGGATATTTATTTGATTTTGTACTCAAACGTTATAACTTATTTTTTAGGTGGCCAAGGAAGCGGGAAACCGTTGGACGGATAATGTTTTTTCAGTGAAGTCGTGGTGCAAGAAGAAGTTTTTCTTGGAAGACAGCGTCATTGACAAACAGTTTGGAATTCCAGGAGACTTGGACTATATAGAATGAAAGATAATATGCACAACAGACCATGTATCTTACTTTGCATACTACATTACTACTTACCATGTAATTAATGTTCCCTTGGAGACGTGAACCATGTTTTTCCAATTTTTCGAATAATTATAAACCGTAAAATGCCTATTAATTTGTTTATCTTTCCTAACCAATAAATCCCAACTTTCTATAAAATACTTTGGCTCTATATGGACAGACAGATAGTACCTAAATATTGTAGTCTAGAACCCTAGTCTATACCGAATAATAAAGTTAAGTCAAGTAGTCAACTTACTACTGAGTACTGACTAGTTAAGATTAACATTTAACAATTAACATTTAACAGTCAATACTCAATTGCGCGTATCACCGGGTTCGGGGACGAACCATAGATTACATAATATTATTTGCGCGTTCATTCCATGCCCGTAATCATGAGAAAATGTTTTGCCCATGATGAACATATATTCATGCCCGTAATGGCGTAATGTCACGGTCATGAAGATTAGAGATAAGGACAGCGTTGCCAATGTTTGTTATCTAGTCAGCGGGGAAAATATGACAAAATTACCGTACTTTGAACAATATTACCGTACTTATTGATTTTTTAGGTTATCAGCATGGTTATCAGTTATAATTTCTTATCCGAATTCTTATCAAATTCTTATCAAATTCTTATCAAATATTTATAAAACCATTAAAACCTATTAAAAATTAATAACAAATAACAATTAACAATCTTCAGGTAAAAACTTATAATGGGTTCAGGGTTATGGACAGTGCCGGCGCTAGGAGAGGACAAATGGGACATTTGTCCAGGGCCCCGCGCTTGTTAAAGGGCCCCGTGATTTTTAATTATCATCTTAATACGAATACCGTGGTTTACCGTCGGATATTGCATTATTCTGCCTGCAGCGGTCGCGTACTTAGATATTAAACAATTTATTATTTTATTCAAACATTTTGATGAATTAATTTATTTTTAATTGATGATTTTATGTAGTTGTTAAAATAAATGTAAATTAATAAAATAACCAGCCCTTATGAATTACAGACAACATGATAAAAAATTCAAAAACAAAAATTACATGATATTTAAAATCAAAAATTATAGTTAATTATTATGATAGTTTCACCCAAGGTTTGGGGTTATTAGATAAACTCTGTTTTCTTTTATGGGGAATTCTATGGAATTCTATGGGAATTCTAACTAGGGAGAAACTGAGCACCATCTTAGTCCAGCTCACATAATATCACGATCAAAAGTCTGGGTCAGGTTCGAAGTTCAATATTATATAATATATAGAATTGATACAAAAATAAAATCAAATACAAAATATTATCATAAGGAGACCAAACTCCGTATACAAAATATGGCCCGACAAAAGTCGCACGGTTATTCTGCCACCAGGAGTGCGTCGTTCGATAGCAGTGCTACGTTTTACCATGGCTAAATAACATGGTATGACAGCAACTACTTACTGCGCATGACGACTACGTCATCCGGTCTCGGTAAAAGGCGCGAAATCAAATATTGTATTATGATAACAGATAAATTAAATTTATCACTTATGATGAAAAAATAGTTAAAATAATAGTGTTTGTAAAATTAATTAATTAATAATTAATAGTTAATTTGTATACTAAATAGATAAATTATTACAGCAAAATAATAAAATATTATTATTACTATGTGAATTATACTATTCATGTTGCAGCATGCTTTAGAACTACAAGAAAAGTATAAAATAGTGTTGTTATTTAATTTGTATATTTCAAAATAATAGGTATACAATGAAACAATGTACATATTACACATGTACTAAAACAATTAAATTCATAACAAAAATTTTCTTATTTTAGTTTTATTTCCAACTGTTGGAGCATTGTCGGCAATATTTTTATTAAGATGATTGAACCTTACAAAAGTTCTGGTTCGGATTAAACAGCTTACCACTTCTTCTGGTAATACATCATTACTTTCTAAAATAACTTTGGTTTTTAATGTTTCCATAACTTTAGGATTTTTATTGAGTGAGGTACCATGCATTTCCTCAAAGTACTTATTCATTACTTTTGCAACTCTCATTAATGTATCCGATGGTGTAATTAAGTGGCCTCTTGTTATATGCTGAGTCCAGCTAGTTGATAATGAACTATCCAATGACACTGACGTTTCATTGCCTAAATCAGGATATTTATGTACAAATCTCCTGGCTACATAACCCACTACATATTCTAACGCTTCATGCTCCACAGTTCTACTTGATGCACTCTGGATAATAAGGATAATATAAAGCGTAAGGTATATGCATTTATGATTATTTTAGTATGTATAGTACAAAGTTTTTTTTTAAGGCACCTCTGTTTTAAAAAGTTCTGAAAAATCTTTGTCTTCCTCTAATACTAAAAAATGATTATCTGCTGCAGAGTAAGATAGTTCTTCGGTGGACATGTGATCGTTGTCTAAAGGCGTTTCAAGAATTTCAGACTCTTTGACAATTGATGCTGATAAACATTCAGTATCGATTAACCGTTCACCTATTGTATCTTCAGTATTCCTGTTCTGTGACAGTGCAATAGAGGCATGTTTACCAAGCAAGTACCATTTTAGACTGTAAAAATAGAAGGTCCATGTTAAATTATAAATTTATTTATATTTTATTTATCAAGTTTTTTAATCATACCAATGTTTAAAATCAAGAGGTGATAAGTGTGTATTTGCACCAGACATAGCTTTTAAATAGCTGTAAAGGTTTTCAAGAATATCTTGATTCAAACGTCTTGTTACTATATAACTTATATCAGGATATTTTAATTTCAAATCAATCAAAAGATTTCTCAATGACTGGTTACTGTATAAAATTCCTTAAATGTGTAAAATTTTAGAAATTTAATAACAATTTACAACAAAACTATTATAGTTAAGTACATGATTTTTCACCTTTTTGAAATGGTAACAATGTTTTATGTCCAACAACTCTCATCTCTAAGATAAAATTATCCATTGTTTTTAATAATTTGTCTTGATTTTCAAGATCCATTCCATAACTTTTTATAAATTTATCTACTGGTAACTGTGTGTTAAACAGGTCAAACCAGTCATTAAATAGCTGTATTATCCAGGAAGCCTATATGTATAACAATAATAATGATTCATCCAACAAATATAAATAATTAAACATATAATTTAAACATTATAGTATAACCTCTTGCCAGTTATTGTAGTCAAGATTGAAATTTTGACCACAATAGGAAATCGCTTTGGCTAATGAATTTGAAAACAATTGTGCCGCTAAACTAACACTCTGCTTTTTAGGTCCTGGTATATTTATATGATTGTTTGTAATTTTATAAGCAAGTCTCAAATCATTTTTATTTAAATTTAATACTTTTTCAACAACTTGCTTTCCAATAAACTTATTCTTGTAATTGTATCCACTTAAAAATATAATTTACCATTCTATTACTTAAGGCTTAGGGCACATGATTATATAACATCACATTATTGTTTGATTTACCTATTTACAAAATGATTTCTTGCCAATTTTAGCAAATGTGGAACATCTGCGAATATATATATTTTATTCTTTGTTTCAGGATGATCAAAATAAGTTTTATTGATTGAGATCCCCAGTGAATTCCATAAACTCACATTTGTTGGACCCATATCACTTACGGTTGAGACAACATTGTAACCACTCTGGTGTAATGCGGTAATAATATTAAATAAAATATCCTTTGTCATTCTAGTGTCATACATATAAAATATTGGTTGTCTCCATGATGCTATTAAACCTTTTCAACAAAATGTCACATTTATTTTAAAATATAAAATTATATAATTAAATGAAATTACCTCTTGCTACTACTGTTTGTACACACTTATGAGGACCAATGAATTGTTCTTTTTTTTTATCATAGCATATTTTCTGTGATAAATATGTTTCATCAAATGCTAGTACAGTTATTTTTTCTAAATCTGTCATTGAGGAACCTATAATTATAAATATTGTGATGATATTTTTTTTTAGAATTAAAACCCTTGTTTTATGTACTCTTATGTTTCATTATGGATAAGACTGAAGATAAAATCCCCTGGTCCATAGGGAATTTTGTCGCCCATCCTCTTAGTGTTGAAAGTCCTTAATTAATAAACAGTCATTTTTACTTATAATCATTTCGAAAAAATCAATAATTAGCTTAATACTTAAAAAATACCTGGCAGTGGATATTTTTTTTCTTCTCTGAGATATCTATAGGCCTTAGGTGACAAGCTTCTAAGTGTTATAGCATTGGCTATATCATTTTCTGTCCACTTATATACTTTTTTGTTGGGATATAAAAGTAATTTTATTTGCGTTTCAGTAAACATTCCTGACAACACTTTATTAAATTCAATTTCATTTTTTTCTTTTAATTTATTATTTGGTATGGAATTAATAATCTCTTTCTGTAATTTAATGGTATTTTGTAATTCTAAATTTAGTTCTTTTTCTTTTTTTAATTTTAAATGTAGATCCAATAAATGTTGTTTAAGGCTGTTTAAATAAAACATACAAATAAATAGAATTGAATTATACATTAATAATTATTTGTATTTTTTCATACTTCTCAACTTCATTCAAATCATTACCACACTGTGTACTAACATCAGCTCTTTCCACTGGAAGTCCAGAATACACCATACCTATTTCACACTGAATACCAACATCTTGTGTTTCACTTAATAATTGTACTCCAAAATCAGGTAGATCATTCAAACAATTATTATTATTATTTGAAGTAAATGGATCATTTTTTTCTTTAGGTAATTTAGAACTTTGAAAACTAGCTTGGAATAAACCATCATGTGTAGAGTGTGGTGTATGTGTATTTACAGGCTTACATTTAATTGTTGGTTTTTGAATTCTGGGCTGCAATAAAATGATTTAGAAAAGATTTAATTGTTTTTTTTTTATACTGAAAAATAATAACCAACCAAATTTTTTGATGGTACAGCATTGGGTTTAAGTTTTCGTTGATGTTTAGGAGAATATTTTAACATTCTTTGAATCATTGGTTTTTCATAATCAGATGAATCAAAATGTAATGAGCATACTCGTGCTATAACGTTTACATACATTTTAGGTAAATTAAAATAATTATATACTTAAAAACCAAATTAATCTATAGTTATTGTTTACTATATGTATCCATGTAGGCGTATAATATAAAACCACATATAAATGTTTACTAACCAGAAGAAATTTTAATTTTTTCAGACATAACACTAAGTTCAACCCACAATTTTTGCAGATATTCATCCTTAGGAAAACGATGAAGGATTGGTTTAATTTCGGCAATTTTTGATGTACGACTGCCACTCGTACAATTTTTTACAACGCACACAGGCATTATAAAAAATTTAAATAAAAAAAACAACAAACAATGACAATACCAAACAATGATTATAATATATTAATATGTTCCATTTTTCCATTACTCTACATTATGAATTATAATCATTAATCACTCTAAATATGCAGCAGTAATAATAATAGTATAATATATTTATAGAAAATGTTCAATTCAATACAATATAATATTATCATAATATAATAAGAATTCCCGCTAAATAGTATTTCAAATTGTGGGACCGGCTGACGTCATTTTTCAAGTGATAACAATGAATGCGCGTAACAACTGAATATCGTCAGAGTTGCTGTCATACCATGTTATTTAGCCATGCGTTTTACCACGTCTTATTATACGTACTTTTCTATAAATGTACGTTCTTTTTCATTTTTTTGAATTCGAATGAAAAATAAATTATGATTTATTATTTATTACCTGGTCAGGTTAAAGTATACCTAAATATATAATCAAAGTTCAAAAGTTTTTTTTTTTATTTTTGACCAAATAATTGCTTACTTTTACTATTAAATCATTTGAAATTATTATTCTTTTTTCAGATCCACTATTGTCTATTCCATATTGCAAGCACTACTTCATCATCAGTTAATCCAAACATCCTTTTATTATCTGGTTTTTCTAATAGATTCAGATTTTCTTTTAAATACTGAAATGAAAATTCTTCGTTGGAATTTTCAACTGTATTTAAATATACCTGACTTGGTTTAAATCTCTTTTTATCACTATTTATAGACCTTTCCAGAGGAGGTTTTCTCTTAATTGTATGCTCTGTTAAATAAAATGGTAAGTTCGGAAATATAGATGGAACTGCCCCAGCTTTTAATGTGGGTCTAATTCTTTTAATTTTATTGACTTTTCCATCATTTAAGATAGTCTCATCACTCTCATCATAAATTAGAATATCATTCTCTTTGAAATGCACTTCACACACTTTAACACTTTTCTGTGAGCATTTTGTCTTTCCTAGGTATAGGCGTATAGCTCTATGCCATCTTGCTAAAAGCTCTGTGTTCTAAATATTATTTGTAACAAATAATTAAATAAAAAATGATTATTCATAAATAAGGTTAAGATAGTATGTTTTCTTACTTTGGGTGCTTTAAACAAACTTTTATTTTTTAATCCAATTTTTTTTTGATGTTCGACATGTAAAGCATAACCAGTATTACACCCTGGCACGAAACAACAATTAACCATTTTTAATGTGTAAGAAATAAAACACAAAATACAAATTACTATTGTTTTATGTTTTAGGAATAATAAATCAAGTTTAATTCGAAAAACGTACATAATCCCTATTATACTACATGCTATAATTGGACGGTTTATAAGAGAAAAGGCTTAAGAGGACGTATCACCCAAAGCTGTACGCATGCAACGACCGAGAGGATGCGCTGTTAGGTGTTTTCACGATCCGCAAGCGCGCGGCGTTTAAGTCACGCCTACTATTCGCAACCGGCCGACGGCGGCGACGAGTG
This sequence comes from Macrosiphum euphorbiae, assembly GCA_949089665.1. Classification (NCBI taxonomy): domain Eukaryota; kingdom Metazoa; phylum Arthropoda; class Insecta; order Hemiptera; family Aphididae; genus Macrosiphum; species Macrosiphum euphorbiae. The sequence goes on along the minus strand of CARXXK010000001.1, from coordinate 42,986,786 downwards.
TTCGTTCGGGACTTCGGGAGCGCCGTTTATTTGTCTATGAACGTTCGTCCAGTACCATTCGTATCATTATATAATTCATTATACGCAAATGCCGCCGTAATATTTTCAATACCCTCGCGTACCTACGAACTACAGATTATAAATTAAGATACTGTTTACTTAAATTTATGTCCCAACATGTAGACCGTAGAAACTGTATTATAACATAGGTTGATTTGAAGTTATTGAATTATTACTTATTTAAATATAATACTTATAGTAAAATCTAATAAATGGTAAATAAAATAAAAACAGCGCAATTAAATTAATATTAATTTACCGTGTATTATTTTTTAAGTTCAACTGTTAATGTTATATTAAAATATGATAATAAGTAATTACAAATATTTATTTAAATTAATAATATGTTTGTAGTAGGTATACCTATTACCTAACGTATACCTAATATAGTAATATAATAATTATAGGTAATCTACTCGTAATGATAATAATAATAGGTACACTAAAATCTTTATTTATCATTCTGTAATTTTTAGAGATCGGGTACATTGACTGAGAAAAATAACTAATTTAAAATGTATAGTTGAAAATTTAATTATAACAAATTGTAACATAAATTTATTAAAAAATTATTTCTATAAGTAACTGTTAGTTTAAAATTACCTACTATACAAACTACTATATTATAAGTATTACACAATCCAATGAATTACAGTTTATCAAATGGATAAAATCAATAAATAGATTTAGTATGTGACCTATATTATTTATCACCACATTTATATTTAAAAAAGAAATTATAATCATATTACCTATATTAATATAATAAAAGGGTAACGCGCAACAATTTCCTATTATTTAACCATAAAAAAAATTAATATTAGTTCAACAAGTATAATATAATTTATAGTTTTCTTTTTTTCTTTTTTTTTTTGTGTCTGTGTACACGATAAGTAGTAGAAATAATGCTTCGATTTTCAACTTCAGTATCTTGTTCGATTGGAAAGTGAATATCGTTGGTGCATTGGGAGGTCAAAATTTAAAATGCTCAGTAATTTTCAAAAGCACCGGGAAAAACAACATAAAAATTAAGGAAAAACGGGAATTTTTACGCAAAATCGATTTTTCACAAAATTGAATTTAGTTTTTGGTGTAACTTTAAAAAAAAATGACCTTAGGTACATGAAATTTTCACTGGTTGTTTATATTTGCATTTTCTATATACGATAACATTTTCAAAATATTTTGATTTATTTTGAACTGTTTAGGGACATTTTCATTTTCCATTTTTTTTGTTTTTTTTCTAGAAATATCAATAAAATTTTATTTGTTGGTTAAAAAAGCTTTAAAATTTAATACAAGGCTCCTAGTATATTTTTTCAAAGGCAGATGAAAAATATAAAAAATCCTTAGTCACAGTTTTTTTTTATAAGCATTTAAAGTTCAAAAATTGACAAAATATCGAAAAATCACTAAAATTAGCAAATTATTTTGAGTTAGAAATTCGTAAAAATTTTTCTTTTTAAATCTAAGATTTGAAAATGTAATACAAGATTCCTTATAAGATTACCCTTATCAAAAAAAAAATGTATATAAGAAAGTCAAATTAAATTTTTAAGAGCGTTTGAAATTCAAATTTTTACAACATTGAATATTCACTCGATTTCTCATGTAGCGATTTCCTTATTTTGTTGTAATTCAAAAACGAATAACTTTAGATACATGAAAATTTCACTGAATATTTATATTAGCATTTCCTATACATCATACAATTTTGAAAATATTTTTACTCTTTTTGAGCTGTTTATGGACATTTACATCTTTCAATTTTTTTTAGTTTTTTTTCTATAAATATCAATAAAATTTTATCTATTGGGCCAAAAAGTGTAAAAAATTAATACAAGTCTCCTGATATATTGAAGAGCAGTTGAAAAATATTAAAAATACATAGGCACAGTTTTTTTTTATAAGCATTTAAAGATCGAATTTTGACAAAATGTATCAAAATCTCGAAAATTATAAATCATTGTAATTAATAAATTATAAAATGTTCAGTTTTTATAGCTAAGTATTGCAAATTTAAAACAAAGGTTCTCATAAATAGTTCATACTGTAACCAAAAAATCTAAAAAATATATGAACACAGTTATTTTTATTATTATCAGCAACACGTCTAAGTGCAGTTGTAATTTCTTTCATCAAACCACTTTGCATTACTTCGTCGATCAAATTCAGTTCGTATAACTTTCTTCCAGTGCAAAAATATCGGGCACAATTAGAGTGTTTGCCAAATATATGGTATGGACTATTTAAAATATCCTTTCGCAAATTATATTCAATTTATAATATGTACCACTTTACCTGGTTGTGGCTTAGATTGTCTACATTGAATGATTTCTGTTAATTGTTATAAATGGTTTTTTGAGTACCTACCTATTTCTTTTTTTTATCATACCCAAATTGTTCGATAATTCAAGTAATACGGCCTATTTAAATAGTTTACAGCAAAACTACCTATTATAAAAGTTTTAGAGAAGAATTTTTTCAACAATTGAAATAAGCTCGATTTTTTATATTTTTATTAATAAGTTAAATAATTAATCGATAAAAAGTAAAAAAAAAAATGTTAATTTACCATGCGATATTGGACGATTGGAATACGATATCAAAAATCGGATTTATTACGATTGTTAAAAAAATTCTCCTCTACCACTTTTATAATAGGTATTTTTACTGTAAACCTCTTCAATAAGCCGTATTAATTGAAGAACAAAAGTAGTTTTTATTTGTATAAAATTCGGATAAGAAGAGTTTGGCCTAGTGAACAAAATATGGTTTCGTAATTCAAGTAATACGGCTTATTGAAGCAGTTAACAGTAAAAATACCTATTATAAAAGTTGGAGAGAAGAATTTTTTTAATAATCGAAATAAGCCCGATTTTTTATATTTTTATTAATGAGTTAAATAATTAATCGATAAAAAGTAAAAAAAAAAAAATTGTTAATTTATCATGCGATATTGGACGATTGGAATACGATATCAAAAATCGGATTCCTTACGATTGTTAAAAAAATTCTCCTCTACAATTTTTATAATAGGTATTTTTATTGCAAACCGCTTCAATAAGCCGTATTACACTATTACCTACTTGAAGAACAAAAGTATAGTTTTTATTTGTATAAAATTCGGATACGAATACAAAATATAAAATCGAACCAAATTAAATATTATTTGTCACAAATATAATAATCATTTTCTTATCTGGTTATTTATAAACTATGCACGGGCGGTCGGCTGCGATAGAGAACCTGTTTTGACCATGGTGCGGTACCGCCGTTAATGCGCGCGGGGTGGTGGTATGCACAGCTAGTATCGAACGCTGCCACTGACTACGGGCGCAGCACTTGCCGAGCGTAATTTTCTGCAGTTTTCTTATAAAACATACTTTGCGCGTTCCAATAATATGGGTTACTGAGTGGCTTAATCGTAAAAACACCTATGAACAAAATTAAAGATAATAATATTTTCGAGGGCCCCACGTAGGTTTTTTTCTTTGTTCCAAATATTAAGCTCAGTACATCGTTTAAAAATAATGATTTTTTCAACATGTTAAAATGACAGTAACTTTTCAAAAAATTAATTTTTTGAAAAAAGGCTACGTGGGGCCCTCGAAAATATTATTATCTTTAATTTTGTTAATAGGTGTTTATGTCCTAAAACCACTCTGGAGTGCAAAATTTGGAATCTAAGCGAGCATGTTTTTGGTATTGAAAACGCCGGTACTACGTCCTCTTAAGTCAAAAATTGATACTTTTCAGGAGACCCAAAAAACATTATAACTGCGTAAATTTTTAATGTTTTTAAATTTTTTATTCATAATCATGTTTAATATATAGGTGTATATATATATACCATATATATGTACCATTCAACGCGGCTTGAAATTTCACACAGAATTATTAATGTATAAACTGAAAATGGCCAAAAATGACTTAAGCCCTTTCTCTTAAAAACCGTCCAATTGTAAAACGTAGCACTGCTATCGAACGTCGCGCTCCTGGTGGCAGAATAACCATGCGACTTTGTCAGGCCACTTTATAAACGAGCGGCTATAGGAGTTTGGTCTCCTTATCTCTAATCTTCATGGTCACGGTACTTCGTTTTGTACTGTCTGATGTTGGTCACGGAACGTAAAATCATTCAACGTTCACACAATATTGTTTCAATCATTTAAGGACAATATATTTTGTTATGAATTATGATTTCATTATTTGAAACACGAATTATTATAACACTAAACCACTGATTTCTATTTCTATTTCTATATAGCGAACTATGGTCATGAGAATTGAAGCTTCAAGGTCGGTTGGCAATTGTATGGTATTTCTTATGACAAATAAGATGATATGATTTATTTTGTATCGTATTTTATTATTTCTGAACATGTAGTTTGAAAAAAAAAAATATTTTATATAAATCATTTTACATTTATTATTTTATTTGACCATTAAAAAAAATATTATTCCTAATACATTTTATATAATAAATGAAATGTTTTGCCAACCGACAAAATGGCGGCCGTTCACACTTGAGCTTCACTTGTAACAATGTAAATTGTATAGGAGTTCCTTATCTAGTGTAGTATAGAAGTCTGTGCACTAAACACACATACTTCTATACTACACTATTACACTATTTAGAAATCTGTGTTATAACATCTTGATTCGTGGTTTCAATAATTCCAATATTTCCATTACGTGAATATAGGTTCCTCCATACTTCTATTTAGAATTTTTAAACAGGTTCTATGGTTCTCAGGGTTCTCTCATGGATATTTTGGGGAGTGGTTTTGATGTAGCAAATTGGATCTAGCCTTTGGAGGATAAAGAATCCAGAAAAACAAAATTTTAAGACACTGAGACGGGAATTTTAATACATTGGTAACAAGATAATATAATTTGTTTTTTTTTGTCGGAATTCAAAAATAAATTCGTTGTGGCTGATCAAGTTAAATGTGATTAATAATTATTTAAATTTATCTATAAGCAGTTTACAAGTTCGTTGATGAGGGCCAAAAATGTTTTAATATTCTAATAAAGTCCAAAAAAATAATATGTTTTTTATTAAAGCAGCAAAAAAGTGCCAATGGCACGTAGTGTTCCCAAGCGGTCACCCATCCAAGTACTAACTACGCCCGACGTTGCTTAACTTCAGTGATCGGACGAGAACTGGTGTATTCAACGTGGTATGGTCGTTGGCGGCAAGGGATAAGAAAATAACAGTAATTAAATTAGTTAATTTATAATTGAATGTCATTCATATTTTATTATGTTGTCATTATATAAGTTGTATTATGTTAGCCCCTTTATATAACAAATAATTATTTCAACTATAGACTATAGTTACCTTCCAAGTAATTGTTACAGTGGCGTCATTTCGGTTTTTTTTGGGTGTGCGAGGTTTCAAGCAGGCCATATAAAAATAGATATACATACGTATAATATGTATATTATCCTATTTTCAATTATTTCCATCAGAGCTGTACCTAGGCCTAGGCCAAGGGCGCAACGAAAAAGGGGCCGAAATCCATAATAAAATATACCATATAGTATATATAAATATGGTATTATTATTTATTGATATTTTAATAATTTACATTTTACTAGAATATGCACAAAATAGTTTTATTACTATAAATACACTATAGTGATTAGTGACTATATACTATTTTATAGTTTATGTATTGTCAGGGCTTAAAGTGGAAAAAAATCCCAGGGGGGACTATAACGTCTCCATATAGTTTTAAGCGTTCCATAATATATCGTTTTATGTATAATGTCTAATGCATAATGATAATATACATACAGTCATAGTGGGTACATGTAATTTATAAACAATGATTGTGTAACATATACTCATCCCACATTGAATCATGAATAATGGTCAAATTTTTAATTTATTTTATGAATAATACTACATTTCGCGGTCAACCAATCACACCCTCCAACCTTGTAGTGTCCAGTCCTGTATAATTCAAGGCTGGGCAAGTTAACTATTTTTTTTAACTCGTTAAGTTAAGTTAATATAGAAAAATGTAAGTTAAGTTTAAAGTTAAAAGTTAACTTCATTTTTTTTTAACTTGTAAAAGTTACAAGTTAATTAGAAAATAAAAGTAATTTAACTTAGTTAAAAATAAGTTACTTTTTTTTAAAAATAAAATTAACAATTATACCTACCTACCTTTTTTAAAGCTAACAAATAACATAATAATTCAATAAATCAAAAAATGTCTTACAATATTTGAATAAATGTTTGCAATAAAATTAGTTACTGTAGGTACTTATATTAATTTTGTGTATTATACTTTAATTAGGTAAATAGTAAATACCACGCTACTTCGGGTATTATTTACATCGACGGGCCAAGTTATCACCGTAAAGGGGGGTTCACACTACACCGTGTCGTGTAAAATAATCACGGTTACCACAGTTACCAAACGATACCGCATAGTTGAATATATTCAACTTTTGACCGTGTGGTTACATTTATGTGCAGATAAAGCCGGGTTCATACTTAATGTAACCACACGGTCAAAAATTGAATATATTCAACTATGCGGTATCGTTTGGTAACTGAGGTAACCGTGATTATATTACACGACACGGTGTAGTGTGAACCCGCCTTAATTCTATGAATGAATAAAAATATAATTAAGTAATGCCATTAATAATGATTAGGTATAGGTTAGGTGATATGTCGTGTATGGGATAGGTACTGAGTAAATTGTTATATTTTTCTTTGACGCGGTTACCCCTATGATATTTCCCTCTATAATATAGTTATAAAATATTCTCTGTGAATATGCAATATAAAAACTTACTATTATTATAAATTATTATTTAATAAAATATATTTAATATTTCGGGGTTTTTTTTATGTAATTAATTTTACAAAATTGAATTAATTTTAAATAATATGTGGTTTGGGAAAAACATTAACTTAACGTGCCAATAAAATTAATTAACTCGTTAAGTTACTGAATAACATGGGGAAAAATGTAAATCGTTAAGCTAGAAGTTACTTCTAAAAAAAAAAGTAACTCGTTAATGCCCAGCCTTGCTGTATATCATAATCCATTCATGGTAATCACGGTTTTAATCTCAACGGAATTCTGAATTATATTGAATATTGATATAATTGGTTATAATTGGAGCGTTCCGACGTACTTTAAGAATGATTTTTTAAAGGGGACGCTTTTTAACCACCATTAGAGGTAGGGGGACTGAGTCCCCTTGCGTCCCCCCCCCACATTAACCCCTGTGTATTGTGTATTATGCAAATATTACAATTATTATTTACGTTTTAGAATAATACGTCTTTATAATATTACGGAATATTACACCCGTGTACCCCCCCAAGTGATATTTTAAGAATAACAGTTAGTAGCCGATAATATTGTGTTTTATTTGTGTTGATAGTTTATACTGTTGATTTACCACCAAAATCGATTATTATTATAAAATATTAGCTGCATGTTAAAGTTAAAATTAGGATTCTAAATTTATTATATTTTAAAGACTACCGTAGTCCGTAGTCCCGTCAATTGTCATATTTATGGGTAGGTAGATACTAGATACTAATATTAGTAATATTTTAATATTTAGTCATTTTATATAAGTCAGTGAAAGGAAGAACTTCTACAACAGTTCTACGGTGAGTTCCTAATTATTATTAATTATAATTTATAATTATACAAAATAATTATTTATAAGAATGTAAATACTAAATATCTAGTATAAAATAAGTCACTATTAACATTCGTTGGTTTTTATCGATCAAATTTGAATTTAAATAATGTATAAACTATAAACATTAAGGGCCGTTCTTACGATGTCCGGTTAAAGTTAACCGACACTTAACCGGAAGAATTCTGCCGGTAATAAAATCTGTTATCAGTCGGTTAGCGTTAACCGACACTTTACCGGACATTGTAAGAACGGCCCTAAGATAGTTTGTTCACCGTTCACCAGTTAAAAGAAAAATACATTTATTCAATTAATTGATTAATTAATTTAAACTTTATAAAAGTATTTTATATATGTGTGTGGGGGGGGGGGGTAAAAAATTTTTACAAGGGCGGAAATATGATAAATGGCTAAGATCGCTAATGATCATTGCTACGGCTCTGATTTCCATACATTATGCCATTATGGACCGAATCAATTCGGAATCATTGCATCAAAATAAATAAATCCCAATATATCAATTGGGAAACTAAAATATAATAAATAATTAATTACCTTAACAGTGAAAACCAATAATAATTGATGCATAAAAAGCTAGAAGAAGAACTAATGCAGCAACAAATAAAAAAAGGACTTATCTACGAATATCATACTATAATATCTTAATATCTATATCAATAAATTGTAGCTTATTTTCATAATTATTATAATTTTGGAAAAAGCAAAGCGCTAGAAAAAAAAATATTTTAAATTTAAATAAGAGGATATCGTCGATTTTTTAGCTTAGAAAATATATTTACAGCTTCTTCTAAATTATTATTATTTAGTTTTTATATTGTTATTGTATATTATTTCTTCTTTTTCAACATTAAATACCATCAGATCATTTAGCCTCTCATCACATTTTTAAATAATCATTAATTGTTTCTAATAAACAAGTATTTTTTAAATACTTCGTTATTTTAATGTTTATCGGCTAAAAACGTACATTGCTAATTTGGTAATTCCTATACAAAACCGCCGTACGGGCGTACGACGTGCTTATAGACCAGTGGTTTTCAACAAGGGGGTCGCGAATGATAGGTTTGGTGGTCGCCAAAAATAATAGATGAAATGATTTTTCCATTTTATTTAAAAATAAAATAAAGTTAATTTTTAATTTTGTTTACATAGACTATTTAGTATTTACTCATTGTATGATTCATAGGGAAGCTTTAGCATCTAAAAAACTTGAACCATTTGTCAACGAAGTACTACAAGATGCTATACGTGTAATTAACTTTATAAAATCAAAATCATTAAATTCTAGATTATTTACGATACTATGTAATGAAATGGGATCTGATCATACAAAACTACTACTTCATACTGAAGCAGGGGCATATTTATGGGGGTGGCTGGGTGGGCTGCAGCCCCCCCTGAAATTTCAAGAAAATCCAAAAAATATGAATGTCAATAAAACTTTATTTGTTGGGTAAAAAAGCTTGAAAATTTAAAACAAGGCTCCTGCTATATTGTTACAATAGCAGTTGAAAAATATTAAAAATCCTTAGTCATAGTTTTTTATAAGCATTTAAAGTTCGAATCTTGACAAAATACGGAAAAATCACAAAACTTAAAATTTTGCTGAATGTTTTCATTTTTTATACACCAAAAAAATTTGAAAATATTTTGCCTCTTTTTGAGCTATTTACGGACATTGACAGTTTTTATTTTTCTTAGTTTTTTTTCTATAAATATCAATAAAAAATTTTTTGTTGGGTAAAAAAGCATGAAAATTTAACGCAAGGCTCCTGATATATTGTAACAATATTAGTTGAAAAGTATTAAAAATACATAGGCACAATTTTTTCTTATAATCATTTAAAGTTCGAATTTTGACAAAATTTATCAAATTTAAAATGTAATAAATATTTTGTAATTAAAAATTTATAAAATGTTCAACTTTCATAGTTAAGGATTAAAAATTTAAAACAATGGTCCACGTAAATAGGTAAATATATAAATTACTTTATTTACAATAATATCATCAAATATACTTAGTAATATCATAGGCTGACTGGACCGTTTTCGCTTAGAATCGTTTTTCTTATACAATGATATTATATCATTGAATTCAAATTTTACACCATCCATTACAGTGACCCACTTGTAACCTACTGTACAGCAGAGCGACATCCACTTACCCACTTTTTTGTTTTATTGTGTGACTATGTTGATAATTTTGTTCAGCCCCTCCCGAAATAAAATTCTGGATACGCGCCTGTACTGAAGTTAGGTGGTTATCCCGTGGTAAAATATTATTAAGAATTGTTGAGCTTAAAGATGAAATACGAATATTTCTCCTTGAACATAAAAATACACTCGCAGAACACTTTTTAAATTAAGAATGGTTAGCAATTTTAAGTTACCTTGCCGATATTTTTGAAAAATTAAATAATTTAAATTTAAGTCTTCAAGGTAAAAATAAAAATATATTAATTCTCTCCGATAAAATCGATGCTTTCAAAAAAAAAATAAGTTTATGGATAAATTATATTTATAATGAAAACTTCGAAATGTTTTCATGTTTTTCAGAATTTATTGCTGACAATGAAATATTTGATATTAAAAAAATAAAAGACATAATATTACTTCATCTCGAAAATTTAAAAAACCATTTTAACACAGGGTTTGAAAAGTTTCCAGAAAAAAAGTTGGGATGGATAAGAAATCCATTTTCTATTAATATAAATGAAATGAATTCTGAATTAAGTTTAGTTATGAACGAGGAATTAATTGAGTTATCTGCCGATGAAAATCTGCGTATAAAATTTAATGAAACTACAAGTGATAAATTTTGGATTTCTATAAAATCAGAATACCCAAAATTGTCAAAAGTAGCTGTATCAACACTTCTGCCATTTGCAACCACTTACCTTTGTGAAAGGTAAGTTTTTCGGTGTTTTCAGCTCTTACAGTTATAAAAAACAAATATCGGACAAAATTAAACTTAGAATCAGATCTAAGAGTTGCAGTCTCTAATATAAAACCTAATATGGAAACAATCATTTCAAAAGCTCAAGCTCAAGCTTTTTTTTATATTTAAATTTATTGTATATGCTTGTATTGTTTTAAAATAATGTTGTATTATGAATTAATTAAATTTTTAAGTGTAAATTAATCAAAATCGTATAACAAATAAATATTTTGTCAGTAATTAAATCAAATTTTGATGAATAAAACAACATTTTTTTTTGAAGGGGGTCGCAGTACAAAAAAAATAAAAATGGGGGGTCGCGACCCAAAAAAGGTTGAAAACCACTGTTATAGACTATAGGCTCGGGTTTTAGCGGTGAGTTTCGCGTATTGTCATATTTTATAGTATTTGGTTCCAGTAAAACATTTAATAGATACATTAAATAAAAACTTTTTATGAATTTTTATATTGCGTTAAATGTTAATTTTTTTGAACTACCGGTAAACTGCAGCACTAATAGTATTATCCAAAGCTCAAAGGGGAAAGGGCCATGTTTTATCTGCAGCGTTATTGTATTATAAAAAAAATGTACTACCCAAAATTCCGAGGTAAGAAATTACTAGAAAAAAAGGAAGTGGTTAAAAATTCAAGAGTAAAAAAGTCCTAAGCATAAAAAGTTTGTGGTGAAAAAGTCTGGTACATATAATTAGGTAAAAGCAAAACTACGAACTGATGCTCAATCAAACGTTCCAATATTAGTAATTAGTAATTTTTTTTGAATATATTATTTATATATCATTTATGACGATAGTTAATACTTTATTAAACTAAAATATCATTACAATATATTATTATGTTAATTATTTGTTTTATATTATAATTATTATTATAATATAATTTATAATAATTTTTTTATATAGGTAATAATACTAAGTAATTATATGGTCATTAAATTTTTTTTAAATAAATTATTTTAAATTTTGCTATACATATTTATATTTAGTGTACCCTACTTTTTATTTCTGACTTTTTTACCGTGATTACAAAAAAATATTATGTTTTACTGGCATAACCTCACAGTTGAATACTTTAAGTCTAAATTAGTTTTATGACATAGGTATCTATATGTATAGGTAGTAGACACCTATACATAATATAGTAGACATTTGTTATCGATAGTTAACTTGGAGTGATGTCTGACTAACCAATAGAGTTTTGTAAGCTCAACTTTCACATTTTTTCTTTTATTTATATTTTCATGATGGAAAAATTAATTTGTATTTTATTTAAACTTTAAACGCACCTCAATGTGTAGTATATGAATAAATTTAAAATGGATAAAATAGTTTATATACAATTGCAGACGGAACTAATGATTACCGAAAACTGTGGATTTACAGGGACTTTTTTTAAATTTTTAGTTCACAACAAATCGGATAGATAATAGATAAATAGATAATATGCATAATACAAAGGACGTCATGTAGAAATCATTAAAATAATATATGCTTACAGTTAATACTTGATTTGGCTTTTAGAAAGGGGGATTAGTCCATAATTTTCAACTTAAATATTAATATATAATTTTATTTTAATAAATTGCATACAAAAAAAATGTATTATATTTTAATCAATAATAATAAATTATAGATTTAAAGATTGTTTATTATACATATTGATCATCGATATTCTAGCAATCAATTTTCATCTCGAAGAATTCAGAGAAAAATTTGTTTAAATTAATATGCTATTGCCTATATAAAATAAAATTAGATATTATCATATATTATAAAATGTCGTGCAAGTAAATTAAAAAATACATTTTTACAATTCTACAAAAGTATCAAAGTTTCGTATTATAACCTGTAGTAAAATACTATTATAGTATGGTGTTGGTGTATACTTTATAAATATATAATATGGGTAGGTATAAGCCAGGGATACCTGCTACCTCATTAGTTATTCTGAATTTAGTATATAAAACTCAAATAACTTTACTTTTGTATGAATAGTTTTATATTTTTATCGTTTTCATACACAATATAAAATTATAAACTCACAATATAGGTATCTACCTAATACCTATAAAATAAAAAGTTGAATTTTATAACGTTACTTTAACACGCGGTGAACTCGTGAGTCATAGACTATATAATATAGTTTGTGAATTGTGAGTCATCCATCAACCCTATATTATTGTGCATGTTGTATACTTGTATACTTGTATGTGTATGTGTATATATTGTGTACCAGGGGCGGATTGGGGAGAGATTTCGGCCAGGGAAAATACAAAGTATACCGGCCCACTTACCAATTTACCAAATATTTAATTTTAGACAACATAATATTATTATGTATTACTATTTTAACATAACTACACGTTTGGCGAGATATGAAATTTATAAAACTTTATTCGTAGTGTATATACATTATACATCGATATCAAATTTATTTTTATTTTTGAACAGTTTAAGTTTACACATTTATAATAGTCCAAACTCCAAGTACTTATATAACACAGTAAAAGTGAATAATTTAAATTACTAATGTTACGATTTTTGTATTTAATAAGAAAGGTTATTACAATTATTACCTATTCAATAATATTTAATAATGCGTTTTTAGACTTAAATAAAAGCTTATAATTAACTTCCACTTAATATACCTGATAGGTAAATTCGTAAATTAACAGAATCAACATGCAAAATATATGTGTATCTACTATCTTTTTATTTTCTAAAAAAATGTTTTACTGTGGTTTATTCATAATAACCAGGGTTCGGGACTTATAGCACTAAAAAGCACTAAAATATGCGCTTATATATGACCCAATAAACTTAAAAATATGCACTAAAAATGAAAATAATATGCACTAAAAAATTTAAAAAAAAATTAAAAATCATTAACAAAAAAGATTTATTTGATATTATATGTATTAATAAATAGGTATATATAATATATTAATTTTTTTATATTTAAAAAAATTAAAAAATTAAAAAATAAAAAAATTTGTAATTTAAATCTTAGTGCCTTTGTGATTGCATGAACTATTAGATGTTTTCGAACATTTTCGAACTGGAAGGCTCTTCTATTATCGGCTAGAATACACTTATATGCCGAAAATGAACGTTCCAAGTCGACGGAAGTAATGGGAGCATACTTGAAAAATAACAGATCATTACATGTTAGATCTTCTGCTATTGAACGAAGATCCATAGACTCTCCTCCGGTGATAATATTACATATATTTGTTTGTTAAACCATAACTCAGATAACTACATGGTTTTCGATTTGTTGAGTAGGTATTTATAAATCAAGTGCACGTACTACATTTTTGTGACAGATAGCTACACAAATAGTATTACTACAAAACAAATTTTCGCAATTAATCGTTCAACATTTTAATTAATACATTTTGAACAATTATATTAACCATCAATCATTAAAAATCGTCGAATAAGCAAAAAATATGCAAAAACCTTTAAAATATGCAAAAACCCCCAAAATATGCAAAAATATGCAAAATAAAATTTCATATTTTAATTCTCTGTACTACAAAACGTATTTGTAGATCACTCTGCTATGTTTTACATCACCTATGAAGGATATGCAAATGCTATAAGTCCCGAACCCTGATAATAACATTATGTAGGTATTTTAATTCTAAACAACCAGAAAAATTGTATAGTCTTGTTTTTCTTTAGTATTTTTATGTAATATAATATTGAGTAAAATGTTTTGTCTCCGTCTTAGTACAATCTAACAAATTATAGTTCACTATCTGTATTGACCAATCAGCCGAAACGATATAATAATAATATTTAGCTGTAGTACCTAAATAGTAAATATTATAAAAAATATTGTATACCTACGTAATGTTACTTCCCTATTATTCAATAATTTATAAATTCGCCTAAACGATCGGTTAATTTCTCGCCCAAATGATATATTCTTTATTCAAGTTAATTTTGGGTTATTCGCCCAAACGAATGACGCTCAAATTTTTTACACCCGAAATACGTGTACTACTGTATTAGTATACTGAATTAAAAAGTGTATGAAACAATTTTCGGAAATTTAAACCCTGTTTAGTTTTCGATATTACAGTGCTATTACTGCTCAAATCAGGTTGACTTTTTCTATTTTCTACTTCCGCGGGATGTCAAGTAAAGTAGACTTTTTCCGAAGTTTGTCGTTACCTAGAGATCACCCAATGTGGTTTTACATAACATATCAAGGGTTGTTTTCGATTTTAACTGTCCTAACAAGTGACCCCGCTATATTACATTTGCTATTTTTGCTTTTCGAGAAATAATATATTTTTGCTTCCTGTCTCTCATCGTTGCGTCAGCAATCCACCGTAGGTAGATTGCCTACCTGATATACCTACTATTGCATACTGTCCGCAATCCAATTCGTATTATCTTATTTTGAAAAATTGGAAGAAAATGTAAATTTACTGGGCTGGTACCTAATAGGAATTTAAGAATACATAGTTATTTGAAAAAGCAGCCCACCGGGAAAACTCCCGAATTCCCGGTGGCCCAATCCGCCCCTGTTGTGTACCTTGTACCTATATAGTATATTGTATATACTATATTATAACTGTACACACTCGTATAACCCTGCGACAATAAGCACTGTGGTTGTATATTAATTGTATACAGTATACCTATTTCGTATTAATAAGTGTAATCTATGTAAATCGTACTGCACGGTGTACAGATATAATATTGCGGTGAGTTGTGGAGTTGTGTGACTAATATAAGCATATTTTATTATTATGCTTGATATACATATACAAAAGGTGCTCTGCTGAACAGTAGGTTACAAGTGCGTCACTGTATAATGGATGGTATTAAATTTGAATTCAATGATATAATATCACATTGTATAAGAAAAACGATTCTGAGCGGAGGCGGTATGTCAGTCAGTCTAGGTATAAGACATATTATTATATACATATCTATAGTATTAAAAAAAATTGACCAATAATAAATTCCAAATTAATCATATGACAATATCCATTAGGTACTTATAACGCGTTATACATCAACAAAAACCCTGATACTATCATAGATATATAATAGTGTACTTTAGAAGTTTCAAGTACCCACGAATAACAATCCCAACAAAATAATAAAATAGTTATTCTAGGTTTTAATTTCGTCCAAATTTGAACATAAAATGACTATAAAAATAAACTGTGCTTATGTATTTTTTAGTTTATTTGGTAACAGAATTAACTACTCACGTGGAATCTGTTTTAAATTTTCAACCCTTAGATATAAAAGTTAAACATTTTATAAATTTTTAACTATAAAATAATTATTCAATTTTAAATTTGATAAATTTTGTCAATATTCGATCTTTAAATCCTTATAAAAAAAAATTGTGCCTATGTAATTTTAAAATTTTTCAATCGCTATTGTAACAATATATCAGGAGCCTTGTATTAAATTTTTACACTTTTTTGCCCTACAGATAAAACTTAATTGATATTTATAGAAAAAAAACTAGAAAAATTGAAAACAGAAAATGTCCTTAAACAGCTCAAAAAGAGTCAAAATATTTTCAAAATTCTAAGGTGTATAGGAAATGCTAATTTAAACATTCAGTGAAATTTTCATGTATCTACAGTCATTCGTTTTTGAATTACAACAAAATAAGGAAATCGCTACACGAGAAATCGAGTGAATATCCAATATGTTGTAAAAATTTGAATTTCAAACGCTCATAAAAATTTAATTTAACTTTCTTATAGACATTTTTTTGTTGATAAAGGCAGATAATCTTATAATCTTGTATTACCATTTAAAATCTTAGATTTGAAAAGAAAAATGTTTACGAATTCTTAACTCAAAATAATTTGCTAATTTTCGTGATTTTTCCATATTTTTTCAATTTTTGAACTTTAAATGCTTATAAAAAAAAACTGTGACTAAGGATTTTTATTGGTATTTTTAGTAAGAAAAACTAAAAATATTGTAAACTGAAAATATCCCTAAACAGCTCAAAATAAGTCAAAATATTAAAAAAATAAATATTTTGTATAGAAAATGTTAATATAAATATTCAGTAAAAATGCGGACGGCGATGCGGCTGTTACAAGTCCGCGACCCACACAAGTACTATAACGCTTAGGAATTAGGATAACTATTTCTGTCTACTCTGAAGTCCTTTGAGAAAAGAGACTCTATTTATATGGGAGAGACTAAGGAGAGAGTGATTGCCGTCATAGGATGCGATGGCAGCATCAGTGGCCCTGAGTGGCGTGATATTGTTTTAGCCACATGGACTTTGGAACGACTTCTTTATGTAAAAACGTCGGATTACTACAGTACTTATACATGTACATCTCAAATTCTCAACATCTGCCAACTGACAAAGACATCGTAATATTATGTTAATTGTTAACAAATATAAAAAGGAGCGAGTACCTACTGTATATCATGTATATAATTGTTTTTCAAATCACTTATACAACATATTTAAGATAGATCTATTTTGTTATGATTTCATTATTTCAATCACGAATTATTATTTTATTATTTTTATTCTTAATTCGTGGTTTCAATACTTACAATTTCCATCACATAACCATAGGTTCTCTCCTTACTATTATTTAAAATGTTGTAACAGGTTTTAGGTTCTATGGTTCTCTCATGGAGATATTGGGGGTGGTTTTTATGTAGAAAATTGGATCTAACTAATGCTTTGGGCCTTTGGAGGATAAAGAATCCAGAAAACAAAAAAAAAAAATAGTAAGACGGAAATTGTATTACCTACATATATATAGGTACCAAGTTATTGACAAAATATAATTTGTTTTTTTTGACATAATTCAAAAATGAATTCGTTGTGGCTGAACATGTTAAATATGATTAATAATTATTTAAATTTATTTATAAGCAGTTTACAAGTTAAGGTGGTTTTAAGAGGGCAAGAAATATTTTAATATTCTTAATGAATAATGAAGTTCAAAAAAAATAATATGTTTTTTGTTTTTTATTAAAGAAGCAAAAAATGCCAACGGCACGTAGTGTTCCCAAGCGGTCACCCATCCAAGTACTAACTACGCCCGACGTTGCTTAACTTCAGTGATCGGACGAGAACTGGTGTATTCAACGTGGTATGGTCGTTAGCGAAGGAGTTATTGAAAATAACAGTATTTAAGCCTTAAGAGGATTGCAGAGAACGTATTTTTCATACGTTTTAGACCCATAAGCGATGGTAAATTACACATACTTCGGAATTATTATGCACGTTTAAATTCATTGATAAAATATCTAGACTTCTTAGGAAGTGGATTTTCAATTTAAAATGACCTTAAAATAACCATTTTTTTTTTTAGAAATCCCGTGTAATAATTGCATTACATTTGTATTTATTTTGGGCGCCTCTGATTTTAAATAAAAAAAGTAATTCCTGAGAAGCATAGTCTAGAAGTTTATAAATTCAACCATTTTTTCGAAATTACAATCGAACTTCGGGAAGTATGATTAATTTACTACCGCGTTTAGTAGTTTTTATAGTCATGCAAACAAGAATATATTTCATTTTTCTCGATTATTGATATTATGTTCGTGCTCGTGTGAGAGTTGCTCCCGGAGCGTGTGCCTGACAGCGATTCTCGGAAGCAATAAAATTAGCAGATAAAGAACACTAGTGTTCATTTACTACTCACATATAGATACAGTATTAATTTATATGTCACATGAATTGCCTAAATAGTACTCCTTAAAATATGCTACGCTATTACCAGGTATTGTTCTGTGCTATTACAGCCCCCTTAAATTAGTTATTTTATAATAATATAATGTCATTCATATTTTATTGTGTCATACTGTTGTCACTTCTCTAAGTCTTTGAGCAAGACTTGTAAACACTATATTAATTATGATTATAATCAAGATAGATTGATCATACTATAACGCTATATTTGATAAAAGCATATTTTGAACATTTGTAAACTTAATTATGACCGAATACAATATACAAACATAATTAAATACCATTAGTACTAGAAGTACTTACATTTACATGTACATCTCAAATTCTCAACATCTGACAAGGATATCGTAATCTGTTAACAAATATAAAAAGGAGCGAGTACTGTATATCATTGTTTTTCATATCACTTATTAGTTATTCGTATATTTTTTGAAAGCGAATACCGTTAAAAAAAAATAACCGACGCACCGAGCCGACGCGTAGAGTTCTCGACGCGCTGAATACAAATAAGGCGCCAGCATTTTGTTCACAACAAATTACACTAAAAAAATTACACATTGTAATAATATTATTATTGTTTTTGTTCGGTTATTGTTTGGGATTTTTTTTATTCGGTTCGGTTCTACCTACAAACGTATGATAATTCCGAGAAAAATTACTAGACCTATATAATATTAAATATATAATATTATTATATATATGTAAGTACCAGAAATGAGTGCATCATTTACACTTCAAAGTTCAAACACGTACCGTAATGGTACTGGGCGGCCTTATTATACCTATAAACATTATACTATAGAGCCCATAGAGTATAATATAAAATAAATTATTATTAGATACTATACGAGCCGGATGCAGATCCTTCGTCGTACTTTTCGGCTCACATAACGATCGCACCGGTGCGGTTTACACTGGACGCGTATTTACTTACCAATAATACACACCGATTGAAAATATGTTCTATATATAAGAATATACCTACGGTTTATAATAGATATTACTATATTAGAAACTATATTATTTAATTGTAATTTGTAACAACCAACTTTTAAAATTCAATTTATGTTTAAGTATAAATGAATAATACGTACTGTCAAAATATGAATCGACATCCAATGGCAATTTAATCACCTAAGTATTCACCTCAAACAGCAATAAAATTATATTATTTGGTCAATGTGTTCAAACAAATAAGCAAAAAAATAATAGTCGGTATATAAGTGCGATATAGGTATTGAAATAAATCCATAACTTTTCATTGAAACTATACTACGAAATAATTGTAGCCACAATTTAGCATAGGCTCCTGGGTCCTGACTTTGTATTGAAAATTTTAGTATCTTCGCCCAAGGGCATCCGCGGGGGGGGGGCAAGTTGGGGCAGTTGCCCCTCCCTTGGCTTTCTCTGGGTTGAATCTATTACTTTTTAGTTAAAAATAACTAAAAAAATCTCCACCCACCCCTTTGAACATCTGGATTTATTACTGCGTACTGTATATAAAATACTCATACCTATGTAACTATGTAAGTCAAAACAATTTTAACTGAAACAGTATGATGTCCTGCAGTTGTAGTGTACTGGGGGCTGGGGCTGTGCAATTTTTGTGTGTTGCTTTTTTTCACACAAACGCTCAAGTGACTGGCACTACATCGTAATTATTACTATTATCTAAATAGTTAAATTACTGGCGCACTGCATTTACGAGCCACAATATTAGAAAGTAGAATGGAGTGAAAAAAAAACCGTTTGCAGAATGCTACAATCTAATACTCAGTAGGTATACCGCGTGTGCGCGAAAACTGCAATACGTACACTCTAACTCAGTTACCTACATTTTTCAGTACGACAGTACCTTATACATATTTTAGAATTCTGTCTGCGGGAGATTGATAATCCAACAGTCAAGTTTCATTTTCTGCAAACAAATTTCAAAAATTTGTATAGAGTACTGAGTAATATATAGTAATCTAGTACTGACTACTGAGTACCTACTGAGTAATTTAATTACACGGTGTATACCCTGTTTTTGCGGACACCGGTATATTATACTGTTATTGTACATAATAAATAATAATAATAAACACATTACACTTTTACAATAGTGTACATATATTTCTTTTTTACTTAAAATAATTGCTCGAGTACCAAGCACGGAGTTTGTTGGTAATAAACCTATAAAGTAAGTGCTATATAATTTTCATTAATTATTTTTTTTCATGAATAATAGCAAAAAATTCAGTGCTACTTCTGAAATGAAACCGTTACTTACTCATATGGCTAATGTAATTTGTAGTGTTCTAAACTTTGAAATTAAAAAAATAAACAAATGTTCCAATAATCTTCTAAACTATATATAATTATATAAATATATAATATACATCGATATACATCAATGATTATCAATATATGTATATAATATAAACATGTTTGATATAGGTACATAATTATTATTATGTATTATGTATATTAGTACATACATTTATAGTAAAAAGTTAAGAAGTTAAAAATGAAAAGTAGTTTTATTGCCACAAAAAAAAGATATTATATAATATATTATGATATTGATATATATATGATTGTTATATATAATATGAATACGAGAAAAAAATTCCTGGAACAAAAGATCGGAGGATTCAAAATTCAATTTGAAAAAAGTTGGACAAAAGTCAAAAAGTGTAGACTCATTTTTTACAGTCAGAAAAAAAGTTCTAACACATTTTTCAAATGTCGAGTCAGACAAGAAGTCCGAAAATACAAATTATTCTATTCACAAAATTGAAATAGTGTTTTTATTTTATTAATACACAGTTATTTTGATAATATAATATTGATTATACGCTGTAGCATAATATTAAATTAGAATAAATTACATATTGTAAAATATAGGCATTAAATACATTATATTTGATTATTTTTTTTAATTTAAATTTTACAAATTGAATAATTTGTATTTTCAGACTTGAAGTGTGACTCGAAATATGGGCCCTGACTTTGTCCAACCGTAACAACATTTTTCAAATCGAACTTTTTTACTTAGCCATATAGCACTTAGTAATATGTATCGTACATAAAACCACGGTGACATTTTTTATGCGCAGAATCCTCAAATACTGCTTAACATGTAATATATTAAATTATAGTATTAGGTATATAAGTACAGATTAATCGTGATGAAAAGTGAAACGGTACTAAACAATGACCATTTCGGTAAATACTTATTAATCGTGATTAATATACCTATTACAATTACAATATAATTGAACGGTCTAGGTTCGGTCGATGTTTAGGTATACAATAAATAATAATTATATAATAAATTATTTTGTTGACGGCACTAAAAAATCGTAGATTCCCATTAACGTCACGGTTGATTGGTGTATGTGACGTACTCTGGTACCAATCGAAAGCTTCCTCTATTCGTATTATATTGTTATAAGTAGCTTATTATTGTCGATTTAAAAAAAAAATGGGCTACACCCGAATGTGCGGGTGTGCTATATTATATCGTCACGTTTATCAGTGTTTCTTAAACTAGTTAAACTGTGTAACCCTGGGAAAACCACTGAGATCACTTAAGGTTTCCGCTAAACTCGAATGCTCTTTTTAAAATATTCAAAAAATTTACTTTGAAAAAATGTAAGTTAGGTATATAATAATTATATTCTAATATTACATTATGGTCAATTGCACTATAATATTACAGTATGAAATTCGCTGTATTTAGTATTTTAGTTTAGTTGCCGTTTATCGCCATCCTCCTCTATTGAAGATAATTATTTTTATAGGGATTCCTCCAGTGGCGTAATTCAGGTGACGGGGCAACTGGGGAATTTTCCCCAGTCTAGTATTTACATCAACCTTAAGTCGGCACATTTACCACACCAACCAAGTCTAAGAAAAACTGATGTAGACGGTCTAACGACTGACGTCCGTAGTCAAGTATTATAGTAATTAGTAAAATATATAGTTGTAATTGGTACCTATATAATATTGTTATAATAATAATACTTCCGCAGCGAGTATGGGTGAGAAGTGAGAACCGGTGGTGGCGGGACGGGGAAGAGGAAAGGGGCACTGAACAATAGAATGTAGAAATATGGAATATAGTTCTGTGCCGCCGAATTCAGCCTAAAATCGAAGCCGTACATCTGCTTGTCAGGGGGAATGTTGGTGGGGGGGGGAAGAGTGGGCACAGTGGGCAGACGGCTGTGTTTCGTCGCGGAACGGTGTGGCGTGGGTACGGACTACGGAGGCCGTCGCCGTCGCCGCAGAGTGGCGCGCGCAGACCATATTTGGAATTGTTTGGCCGGGCCGAACAGCGGCGGTCGTTCTGCAGACCAGCCGTGCACCTTTTCGAATCATCGCCACCGACCGTCCAAAACTGAAACTCCCGACCGTAGACGCCACACGGAGAAGGAATATGGATCGATCTGAGCGTTTGTGGTGTTTGTGCACGACTGCACGCGGTGGTGGGAAGGGGGTGTTCACCGGGTTATCGATATATTATATTTTATAACTATAATATTAGACCGACGAAAAAAATGTCCTTCAAATTTTGGTCGTCCACATAATATTTGGAAAAATAAAATAATTTCCGTCCTGCCAGGTCTGCGCCGCCGCGACGATCGTTTGTCCTTAGATTTAATATAATTTTCAAATTTTTTTGTTCTCGGCCGTCGCCGGACGGAGCTATAGGTCCCCGCGTTTTATACTTCTTTGTCGCCAAAATATTACATTATTTTATAATATTATCATTATCGGGAAAATCCGTCCTCCTTGCGATTGGGAACAGCTACGGAGATCAGAAGACAGAAATACCAACAGGATGACATCAATACAGCGCAAAATATAATGCACGACCGCAGTCTGAAATACCTAATTTGTATTATTAATAATGCATTTTACTTGCATGGTATTATTGGTATTTAGTTTTTGTACGGTAAACACGTTGTCATGTTGTTGTTTCACATTGACCGCTTAACAACATTCCGTTTAAGGATAAATCTCGAGTAAAACGATCGGTGAAACTCAATAATCCGTTGTGCAATCGGACTTATTCGGACCTATAATCGAGCTTTCCCTCCATGTTATGCACACGCAATATATTATAGGCAATTCCTAATCCCGAGCTGTAGTAGTTTGGATTATGAATTATGATAATAGGACTATAGGAGACAATAATCTGACTTAACCATGTTTTTTTTTAGTCGACGTTTATAATGCTTAATCTTCAAGTAAATTATAAACAAAATATAAAAATCCTATTATTGACGCTCGTCGACAAATTAAAAAATGTTTTAAATGCAATCACAAGGTAATTAATTTGTTTAATGGAGGTTAGTTATTACTTATTAGAAGTAAGAACAAATTTGCAGGTATATAATAATAAGCAATATTGCTACAATACGAATTTTCAAATATAAAAACTTCATTACGTGTCTTTAATCTTTAAACTGTTTACTACACTTTTGTCTTTACTGTGTAGTAATTGAATAATACAATAAAATATTTCATCTGGTTTTTAGTATAAAATATAGTAAGTAATAAGTATATAGCATATACTATATACCTATTATATGTGTACGATGTACCAATGTATCATGCATTCATGCATGTTACCTGTTAGGCTCTATGATGAGTATTAATAATAACATTTACGTTATTGTTACGTAATATCGATAAATTATTTGGCATAATAAACTGATTATAAATTATAATATTTATTGACCATTTAGTGTTTTTATTTTTCAATGCGTGGAAAGATAAAGTATATGAAATATAATATTTTTAAAAAAATAATATATTAGTTATATAACCTATTACCTATTAGTCTATAGTCTATACGATATAGATTATAGGTAGATTATGCTGTATCCTATTTATTATTAGTTTTCAGTTTTTGAAAATAAAACTTATAGGGAAACACAAATAATTCTGTATATATAATATTTATAAAGGTAGGAAATTATTTTAAAATCTATGATAATATATTGAGAGTATTGTTGTATTGTAGTATTATGTACCTACGTCTACATGTAACCTAATACAAATAACAAATAACAAATGTCAAATTACCTTACACAGTCGCACTTTATTATTTTAATCAAGCCAACTTTATTGTCTTATAACTTAATCAAATACCTATTAAATAATATTATCAAATCAAAGATTTTTTAAAACCTGATACCTATTTTATAAATAAGGGTCATTAATCTTTCGGGTTCCTAGTTCCTTAGTAATATTATGCATGGACACAGGCCCGGCTCAAGGGGTAAGCGACATAGGCATGTATATAAATCGGATAGACACATAGTAAAGTTTAAAATATTACAAAAATGATTTATTTTATTTTATTATCGATTTCAAATAGCAAATAGAAACGTAACGTAGCGTAGCACGTAGGCAGAATATGACTCATGCACTCGTATTGTATCTAGGAACCCATTTTTTTTTTACAGTCTACCTTATAGACGCATAGTATAATAATATGAACGCCCATAAAAAGCATTTAGCTTTTTTAACAATATAGGTACATGCGACTATGCGAGTATACGACATAACTACAACGACTAACCTACGTCCCACATAATATTACGCATTTCCGTATAACATTTGCAATGAATACTCTTATTGCTTAGTTGTTACTATAATAAGTAATAAACTAATAACTAATAATAAATAATAACTATAATACGAGATGTGTTATATCAATGTTTGAGGGTTACACGAAGAAGTATTACTATAGGAATAGGAGTAGGATTTAAAATTAATTTTTTTATATATTATTGAAGTGATAATTAATGATAAATACAACACGTCATCACAATAAAATATAATACAATTACAAGGCACATGCCACTAAATTATCAAATAATATTTAAAATTTAAATGTTATAATAAAATATTACAATTAAGAGAAGCCTTCAATTTATTAAAATCCTACTACACAGTTGTAAGTATATTTGTTATAATTGTTTCGAAACTCTAGGTACCTATAGCAATAACCAACAACCGTGTTAAAAAATGTAATAATAATTAGATTTTTTTAAATGATAATCACTAATTAGTAATTACATTTGTTTTTTAATGTAATGCTTGTACAAAAATATCCCGTCAAGAAAGAAAAACCATTGGTATACCAAACGAATATTAATTTAGAATATTTATACAGTACTCTTATCAGTGGTATACATCTATATTATTCTATATTTTAACTGTGGTTCATTGAATAAGTAGGCAATTTCTACATACAGTTCGTGAACAAGAAATACAAGAATAGAGTGAAAGGAACTATAATAGAAGTTTCATCTTAGACACTGAAAAGACACTTTTTTCTACCTCAGATGTGTCTACTGTCTAATAATAAATTATATTCTCCAGGACTTTTGTCTTTTGGCATCCATTTCGACAGCGTGCCAACCCAGATGTTTACCAAGCACAGGTTTAATAAACTCAAAACAAATCATTACGTTTGTCGCTTGGTAGGTACCTACTTTTGTTGAGATGTTTAATGTTTATATATTTTTTTTAACACAAATAATATACAAAATATATTGTAAATATATTATTCTATAATTATATAGATGTTGTCGATCCATTTTCTTTTGTCAGGAAAATAATATGTTATAGAAACTTTTGAAATATAATACTATTATTGTTGGGCAGCCCATTAATTTTCAATTTTAATACACTTATAATATAATAATGTAGGTATATATTTTGATCTTCGATACTATTTATTACAATATTTTATAGGTGTAGTACACCAATACAGTAGGTACTACCTATTGTGATGATCTGTCAATCTGTCATTCATGTTCACCCGTTACTTTTCACTTGTTGTTTTTCAACAATCGTCTATTGAATGTTTTTCATTGGTACGAAACGGACCAACATTATGTAATAATATTAATAATAACGTATTTATATTATTATTTATACATAATATTATTTTAAAAATTTATCGGCTTAGATTTTTAAATATTATATATCATTGAATCGTTTTAAAAATAATAAATTCTGCAAGGTTATTTTTTATAATACCTTGAAAGGTTGAAAGTGATTTTACTTTTTTAATACCTACGCATTAAATTACTTAATGCGATACCTACTGAGTAGGATAGGCCAGTTTTCAGTAGATGTGGTTTTACTATTAATGTAAGGCCTATTGCTTTATAGCTAATGAATATTAAATAATGTTTTATTTGATTAGAAATTCATATTTCATAAAATTAATTTTAAAACGTTATTAATCACGTTAATATTCACTGGGACTAGGTATACATAATAAATAATAATATTATATAGAGTAATCGTGTAGATAACAACAATATTAAGAGGACGCTACACCCGCATGTGTTGTCTCCGTCTTACACACGTACGACATAGACAAAACGCGTTTAGGCAGTCTGAGTATAACTCGCTCAATTTTGGTTCTAGAGTAAAAATGCCTATTATGAAATTGAATTATGATAATATTTCTAAGGGCAAGACGCTGCGGTTTTTCCATTATACCCAATATAACGTTCATTATATCGTTTAGAAATAGAAAAAATTTCACCATTTTTAAAATACCTTTGACTTTTAAAAAATTAAATTTTTTAAAAAAACCGCAGCGTCTTGCCCTTAGAAATATTATCACAATTCAATTTCATAATAGGTATTTCTACTCTAGAACCAAAATTGAGCGAGTTATACTCAGACTGCCTAAACGCGTTTTGTCTATGTCGTACGTGTGTAAGACGGAGACAACACATGCGGGTGTAGCGTCCTCTTAAAGGAAAATAATATGGTCGGGCAATTTATTGTTACTATTTACTAATATGATTAATGAATAATGATAAGTGTGTAGTTGTCAATTGTCATTGTCATAATATAGTGGTATGTCAGTTAGACTTAATAATGATGAAAAAATGAGTGTTGTACAGACGTAGTTACAGATTTGCAGTACCTACTATGTATGTACATATTTGATTAAATACTTCAATACTTGGACGCGTTAGATATAACTATTATGGTGAACTAACAAGTAACAACAAGTCCTAGGAAAGAAGTATGTGATTAAAAAGTCAACAGTAAAAAATTCTGAAGCCAAAAAGTTATAACTTATATCATATAAGGAAAGTATTAGGTTTAATGACAAATACAATTAATATTGCAATTATAAAATAATATTCCTAGTATTAGTATAAAATGTAATTAAATTATTTACCTGACAAAATTAACAAATAGTATAATATTAGTATGGTAGGTACTAATATCGATATTTCCACACTTTAGACTTAAATAGAAATTATTGTTCTATACAATGTTTGTTGTTTTTGTATAAAAAATAATTATTCGTTATTACGGTACTCCGTGGAAACTGGAAGTCATAATTATTATTGAATTTTTATTTTTAAATATTATTATAATATTATATTATATACCCAGGGCCGTCCTCAAGATTTTCGAGGCCCAGGGCGAAAACCAATCTTACCACTTTTTTCAAAAGCGAGGCCTCCAATTTAAAGCCTGGATTAAAGGGGGGCGCGGTCCCGGGGCCCATTGATTTTGAGGGCCCATCTTTATCCCCAAAATATATTTTTTAACTCTTCCAATAAAGCTTTCAATAAAAAAAAGTTATGGAAGTAGGTAGGTACAGTATGTAAATTATTATTAATAATTATAAAATTACTATAAATAATGAACTATGTTTGCTTCTTTTTGAACATTTTAGATTACCTATTTAACCTATTTAAGTATATATAAAAAGGTAGGTAGTTATAAGAAAAAAATATTTAGTTTTGTAAATTAGGTATTTCAGTTAAAAGTATTAATGCATATTATATTAAACTTTAGAGGACCATAGTTAATAACCTAGTGAACCAAAATTGATCATTTGACTGTCAAAATGTTCAAAAAAAAGCTTTACCGGAATACCTAATAATATAAAGTCGTTATTATAATAATACAATTATTACTGTATACAAAATATTATATATGACGAACAAAAAAAAAATAATGCTTCTAATATTAGTTATACTTATATTATATGATAAATAAATTATTTAAGAAATATACTCATGTCAGCAAATTCCCCCCAAAAAAATAACTTTGGAAAAAGTTATTACGTTCCAAATTCAGTTAATCAAACAAATATTGATATTTTAAAAAATTCTAAAAAACTAACTACTTGACTTAGATACATGTTTTTACTATCAAAATTGTTCTTATAATCAGATTCACAAATTGGCTTTTTTGAATATAATATCCAAACAAATTTAAATCAAATTTTCACTGTTAAAAATAAAAATAATTTTTTATATAACAATATATGTGTAGTGCAAGTGACTATAAATTATATATAAAAAAAATTGAAATATTGATTAGAACAAAAGTTATTCTAAAAGTCAGTTCTATCTGTTACAACCTGTATAATACCGGACTGTTTAATCTATGATTCAACTATTATAGGCCAAAATTAAAATAGTATGAAGCAAGTGGCTTGAGTAGGTACCTACAAATATTATGGATAATAATACAATGTATTAAATACATCATAATATTATGAACTATAAAAAAATAGCACTAAGTCTGAGTAGATTTGTCTGACAAAACGCAAGTTAATTTTGTATTTATTAAATTGTAGTGTTGTACTTCCACTTTCCATATTTAAATTCAAACCCTGCACTCTGTAGTATTTTTGTAAATAAAACAGTGTTGAGAGTTGTTGTAACCTCGTATTGCGTAATGAGTGCAAAACTGCATAGGTATTAGACACAATAATAATATGTAACTGATTAACTATATAAGGTGACTTATTAATTATCAGCGTTCGTAACGAGCAAAAGCAGTCGTACGCGTAAAACCAAGATTCCTAAAAGTGTGACACGATGGTGATCACTAAAGACCGGATTTATATTCTCTCAAAATACCCAAAATATGATGCTAATATTCTCTAAAAAACCTTCAAATATTCTCATTATATTCTCTCAAAAATTTAAAAAATATGCAAAAATAATAAAAAAAACATCATTATATGCTTTAATATGCATTTATTTTTTAAAGTTTTATTTTCAACTATATTTTTATAGTGAGATATTAATTAGGTATTAAGAGTTGCATATTATACCTAATGACTGATCACTGATCACCATTATAATATTTTGTCGACATTAAATTCATCAAATTCCAACGGGCAAATGGCCGAACGAAATCAAAAGTTGACCGTTAAAAACTCAGTTAAAGGCACTGAACTCTATAGTATAGAGTGTTCAGTGGTCTCAAAGGTTATTTAGTTCGGTTCCGATAAGAGCCGCGCCGACATCGTCTTACCGAGTCATTCGAAACGGGAAACGAAACGGCGATAATACGTCGGGGCGAGGCACTAGAGTATTGGCTGGTAAACGAGACAGACAAACTGCCGAGGGAGATGGAGCGAGAGCGATAAAAAAATTAAAAAGGAAATAATTTAACGGACTTTTCGGGCGGGCGGTGCGGGGTACGTGCATTGCGTGTGCGTCGGTGATTCACGGGCAAGCGGTGCGGATGTGGTGGGAAGCGTAGGCACCGCATTGCCGGTGTGCCGAACAGCGCGTCGTCGATCTGCAGACGAGTTTCGAGCATACAACACGGGCACCGTCGGCCATTGGACGTCAATTTGTGTTTGGACGTGAACGAAGCCGCTTCGATCGCTTCTTGTCTCGACATAAAAAAACTCCAAGTTTTTTACTTCAACAATTCGTTCCTATCCAACGACAACACTCAAACTTCAAAATGGTAAGTAAACGACATTTGATCTAACGCAATATCATAATATTATAATAATATAATAATTTCCGTCGTGGTCGTTATTCGTTTTAAACATTTATGCACATCGTGTGTCGACGGTTAACACGCCATCTTGACACGTTCGCTTCTCGGGGCCGGCGGCCGGTCAACAATCACCGTTGCCGCGTTTTCCCGTATATTTTCCGCCGGAGATTCGTTCGCTGGTCCTCGCAGTCACCTTTTTTCCGTCGGCCGACATCCGGACCAGACCGCGACGGGATGGGCGTGACCGGAACTCGGCACTGAAAACCGTTAAGAGGACGCTACACCCGCATGTGTTGTCTCCGTCTTACACACGTACGACATAGACAAAATGCGTTTAGGCAGTCTGAGTATAACTCGCTCAATTTTGGTTCTAGAGTAAAAATACCTATTATGAAATTGAATTGTGATAATATTTCTAAGGGCAAGACGCTGCGGTTTTTTTAAAAAATTTAATTTTTTAAAAGTCAAAGGTATTTTAAAAATGGTGAATTTTTTTCTATTTCTATACGATATAATGAACGTTATATTGGGTATAATGGAAAAACCGCAGCGTCTTGCCCTTAGAAATATTATCACAATTCAATTTCATAATAGGCATTTTTACTCTAGAACCAAAATTGAGCGAGTTATACTCAGACTGCCTAAACGCGTTTTGTCTATGTCGTACGTGTGTAAGACGGAGACAACACATGCGGGTGTAGCGTCCTCTTAACCGCCAGCGTCTTCTCTTTACGACCGTTCCTATGACGTGGCGTTTTCTAAACCGGACGTGACCGTAATTACGAGAATTGCATTTTTTACCAACCCACTTCGATCTCTTAGGAAAATTCTAAAAAGTTATTGAACGCTGGTAATTCCCTCTTTTCGATTGTTTTTGAGGACCGGTTTCATGACAAAATCCGATGACGGTTTTTTCGTTGTTGTGTTAACCACTGACGTGTGAAGTCCCATCAAAGTGAGTGACCGTCGGCAAGGGCGTTGTCTTCGTCATATTAATTCACTCTGTAGGGGGTTAGTGTCTATTTTATGACTAGTTATATAATAATATATTATATTATTATTATTATTAATAATAATTATTTATTGTTCCCGATTCTAAAGAATGGTTTGAAAGTTTCGGCCTGCACATGAGAGAAGAGTAGCAGTTTGATATAGTATTATAATAAGACCCGACTGTAGTGCCGATGAATGTGTTTGTCCACAATTATTTGAATTACCGATCTGCTAGATAGGATCAAATTGATTTTTTTTCTTAAACATAATTTTATTATAAAACACTAGTCTTTCTCAGTGGGGCCCATAAATCTTTTCAATATTAATTTAAATAAAATTATTATTTATTAGGTACCTAGGTATACCATAAGAAGTATTTGTAATTATTGAAGATAAATTATTTTTGAATGTAGGTCCTTAGGAATTTAATTCACCTTATTTCCTAGGTACTTTATCCTACATTTTTAATCTTGGTAAGGTACATAATTAAAATATTACATCTTGTTAACTAACGAATTATGAATTATTGGTAGGTATTATTAATTATTAGCATCTTAATTTATACATTTGATATACTTTCCGAGTTCCCAGCATTTTTATTTTATTCGTCAAATTTACCTATTAGGTATTTTAAACTAAACATTTCAATTACTTATTTGTAAATAGGTACTTTATTATTCAATTCTTCAATAATTGAGTTATTTTTTCTTAAAATTAAATAAATGTTTTAAATATTGTATTCATTTCAATAAATTAGTTTCTGAACTTAAATCACATAGTGATTTTGAGAACAACTATAGATGTTTCTATTAGTACTACTGTTGTATAGGTAATAACATCATTGGATATTTACATAACATAATATTATGTTTGCCTCATCGTCTACTTTTTTTTACTTTTAGAACCTACAGCAATGGGTGTTTGATTGGTATAAATATTACTACGTCATATTTTAATGCGATTGTCTCATTGTCAAATAATATAATATCCAACTTTGCTAGATATATATTTTTAAATCAAACTTATCGATATTCTTTCTAATAATCAAATTATTTTTATAGCGTGAATGTATCTCCGTACATGTTGGCCAAGCTGGTGTGCAAATTGGTAATGCCTGCTGGGAATTGTACTGTTTGGAACATGGAATCGCTCCAGATGGTCAAATGCCATCTGACAAGACCATCGGAGGTGGAGACGACAGTTTCAACACCTTCTTCAGCGAAACCGGCTCAGGCAAACATGTGCCAAGAGCTGTGTTTGTTGATCTCGAACCAACTGTTGTTGGTAAGTTTGTAGTAAAATATAAAATTTCCATTAGAGAATCTAATTTACATTTTGATTACAGATGAGGTAAGAACTGGAACATACCGTCAGTTGTTCCACCCTGAACAATTGATCACTGGTAAGGAAGATGCCGCCAACAACTACGCACGTGGACACTACACTATTGGAAAAGAGATTGTTGATGTTGTTTTGGACAGAATCAGGAAATTGGCTGACCAGTGCACTGGTCTTCAAGGTTTCTTGATCTTCCACTCTTTCGGAGGTGGTACTGGATCTGGTTTCACATCTTTGTTGATGGAAAGACTCAGTGTTGACTACGGAAAGAAGAGTAAATTAGAATTTGCCATCTACCCAGCCCCTCAAGTCTCCACTGCTGTTGTTGAGCCATACAACTCCATCTTGACCACACATACCACTCTTGAACACAGTGACTGTGCATTCATGGTCGATAATGAAGCCATCTATGACATTTGCCGTCGTAATCTCGATATTGAACGTCCAACTTACACCAACTTGAATCGTCTTATTGGCCAGATTGTTTCTTCAATCACAGCTTCTCTCCGTTTCGATGGTGCCCTCAATGTTGACTTGACTGAATTCCAGACCAATTTGGTCCCATATCCCCGTATTCATTTCCCATTGGTCACCTATGCACCAGTCATCTCTGCTGAAAAGGCTTACCATGAACAATTGTCCGTATCAGAAATCACCAATGCTTGTTTTGAACCAGCCAACCAAATGGTGAAGTGTGACCCACGTCACGGCAAATACATGGCTTGTTGCATGTTGTACCGTGGTGATGTTGTACCTAAGGATGTCAACGCTGCCATTGCTTCCATCAAGACCAAGAGGACCATTCAGTTTGTTGACTGGTGTCCAACTGGTTTCAAAGTTGGTATCAATTACCAACCCCCAACCGTGGTACCCGGTGGTGACTTGGCTAAAGTACAACGTGCCGTCTGCATGTTGTCCAACACTACAGCTATTGCTGAAGCTTGGGCTAGGTTGGACCACAAGTTCGACTTGATGTATGCCAAACGTGCTTTCGTCCATTGGTATGTTGGAGAAGGTATGGAAGAAGGTGAATTCTCTGAAGCTCGTGAGGATTTGGCTGCTCTTGAGAAAGATTACGAAGAGGTTGGCATGGACTCCGTCGAAGGAGAAGGTGAAGGTGGTGAAGAATACTAAACATCGAAGTTCCAGACAAACCATGCTTGATTTTACAACTCCAAAAATTAAATTAACCTCAGTATTTTTTTTTTATATGAACATTTTTAGGCATTTTATTATTTAAAAGAAAGCAAACTCAAATGAAATCAGTTTATTTTTATTTCTTACAATATTATATAATATCCTATTCCTTACACCTTGGGTAATTACAACCCATATTACTAAACATCAGCACAGTTGTTGCTTGAAAGTAGTTTTAACCTTTTGGGTACAGTTTTTGTAATGATTCCTTTGGTATGTATCCCATTCCATCAAAACTTTTAAAATATTGGTCTATATTTTTGTGATTTATCTAAAATGTGGTTTATTTTGGATATAATGTAGATTTTTATAGAGAAGATTATTCTTATTTATATTTACCTTAATGTTTTGTAGTATAACTACAATTTTGTCTTGGTCTAATTTGATCAATTCTTCATGAACTTCCGATAAAATTAGGTATTCCGGTTCTTTAGTGAGATCCTGATAAAATCAAAATATTGGAAATTATTCAACTATTAAATGACAAATTTAAAAACAATATCAATCTATTGTGAGGGTCATCAAGCTGTATCATTTGTTGAGTGCCATAAAAAACTAATTTCATTGCGGGATGAAGCATATTGTATAATTTAATTTATAATTTTAATTTTAGTGAACAATTGAAATGCATTCCATTTTTAAAATAACTAAGTTTTTAATGGTTGCTGGAAGCGCTTGGTTAGATATTAGAGAAGTATTAGTCTTTCCCCTAAACTTAAATGTACATTTGTTTTGTTTGAATAGTGTGTATATTATGATACTAAAACTGATCAAATGAACAGTTCATTTTGGGATCATTACTTTTTAGCTGTATTAAGTAGCGTCCAGAGCGCTGTATTTTGGAGACTCCTGATATAATATAGTATGATCAGTGAATTAATCATATAATTTTACTTAAATTACTTAACTCACGGTTATATCAATGTTCCATCCAACAATAACGCCTGCTGTCATGGTATGTGTCAATACCACATTTCCAATCCTGAATTCTAAATGAGGTGGTCTAAAATTCATTATTAAATTTTCCGGCACTTCTTGGTCTCCCGGTGAACCATCTTCAAATGGTTTTGATAAACCCAAATAGTCGTATGTACTTTGCAGGTAATTGTCTTGAAAATCGAATTAAACAGTTAGGCTAATATAAACTGGGCCCGTGATTAAGAATTACCTTAATTAGGAAATTGCTTAGTAAAAAGAAAAATTTTCTATACTTTTCTTAATAATTGGTAAGACATGCATTTTAACGCTAGAGTGGTTTTTGACAAAATCGATTTTCTTATTTTCATTTAATCCAAAAAACAAATAACTGTAGTTACTGTATATATTTTTCATGAAATGTTTTTATTAGCATTTTCTGTACGTGGTATAATCTTAAAAATAGTTTGACTCTTTTTAAGGTATCTAAAGACGTACAATTTTTTTAAATTTTTATTTTTAGAAATGTAAAATTTGTTTGTTTGGTCAAAAAGCTTAACAAGGCTCCGCATAAACTATTATTACTAAAATTAATACATATATTTACTACAAATTTATAATCGTTTTAATCTTTTTAACGATTTTAGTTATTAGGTATTTTTTTATATTTAAAAAATATTCATGGGGACTTGAAATATCGAAGTTTATTTTATTTTACTACATGAAGGTATGACATTTTTTAAATATTTAGATTGATTTTAAGGTATTTTCTATTTATTGTTTATACTGTATTACTGATAATAAAATGAATTACTATAATAGTTAATAGCAATACCTACATATAGAATATAGATATATGATTAACTTTACTGAGTAATAAAGGATGACAGCAGATCGTTTTGGCTCAGATTCCTTTTTCATATGCTATGATTTATCTTAGAATTAAAATTTAATACATCCATTATAGTCACCTACAGTAACTCAATGACGATGAATATTTTACTGTTACTGTAATGTTCAGTGGTTACCTATTTGTCTAAGTTTTTAAGGCCCCTGCAAACCCTATTAATTTTTCATCAAAACGACCTTAGGGGCTGACAACAATTAAAGCACTTTTAATGGTTCGATTTAAAAATTTAAAGATGTTTTAATTGGTCAACAAGTCTACTTTGCATCGGTCTGAGCATATTTTTTATATTTTAGATATTATTGAATATATTCAATACCTACAAAAAATTTATAAATTTATAAAATGTAAAATATTTATTCTCGTCAAGAATTTGCTAAAATTGAAAAAGTGCTCTGACCGATGCAAAGTAAACTTGTTTACCGACACAAACATCTTTACATTTTTTATATCAAACCCCCAGAAGTACCTTATTAATTTTTATCAGTGCCCCGGCTATTTCACGTCCATAAATTGGTTTTGAATATTTTGATCTAGACATTAAATGACTTGTGCATGGCGTACGTGCGACCATAAACCAGATAAGAAATAACAATGTATTGTAAATTAATGATGGTCGCGGGTGATGGTAGGGGAGTATACACACACTAATGATCATTTACTACACACACAAAGACGATCAGTAATCACAGAAACGAAATAATTGCCTAAACACAACTCTTTAAAAATGACACATTTGCAGGGGCCTTCATTTTAAATGGTACCTATTTATCAATACCTAAAATAAACCCAGTAGATCTATGGACAATAAAATTTAGATAATGTATTTATGAAAAATGATTATGTAGTTTTACATAACTTCTGGATTATATAACTACAGTGAAACCTGACTTAACGGACACCTGTATATAACGGACACCTCTCTTAACGGACAAAATGACCAGGTCCCGGCAAAAAGGTAGGCATTCTAACGTATTTCGACCTGTCTATAACGGACTCCTTCTATTACGGACACGGACACTAATATTTAAGGGGGCTGCAGCCGGTACCAATAATCACGTAAAACAGGCCAAAAGCTAGACAAAACTGTAGGACTTGGGTTGGACGGATTTTAATTTTGAAAACTAATTGAAAATCTTTAACAACTCTACTAAAGCATGGTCGTGAAAATGTATCATTATAACAAAAATTAATGCCGTACTTAAATATATAAAATACCAAAATTCTTATTTTGTAAATTGTTGATATCTTATCGAATAATTTGAATAAATAAAATCCCCTCGATCATTCCCTAACTAACACAATGACTAATTAATATATTTTTTCTAAATTAAAATCTGTCGTACCCAAGTCCCACAGTTTTGTCTAGCTTTTTGGCATTTTTGTCATTTGAATAGCATGAGTATATTTGATAAAATCTGTATAGTTGACATGTGCCTGCGCGTGCGAAAATTCACGGCGGCGGTCCTAATTGAAAATAAACTGCCAACATTCGATTCCTGGAATATAATATTACAAGATAAGAAAACGATTGCCGGCGGTGTGCTTAATTCTAATAAATATTATATTATTGTAATAATAATAAATATATATATCGCCCTGCGTACTTGTTTTGGTCCCCTGCCGGTACGTAATATTATTAAACGGCAAGCACAAATCATATTCTTATTTTGATTTTCGATTAGTCTGGTTAGGTAATAGTATAATGTGCAGTATCTAAAGAGAGAATTTTTATATAAAGTATTTACATATTTTTCATTTTTGGTGCTATGGACAGTAAAAGTGACTGGCATTATGGAAAAAAAACTAAGACTCTTTTATCCAAGAGAAAGAAAAATAAAGGTAACATTAATGCCCTGAATGGTTTAAAAAAAGTAAGTATTAATATTACAAATCTATTAATTACCTTAATAACGTCTTATCTTATTACCTTTTTAATTATTAATATTTATTCAATTTGTATTTTACTTGAAGTTTTAAAAATGTTTAGTATTTATAGTTTATACCTATGTCAGCAAGAAATCTATTAGCTCATCGTTCCTCAAGTTTGATTTATAATGTAAACAATAATTCGGTCGAAGGTTATAATAGCGTTGTTGCTAAATATGTAGGTGGAAAGAGAATAAACTTTTCTCATAAAGGGTCATATCAAGCGAGGTGTACCGCGGCAGTGTTGTCATATAATGCAGGGGCAACATCTTTAAGTGTTTTACACAAAAAAATTTGCAATAAAAGTCCTGGTGTTTTTACCAAACGTTTTATAAATAGAAAACAGACGACGACAATATGTAAAACAAACAGAAAACTTACATATGAACCAAGTAGTAGACGAGTTACCAAAGTTAGCTTACCTGCAGATAAAGACTATGGCAATTGTGAAGAAGATATTTGTAAAGAATTGGATATGGATGAAAATGATTACGAAAAACTTAAATTAGAATTTATAACGAATAAAATTATAAAAAATAGTAATGAAATCAAATTAATTGAAGAATCGACTAAACTTCAATCAGAATGTGAATTATGGCATAAAGAAAGACGAATTCGTTTAACCGCGTCAAACTTTGGAACCATTTGTAAACTTCGACCGGCGACGTCTAGAGCTAATACAATTAAGTCAATGTTGTATAAAACATTTTGCGGAAATGAGCATACAAGATATGGTATTGAGTGCGAACCCTTTGCGAAGACAGAGTTTCAAAAACTAACAGGGCTTAAAATTCAAGAATCTGGCCTTTTCATTTATGAACAACTACCGTTTTTAGCAGCCAGTCCGGATGGACTATTAGATGATAACGGTATAGTTGAAATAAAATGTCCATCTACAATTAAACAATTAACTCCAAAAGAAGCTATAGAAACTGGAAAATTAAAATTTGCAACTGTTGACAATCAAGGAAATCTACAGTTAAAAAAAAGTGACAAATACTATTTTCAAGTTATGGGTCAATTACAAATAACTAAAAGATTGTTTTGTTATTTTATAATATGGTCACCTAAAGGTAATTATAATGCTTAAATTACAAATAAATATTGGTAATACTAATAACTATCGTAAATTGATTTCCACGTACGTATGTTTACAGGTATATTATACCAAAAAATTTTAAGAGATGATGATTTTTTCGAAACCAAAATGAAAACATTGCTAGAAAATTTTTATTTCCAAGCGATGTTGCCCGAGTTAATAGACTCAAGAGCTGATAGAAACCGTCGTTTACGTGACTAACCTTTATAGTTACGCTTAAGTTTTTTACTGAAGAAGTTTGTAAATAAACTATAAAAACATAATAATTTGACATTTTGACTTAATATTCATATTATATGGATCGCATTATTTTTTTCTCCAAGATATCTAACTTACAATACTATGTACATTTATGTGAGTGAAATAACGCCGAGTTCTAATTATACATGTGTATATATTTTAATAAATTATTATAGCATAAATACATAATATTAATATGTATAAATAGCAGTACGTAAGTAGTAAGTACCAAGTTGTAATGGTTCATCCTCTCTAGCACTCACTTTCCTCACCTTTTTTATAATATACATGTGTTTCGGTGTATGCGATTGATTGTGTTATTCCTTTTACGTAAAAAAAGTGATTATGTAATTAATGAGTAAAAAAATTGTGTATACAAAAATAGGTTTAGTTATTATAATATAGAATACTAAAATAACCTACTTTTGACAACAATATATTTTATGACCCACATAATTAGTCGTTTACGTTTAATTGTTTACGATGTTTGATGTCGACGGCGGGTCGATTCCTGGTAATATTGAGAGAGATTAGTCTTACACACACTAAGGTTCGTTTACGTTGCACACACTTACAAGTCAGTTTAATGCTATCATGTTAAATTGCCTATATTAATTTCCTTAAAACACGATCGACTGCAGCCCCCTTAATACAACAATTTCATATAACGGACAAAAATACATAGGATTTTCATATATGAGCGAATTAATTATCCATCACTAGTAAGAAATGACCAAATCGATGTTCAAAAAACAAACATCAATAGAATCATTTTTTAAGAAATAATTAATAAATTTATACAAATATAATGTGTCATTGTATGTGTGTAATGTAAAAATAATAATTGTAATTGTAATAAATAATTAAAATTAAATTTATTGTGTATGTGTATAATGCATATAATATGTATGTACGTATAATATTAATAAAGATTAAAAACATTGAAACCTGTCTACAACGGACACCTGTCTATAACGGACAATTATTTTGGTCCCGTGACTGTCCGTTATATACAGGTTTCACTGTATTTACAATTTTTGTGAACCTATAATATTCCTAATGTACCTATTGTACCTATCTAGTTTATAGAAAACTCAAATATTTTAAATTGAACAATAATTTTGTTAAACATACTTAACGAATTGAAATGCAAATCAAAACGAAATGCCAAACCAACCCACGACACAAGTGTAGTTGATTTGCATATCCATAACGCCGTGTGATAAGCTTTTAATTATTGAACAAATATACTTGAATAATAAATTGTTGTTTTCAATTATTGACCAATGGTTGTAACAAATAATGCCTTCATAATAATATGAAAGCTTAAATGGTCTGAGTGTCTGACTTATTTAAGATGTTCAATTTTATTTAGTAAACTATTATATATTATTATTTATTAAGGGGGCTGCAGCCGGTACCAATAATCACGTAAAACAGGCCAAAAGCTAGACAAAACTGTAGGACTTGGGTTGGACGGATTTTAATTTTGAAAACTAATTGAAAATCTTTAACAACTCTACTAAAGCATGGTCGTGAAAATGTATCATTATAACAAAAATTAATGCCGTACTTAAATATATAAAATACCAAAATTCTTATTTTGTAAATTGTTGATATCTTATCGAATAATTTGAATAAATAAAATCCCCTCGATCATTCCCTAACTAACACAATGACTAATTAATATATTTTTTCTAAATTAAAATCTGTCGTACCCAAGTCCCACAGTTTTGTCTAGCTTTTTGGCATTTTTGTCATTTGAATAGCATGAGTATATTTGATAAAATCTGTATAGTTGACATGTGCCTGCGCGTGCGAAAATTCACGGCGGCGGTCCTAATTGAAAATAAACTGCCAACATTCGATTCCTGGAATATAATATTACAAGATAAGAAAACGATTGCCGGCGGTGTGCTTAATTCTAATAAATATTATATTATTGTAATAATAATAAATATATATATCGCCCTGCGTACTTGTTTTGGTCCCCTGCCGGTACGTAATATTATTAAACGGCAAGCACAAATCATATTCTTATTTTGATTTTCGATTAGTCTGGTTAGGTAATAGTATAATGTGCAGTATCTAAAGAGAGAATTTTTATATAAAGTATTTACATATTTTTCATTTTTGGTGCTATGGACAGTAAAAGTGACTGGCATTATGGAAAAAAAACTAAGACTCTTTTATCCAAGAGAAAGAAAAATAAAGGTAACATTAATGCCCTGAATGGTTTAAAAAAAGTAAGTATTAATATTACAAATCTATTAATTACCTTAATAACGTCTTATCTTATTACCTTTTTAATTATTAATATTTATTCAATTTGTATTTTACTTGAAGTTTTAAAAATGTTTAGTATTTATAGTTTATACCTATGTCAGCAAGAAATCTATTAGCTCATCGTTCCTCAAGTTTGATTTATAATGTAAACAATAATTCGGTCGAAGGTTATAATAGCGTTGTTGCTAAATATGTAGGTGGAAAGAGAATAAACTTTTCTCATAAAGGGTCATATCAAGCGAGGTGTACCGCGGCAGTGTTGTCATATAATGCAGGGGCAACATCTTTAAGTGTTTTACACAAAAAAATTTGCAATAAAAGTCCTGGTGTTTTTACCAAACGTTTTATAAATAGAAAACAGACGACGACAATATGTAAAACAAACAGAAAACTTACATATGAACCAAGTAGTAGACGAGTTACCAAAGTTAGCTTACCTGCAGATAAAGACTATGGCAATTGTGAAGAAGATATTTGTAAAGAATTGGATATGGATGAAAATGATTACGAAAAACTTAAATTAGAATTTATAACGAATAAAATTATAAAAAATAGTAATGAAATCAAATTAATTGAAGAATCGACTAAACTTCAATCAGAATGTGAATTATGGCATAAAGAAAGACGAATTCGTTTAACCGCGTCAAACTTTGGAACCATTTGTAAACTTCGACCGGCGACGTCTAGAGCTAATACAATTAAGTCAATGTTGTATAAAACATTTTGCGGAAATGAGCATACAAGATATGGTATTGAGTGCGAACCCTTTGCGAAGACAGAGTTTCAAAAACTAACAGGGCTTAAAATTCAAGAATCTGGCCTTTTCATTTATGAACAACTACCGTTTTTAGCAGCCAGTCCGGATGGACTATTAGATGATAACGGTATAGTTGAAATAAAATGTCCATCTACAATTAAACAATTAACTCCAAAAGAAGCTATAGAAACTGGAAAATTAAAATTTGCAACTGTTGACAATCAAGGAAATCTACAGTTAAAAAAAAGTGACAAATACTATTTTCAAGTTATGGGTCAATTACAAATAACTAAAAGATTGTTTTGTTATTTTATAATATGGTCACCTAAAGGTAATTATAATGCTTAAATTACAAATAAATATTGGTAATACTAATAACTATCGTAAATTGATTTCCACGTACGTATGTTTACAGGTATATTATACCAAAAAATTTTAAGAGATGATGATTTTTTCGAAACCAAAATGAAAACATTGCTAGAAAATTTTTATTTCCAAGCGATGTTGCCCGAGTTAATAGACTCAAGAGCTGATAGAAACCGTCGTTTACGTGACTAACCTTTATAGTTACGCTTAAGTTTTTTACTGAAGAAGTTTGTAAATAAACTATAAAAACATAATAATTTGACATTTTGACTTAATATTCATATTATATGGATCGCATTATTTTTTTCTCCAAGATATCTAACTTACAATACTATGTACATTTATGTGAGTGAAATAACGCCGAGTTCTAATTATACATGTGTATATATTTTAATAAATTATTATAGCATAAATACATAATATTAATATGTATAAATAGCAGTACGTAAGTAGTAAGTACCAAGTTGTAATGGTTCATCCTCTCTAGCACTCACTTTCCTCACCTTTTTTATAATATACATGTGTTTCGGTGTATGCGATTGATTGTGTTATTCCTTTTACGTAAAAAAAGTGATTATGTAATTAATGAGTAAAAAAATTGTGTATACAAAAATAGGTTTAGTTATTATAATATAGAATACTAAAATAACCTACTTTTGACAACAATATATTTTATGACCCACATAATTAGTCGTTTACGTTTAATTGTTTACGATGTTTGATGTCGACGGCGGGTCGATTCCTGGTAATATTGAGAGAGATTAGTCTTACACACACTAAGGTTCGTTTACGTTGCACACACTTACAAGTCAGTTTAATGCTATCATGTTAAATTGCCTATATTAATTTCCTTAAAACACGATCGACTGCAGCCCCCTTAATATTAGATACTAATGTTATCATGCAAATTACATGTAGGTATACACACTACACACCATTACACCAATATAAATTGACACATTATCTTAAGCTTGACGAATAAATAATTTAATAATGACTTTCGTAGGTACTAAATTTCATGGTAACAAAAAAATTTAAAAAAAAACGACATGGAATTCACTCTTCTGTAGGTACCTATATTAGATTTCCAGAGTATCTGGTCATTGTGTAGATCACTGTAACGGATGTGTTAAATTTGAATACAATGCTAATCATTATATAAAAAAAACGATTCTGGGCAGAGATTTCTAATGATATTTTATAATTTATTCGAGTTAGGTACTTTTAGAAATTAATTTTGGCATACCTAAGTAATACGTGGCGTAAGTTAAACTAATTTTTTCCAAAAATATACCTTTATTGTTGAAGTCTAGTTATAACTTACTGAATTGTTGCTAGTACATTAGTACCTTGGTAACTTATAACGCAAATAGTATACGTTATGGTGAAAAGTTTCAATCCATGTTTAATACTTTTTGAATCAGAACAAAACTATACCATCGATAGTTCGTTTAAATATTCAATTTCGTCAATATTTACAAATGGCTATAAAAAAAGTAGTGCTCAATGTACTTGAGGTATTTTTAAGTTGCCATACGAAACAGGCGTATACGGGGGGGGGGGTGTCAACCAAACTGTGTTTTTGTGATTGGACGACGTAGGTACCTACTACCATATCGAAATCGTCGATGTCATTATATTTACGTTTTACACTTTTACTAAACAACGAAACAGGAAAACCGATTGATAATAAATAATAATATAAACTTGATTTCAGAAAAGGATTTAAATTATCCAGAGGAATCAAACACTTACTCGCGGTGCCGACGTATCCGGTGACGTAGTCGGTAGACAGCTGTAGCAGGTCGTTCGGTAAGTTTTTCGCGATTTCCGACACCAAGTCTCTGAAGTCTCGGTTGTACCTCATCAAGTACATTTGCAACGGCACCGCCGCCACCAGCAACACCGTCAATCCAACGACGTGTCTGACTTGCATGGTGCGGCTGAAGTAAGTAAGCACCTATATATATATATCTCAAAGTATCGATTGCGCAGCTTTCCGGCACGGGTCATCGGCGTCCTGTTGTCTACCTCGACGACCGTCGATGACTTTTGTTTTGTTTGAAACAGTTATTTTAAGATTGAAACTAAATCGTTATGATAGTGTATACAAACCGTTCGCATAATTTTGTGAAAATTCTTTGGACTTGCGAGCCGAGTGAGCGGAACGGAATACCTATATCGAAATCCCGTCAACACCCAACAGAAAATAATAACATAATAATGTGCAGTGCTGCGATCAAAGTATAATGGTAGGTACGAAAGTTATATGATTTTATTTTCCACACCTCGTCCGTTGGTTTGCTGTAGACACAGATGTTTTATACTGTGTATATTGTGTACAGCTAGTGTATACACGCGTGATGTGTGTAGTATAATTTATACAGGGTGATTATTTTATCAGTAATAAGTCGGTAAATACTCGTAACCTAGAAAAGTAATAACATGTAATATAAAATGGATTTTTTTACATAATAATATATACCACAAATTCAAAAAAAAAAAAAATCTTTTACTTAATTTTTTATTCTCAATAAGTTTTTATAATTTTTTAAAAACGTATATTTTTAATTTCATATTTTATAGCCCGATCATTGCGGAAAAATATCCAAACTTAATCTTAGTTCGGTTTCCGTATTAGACAACACTCTGCATCACACCAAACAGCCTAGCAT
Source organism: Macrosiphum euphorbiae (assembly GCA_949089665.1). Taxonomy (NCBI): domain Eukaryota; kingdom Metazoa; phylum Arthropoda; class Insecta; order Hemiptera; family Aphididae; genus Macrosiphum; species Macrosiphum euphorbiae. Next base: position 42,941,846 of record CARXXK010000001.1, on the reverse strand, counting down.
CACAAAAAATTATATTGCACTGCACTGCTTTCTGTATCTGACAAACCTTTGAGAGGGTCTGGCACTAAGATTTCCTTTTAAAATGAAGACAGATCTTATCTCCATCGAATCGTATAGCGCCAGGATAGCTAGATAATCCTATGCAACTGAATGCACTTTCGCTGGCAGTGTCAAATCTGCAGACCTCTCCGGTGTACCTCATATTCAAGAAAGATTAAATTTTTTATAGACATTTTCAGTTAAACATTTCACTACAAGGATATCGAAACGATATATTTTTTAAAGATTTTAGTTAGTTTCGTAGTAATTCTAAAAATATTAATCGTAAGAACTTAAAATCTTTCTCAGTTACGCTTAGGTATATTATTATATTTTCTATATACAACCATGTTTTATAAATATTTAGAACAATTTTATTATAATATTACGTGTCTACAAAATACGAACCCTCCGGCCTCCGTTGTCATATCATTTTCCAGTACGTTGACCACAAAACCACATAAAATATTCTTGGAAATTAAACATTAGTACAATACATTTTAGATTCTGAGTAGAACGATGAATGTTTGATTTTACAATGATATATTTTTTTTTAATTAATTTAGGTATTTTATTTTATTTTGTTTTTGTGTCTGTCATCACCTTTTAGGACAGTAAAAGTGCTTGGATTTTCTTCCACAGTATCTTTTTTGATAGAAAAGTGAATCTAGTTGGTACTTTGGTTGGTCAAAAGTAAAATTTTTCCAGTAGTTTTCAAACGCGCCGTGAAAAACAAAAGAAAAAATAATTAAAAATGGGAATTTTTACACAAAATCTGTTTTCGAAAAAAACGATTTTGGTTTTTGGTGTAACTTTAAAACAAATTAGGTACCGTAGATTCATGAAATTTTTACTGGTTGTTTATATTTGCATTTTCTATACAAGTTAAAATTTTCAAAATATTTTGATTTATTTTGAACTGCTTAGAGACATTTTCAGTTTCCAATTGTATTAGTTTTTTCTTCTATGAATGTCTATAAAACTTTATTTGTTGAGTAAAAATACTTGAAAATTTAATACAAGGCTACAACTTCATGTTACACTGATATTTGAAAAATATTAAAAATCTTTAGTTACGGTTTTTTGTTATAAGCATTTAAAGTTCAAATCTTGACAAAATACGGAAAAATCACGAAAATTAGCAAATTATTTTGTGTTGAGAATTCATAAACATTTTTCTTTTTGAATCTAAGATTTGAAAATGTAATACAAGATTACTCATAAGCTTATCTACCTTTATCAAAAAAAAAATGTCTACAAGCAAATCAAATTAAATTTTTATGAGCGTTTGAAGTTCATAAATTTTAAAATATTGGATATTCACTCGATTTCTCATTTAGGGGTTTTGTTATTTTATTGTTATTCAAAAACAAATAACTGTAGATACATGAAAATTTTACTGAATGTTTATATTTTCATTTTCTATACACCATAAAAATTTGAAAATATTTCGACTTTTTTTGAGCTGTTTACGGACATTGTCAGTTTTCAATTTTCTTAGTTTTTCTCCTATAAATATCAATAAAATTGTATTTGTTGGTTAAAAAAGCATGGAAATGTAATGCAAGGCTTCTAATATATTGTAACAATAGCAGTTGAAAAATATTAAAAATACATGGGCACAATTTTTTTTTATAAGCATTTAAAGTTTGAATTTTGACAAAATTTATTATTTTTAAATTTAATAATTATTCTGTAAATAAAAATGCATAAAATGTTCAACTTTTATAGCTAAGGATGGAAAATTTAAAACAAGGGTTCACGTAAATAGGTAAATATATAAATTACTTTATTCACAATAATATCATCAAATATAATTCGTTATATCATAGGCTGACTGACTGTTTTCGCTCAGAATCAGACAGAATCGTTTTTATTATACAATGATATTATATATCATTGAATTCAAATTTAATATCATTCATTATACAGTGACCCACTTGTAATCTACTGTACAGCAGAGCGACTTTTTTTAAATTGTTTTTATGTATCCGCAAATATGGCTATGCGATATAATTATTCAATTAGTTAAACGAAATATAAAAATGTTTAGTTTGTATTAAATATTGAATGTGTTTTATATAGGTATTTACAGTATATTTATGTAATTATAATGTAATTTAGAACTCCTGGGCTCCCACATGAGTTCTCTCAGTAGAGCCCAGTATTTAAAAGAAAATAATAATATTGCTTTTAGATAAAATAGTGTCAATAAATATTTAAATTTAAGTACTAACTTAATATTATTAGTTATTATAATATATTTATACTATATCAGATTATTGCACGGAAAATATAAAAATCGACATTTTTTTTTTGTAAAAACTTTATAGTACAATATAATATATTGGTCACCTGAAAATTCTTTGGCTTTCCTATAGTTGTTAGCATTCCTTTCAAAAAGTTGAAATGACACCCCTAAATCAAACAATTATAGTACAAAATGTAATTTTCTTTTTTTTTAGTCAATTATTTCTTCAACACTAATCAGAGCACCTTTTTTTTTTAAATACTGAAAAAATATATAATATATATAATATAAAACACTATTAGGTTTATCGGAGATTATATTTATTGTTGGCAGGCCAAAGAATGCTTTTTAAAAAATAGTTAGTGCAAATGTACACTCTGTATAGTGTATACCACCTACCTATATGTGGGGTCTTTCGGTTGACTTTTTTTCATCATGAAAGAGACGACAATTATTATGTTACCTACGCATTGTTTTTCATTATAGTCAAGAGTCATGACATTCTCACATGGTATTTACACTTAACGCCACAATTTATTATTGTATACAAGACACACAGCACACATGCGTTGTTATTACCTCTATAAATGTGATGGTTGTATCCTAATAAATAATTGTAGTAGGTAAGAACGATTTAAATACAATTGTAATGTATAAATGCATTTAATGTAAATACAATATTAGCCTAATGTAAGCTATAATAGCTTTGTAGCTGATGCACAAATTCAAACGTACTAACAATACCTAATAATAATAATAACAATTAAAGTATAATAATGATGATATGTATTATTGTCGATGTTGCAGCACTATACAATGTAAAGTCTGTAGATGCGTGTTATTAGGCGTATGAATTATCAACAGTGCAATTTAGGTTGAGTACCTATGGCGGAGACGATGACGCCGCCCAAGTGTCAGTTCAACAGGACGTTTTTCATGTCCTGAAGGATTTCTAACTGTTGCAAAAGTCCTGAAAAGCATACAAAAATAAAAAGGTTACAATGTGGTGATACATAATGTAATAATTTATTGTGTTTAAGTATTGAATTACGGAATGACTCACACTCACTGACCCAGTGTAATCAGTGGTAGGTACGATTATAAGGAACAGGAAGTGTGCTATTTAATATTTAGCACCTCTAGGATTCAACGGCAGTTAAGCACTTTCAAGTCCAAGAATCGTGTATGGGTATATGGTTTTGTTAGTATTGCTAGGAGCATCATTACAAATTTCCAACTCTGTCTTTAAGCCCCTAATTTATGTTTAAGTTATATGTTTTATTTAGTTACTATTTTTATTAGATCTTCAGACATAAGGCAATTATAATATCCATTTGATTTTCTTCAAATCGATTTTCCATTCCCTGTATTATTATGAATAATTTAATATTATTTCCATATTTCTCAACACCCTATACATATTTTCGAAATTCTGTTTGCGGGACATGAAACCATAGACTATTGGATCATCAAGACAGAATTCTAAAATATCTATAGGGTACTAAGAACATATTATGTAGATTGTAGGTAACTCAGTTATTATAGAGTGTACCTACCCAGTTTTTGCGGTTACACCGCGGTATAAATAATCTATATAAAGTATTATTCCGAGTGCTCGCGAAGCAGTGTAGTAGTAGGTAGCGGTTGTGCCAATAATAGGCCATTTATAATATTATGTAGCATTATAAATCGTTGATCAACTGTAGTTTATTATTTATAAATTATTAGATATAATTCATATTTGTTTATATTTTTTTATTTTTCTTCGATACACACAATATGTCAGAGACGTGTAAGTACCAACAATATTTTTTCTATTGTAACAATGAGGCATCGTTTAAATTATAATTATTTGAATATGTATTTAAAAACTGTATTACGTATATTTATTCTTAAAATTAAATTTACTATTTACAATTTAATTGTATGTACATATTTAATAATATTATGTACAATTTAATTAAATTGATCACTTTTTTAAAACAAAAACTAAACCAGCTAAATTGATTTTGATATCATACAGTTATTTATAAGTACCTACATAATAATGTAATTTTATGACGTCTTAGACTGTTAAGAGTTGATATACACACAATAAAATATTCCTAGTTATAAGTTGTATGGAAATGATGTGTATTTATTTTATGCGATTTGGTTGCAAAAACGATTTTAATTCTTAATGCGTATTATTATTTTAAATTTATTGTATTATGAGTACTACGCAGTTTTAAATTTTAATAGGTGTAGGTACATCGATATAGGTAGGTACGACAGGTACGTATATAATATATCATTTATATGTATTATATAAACCGTGATGGTACATATATAGCCATATAGGTGCCTATACACTGCTCACTATAGCAGTCCAAACATTATTAAGTAAATAAAATCGGTTCGGATAAAAATATGTATTAGGTAGGTATTGGTACACGAATATGAATGTGTTATGAAACAAACACCGGGTGTTGAATTCTTAACTAAATTTTTTTTTTTAATCGTGTAGATTAAAAATTAATCATATCAACAATTTTGTGCTCGTGTAGGTATTTAGATACATAATACAAGCAAATCGATTGAATACCTATAAACAGTAAGCACTATGTAAATATACGATTTAACAATATAAAAACTATATCGAAGAAAGGATTTGCTTCGTTAGGATAACTAACCCTAACGCATTTATTAATTTGTATGATAGGTTATCCATAAGCATGCCTATATATAATATTATATCGTTTGAGTACAGTTCACTCGTATTATGGCACATAAGTCGTAGCATCCGTCGCATACCTACCTGTATTGGATTTTTTTTTATTTTTTTTTACTTATAGTCAATTATACGGTACACAGAGGAAATGGAAATCGTTTAAATCGGTTAGTTGGTAGTTTATTTACTGCACTTTTAGATTATTACTTTTTTTTATCTGTGTACACGATAAGTAGTTGAAATAATGTTTCGATTTTAAACTTCAGTATCTTTTCCGGTGGAAAAGTGAATCTAGTTGGTACTTTTGGACGGTCAAATTCCAAGTAGTTTTCAAAAGCGCAAGGAAAATCAAAACAATAATTAAGGATGAACGGTAAATTTACGAATTTACGGTTTTCGACAAAATCGATTTTTTTTTTTGGGTGTAATTATAAAACAAATAGCTGTAGATAAATACAATTTTCACTGGTTGTTTATATTAGCGTTTTTTATACACAAAATATTTTGATTTGTTTTGAACTGCAGTTTACGGACATTTTCAATTTTCAATTGACTACGAATGACAATGACATTTTATTTATTGGGCGAAAAATTTAATGAAAGGCTACTAAAGTAATATATTGTTATAATGTTATATTTGAAAAATATTAAAAGTCCTTAGTCACAATTTTTTTTATAAGTATTTAAAGTTCAAATCTTGACAAAATACGGATAAATCAAGGAAATAAGCAAATTATCTGTAGTTACAAATTTATAAAATGTTCAATTTTTAAAGCTAAGGATTGAAAATTTAAAACGAGGTTATAATATATAAATTACTTTATTCACAATAAATCATAAAATATACTTAGTAATATCATAGACTGACTGACAGTCTTCGCTCAAAATCGTTTTTCTTATACAATGCTATTATATTATTGAATTCAAATTTAATACAATCCATTACAGTGACCCACTTGTAACCTACTGTACAGGCGTAGAGCGGAGTGACACCCACTTGAACGCATTTTTTTTTCGTTCTCGTAAAACAAAAGTCATCCATACGATGATACCTTTATAATAACGTGCGTGCAGTGATTTAAATATTTTACCACGACTATATTCAGTATATCAGTAGGTAGTATTTATTATATATAAATACTACGTAAGTTATAAAAATATTATTACTGATTCGTTTATACTCAGTAACAAATCTAGAAAATAAAGTTTAATTCGGTACCTATAGCTATCAAAAACGTCGGAATAGGTACTGCATGAATCGGTTATAGCCTTATAGGTTGTCAGAGTAAAGACTTAGGTTAGCTCCCCAAATAATCGATACCTCGTATACTCGTATGTAATGGGTTTGAATTTCAATCGATTATTGCTAAATTAAATTTTTTTCGAGAAATCAAAATGATTATTATAGCATTATCGCTTATAAGTTACACTGCACGATACTGGTCCTATGATTAAAGTATATGAATATGAATAATATACAATGTTTATAATGCATGTAATACTATTATAATACAATGTTACTTATAAGTTCATAAGTTTTGGTTAGGTCTTCTCATAAAGTCTCCATACATACTGCGAATGGAGAATTTACGATAATTACACAATTTTAGTACCTATTGAAACAAACTTGATTTGAAAAATATCTACCTATATTAGTATATGTAAAATATATGTAAAAAAATCTATTGTGCCCTTCGTTACTTCTCAACTAAAATATAACTAACAAAAGCATGAACCGTACGTCTTGTAATTTGTTAATTGTTATGACTTACATTTAAGTTACAACTTAAAAAGTACACAATAAAAATAAATGACAATACATTTTAATTCATAACATAATAATATGGAATCAGTATTTATGAATACAATAATTTTACATGTTATTTCGGATTACTATTTTCTACTTGTAAATAGTTGTAATAATAATTATACGTATGGTAAAATATTAAAATAAAACTGGATACCTACCTATTATCTATATAGGACATAGATATTTCGATTATTTCATTAAGTTATACTATCAAACTATTTAGGTTCTTAGCTTTAACAAGAGAACTTTGAAAACAATTACTTGACATACTCGAATGAGCAGAAAAAAAATTACTAAAAATTATATTTGAGTAGGTAGGTGGTATAATTGCTCATGCTATCAATAAACAAGCATAATTTATTTAAATATTTTTTGTTGTCACAATATTAAATAACTATATATTTTTTGTGTGTTCCCGCCGTAAATACATCTAATATAGTAATATAGTATTATTTTATAGATACGTCTAATATATATGTCTAAGCACAGATAATGTTATTATCTAAAAAAATGATAATAGGTCCAATCACTCTAATATCAAAACTAACAATACACACTATTGAAACTAGTGAACGAAAATTTGCTATGTTGTACGTGTATAAGACGGAGGCAACAAATGTATGTCTAGCATCTTTTTAAGAAGTTAAGGCGCTTTACAAAAGAGCGTCTTATGTGGGAAAGTTTCTTGAGCGACTTTTACTGTACATAGTTGTCAATATTAATTATTTTACTTGTAATGTATTATGTTGTACTTGTAGCAATTATTAAGAGAGTCCACCATTTCGAAATTATTGTGGATTTGTGGGTGCCTGTTTGAGGTTTGAACACTCCCCACACCGAATTAAATTGAGCCACGGATGCTACGCTATCGTAGTATCTCACTGACATCACATGGCACACACTGATTTTATAACAATATAAATTATAAATTATGTACATATAGCCATATGGGTAGTGACTAATGGAGAATCTAAGAAAGTTGTAAGGAAGTAAGGAACTCTATAGTGCAGCATATTATATACGTAGGATAAAAATGTTTTGTTAAAAAATCATAAACAATAATCTTGAAGCATGTCTAGCATTTTATTTTGGAGGTGGTTTTAAATTTGAAATACTTCAGTAGATATCTAACATTTTAAAAAACTATGAAAATAAAAAATGTACTAGTACCTACTTAAAAAAAAAAAAAATAATATAACTAGTTTTTAAAAACAATTATTAACAACTCGCATAATATGTGTAATGTATATGACCACTAAAGTTTAGTTATACTTTTATTTTGTATGTTTTAACTTTTATTGCAGTGTGATTATTGGTTAAAATGTTATCCATCATATATTTCAGTATCTCATATTAAAAATAAGAAAGCATTTATTATAAATACCAAATCTATTTTGAATGTATCAAAAATAATTTTAAGTTATTGAAAATTTAAATTTAATGTCGGTAAAATATCTATATTATTTGTTACTTGAAACCAGACATGTATGTAGAACATACACCATAATATATAATTATTCATGCAAAGTGTATTATACATAAATTATACCTACGAATATATTAGAAAATAGGAATTTCAAAGTTCAAGCGCACCTTCTTCTTTCATGGAGACCAATTTTTTTGCCACGTAGAACCCTTGTTTGAAGTGTTTCTCGTTGTCTTCGGCGGACTCCACATTGGTCCTCTCGATGATTGCCTCCAGCCGACAGGTTTTGGTCCGTTCCGCATCCAAATCATTCAACAGCCTTTCCTATAAGCATATTATGGCTGTCATTCCATCTGAACTTCGATCTTAATTAATATTGATCAGTTTATCGTAGTTTATACTCACACGGGTTTCGATAAGTTTAGCGTTTTCCGCCATAACCGCCAGTTCACGTTGTTGGGCCGCCACTAGCTGTCCTGCGAATTCCTGCCTAGTGGACACGGCGGCAAGGAACCGATCCTCCTTGTCGGCAACTTCGTTTTCCAACGCGGTTAGTTCTAACCGGAATTTCCTTTGGTCCTGCAAAACCACACGTTTTTAATCTCCTAATTTGAAGCCAAATATTTTTTTGAAAATTTAAAACCCGAAATCAAAGTATTGTCTACAACCAGTATTCATAAAAACCCGAAATCAAAAATCAAACAACAAAATGCGAATTATGCTTTTCAATGCGTAGGTACTCTATTCTATACTAAGGTTTAAGGAAAGCATCCCTTAGATAATCAGATATTCTAAAAAAATTCTCATCGTAATAACAAAATACCATCGTTAATACTAGTTAGGCAAGTTTTTATAATAATTTAAAAATTACCTTGAATTTCCAAAAACTTGACTATGAGGTATTAGGATGTTTAGTATTATACGAGGTATATCCTATAGTTGATTGAAAAATATCCTATAAATATTAGGATTATATTATATCTTTGGTGTTAATATTACTTATCTTACACTGTGAAATATGTGCCGTTTACTATTATACAAAATATTGTAATATTGCAGACCATCGCGTCGAAAAGAAAACGAGTCAAAAGACTAGTTTTTAACGTCAAACAAATTGATTTTAAACCGGAATCATAACGGTGATTGGTAAACGGGTGTTCGCGGAACAAGGGCGCCCGCAGAAATATAATCCGCTGGTGGGGGCAAAGCCAAAAGTCGATACGGCCCATTTTTTATACCAGTGATAATAAAATTAATATCAACTAATAACCGTGGGGGGTCATGCCATGCCATGCGCCCCCCACCCCGGTCCACCTTGCAGCGGGCGGCCTTGTCACGGAAATGTTCATCTCAGTTGGTGAAAATTATTAATAATACCTACGTTACATACATACTTCGAGTTTGGTCTTTTCTTGCTCTTCACGGAAATGCGATTCGAGTTCTTCGAAAAGTTTTTGCATCTGAAAATCACAAGACGGCCTTATAACTTATTATTTATTATTCACTGCGATTTTCACGCATTATTGTGACCCGGTATAACAAAGGTGATACATTTATAAAAGCGCACAGATGTAGGGGCGTCTTCAGGTGAATTCCATTGATGGGGCGAAAAAAATTTATTCTTCAATACCGCTTTTAACAATTAACAAAATTATAAAATGTATTTATCTATTAGCAAAAACAGAACATCTCACGACTTACTGAGGGTCCCCCTTAAGGACGCACCTGCATAGATGTCTAGGTATAATTGGTAATACTGGGTGTGTATACAGGGTGATTCACCTTGTATGCTCTCTCCCCTCTTTTTCTTCATTAATGCAGTTGTTCAACATCTGATTTTTGGAATTTTTATAAATATACCTGAAGACCATATTTTTAAATTCTTGAGAGATTTTGTACTACCTACTTAAGGAATTCCTGCGTAGGTACATACAAAATTATGTTTTCCAAATGAGAACAAAAATTTTTGTAAATTATTTTAAAAGACCTATTAAAATCAAAATTTGAACTAGTAGTTTTTGAGTTATTCAACTTTGTGTACTAAGGATAAAAGGTCCATAACGATGGGTTTGAAGATGAAGGGGCTGTGGTGATTGGACAGTTTTAGTGATTGTGATTGCCTAATACCTATTATATTATTCTATCAACATTTATAATTTTTAGAAATGGACCAAGCTATAGATCGAAGCTAGATCAATACTAGATCGATTTATTTTGAATTAGGTACATAAAAATGTTCAGAACAATTATTCATTTAATAATTTGCAGTAGAAAAGGTCCTAAGGGTTCTCATATGATAAACGAAAATTTGTATCGACGGACGCTCCTTAATTTGGCTGTACAAAAACTCAATAATTCCAGAATATGGTATTTAAGTATATATTTATAAATTCTAAAAATCATAACTTGAATAAATGTTTTATTGTAGGCTAAATTGGGGCGAGCATGTTTGGTGAATCAACCTGTATACCAATAATATACGTTGTTTTGGTGTTGGATCTCACGACTCTGCAGCATCTCTTCCAGTTCCCTGTCGCGTTCGACGATCTTTACTAGGTCAATGTTGAGGGCCCTGAGAAACGCTTCGATACGGCCCACCGATACTGCACTGTCTGGTTGCATTTGAGAGGCTGCCTTGCATATGTTCTCTAAATGCCCTATGCTCCTGTCGAAAGCACACCGATTGTTAATAAACCCTCAACCAGTGCATGTCATAATGCGACTTTGAGGATTAATACCATTTACATGCTTTGCCTCCGATTATAAGCGTACAACATTTTGTAATGATAGATTAAAATGAACTGACCTATCCATCAAACTTAAGAGTAATTTAAGTTAAGTTAAGAATATTATATAAAGTACCTCAATGCATTTCATTGATATTTAAATTTTAAAGCAACTTAAGATCATTTTAAAAATGTGGGTAATATTTACATAGGTACTATATAGTTATAATGAAAATTAAAATCATATGACGTGTCATAGATACTATTTTTACTTTTAAGTATAAAGATAGTTTAATTTACTCTAATATTAAATCTAATAACATAACATTTGTTCCGATGAATCCAAATTTGCTCTATCGTATGATTGTAAAACGGAAACAATACATGCAGATTTGGCGTGCTCTTAATCACTTACAATTTTATCATGTTCGTGTCTTTGATGGTTTGCAAAAGTGTTTGGATGTCTTCCGTGTAAGAACATTTGAACGAAACGATGTTTTGCTGCTCCTTCAATCGATTATTCCGGAAATTCATTGGTGCAGTGTCTTCTGTGTGTGTGTGTGAATTTATAATATATTATTATAGTATAAAGTATCATTAAGGCTGCTGGAGCATAGAATATTTTAAGTAGTAAAATTTAGGAAACTGTGCAAACATATAACTGTCAAATATTTGTCATTGGGTGAGTAGTAAATAAACCTTAGTGTGTGTAATACATTATCTGGGCCATTATCGTGTTACCGTAAAAACCCGTTAAAATCGGTACAAAATAGCTATAAGAGTATAAGCGGAAGATTAGTTTATGTACTTCCCGATGTCCGATTATTATTTTAAAAATGTGTATGAACTCATTATCCCCTTTACTGGGTTATGTAGGAAAAATAATTGATGTTTTAAAACTGAATGTAAGTGTATAAAATATTATTACTATAAATATAATTTTATAAAATTTTAACATATTTTTTAAGCCTTATTGAATACAAAAAAGCAAAAATCTGTTTCCTACGTAACCATAGAAAAGGAGATGATGAGTTCATATATATTTTTAAAATAATAATTGGACATCGGGAAGTACATAAACTAATCTTCCGCTTATTGGTCTAAAACTATAAAAAAATACGGTGTGCTCCAACAGCCTTAAGACGTATATATAGCATATGCCTGCAATAATAAATACGTGTTTCAATTAATGACATTTATGTAATCATAAATGTCGTCTGATGTCAAGCTAATAATTATGATATAATATATGATTTCAAGTACCTAGGTAGGTACCTATATGACATATGTAAGTATATGTAATATGTAAGTTATAATCAAAATTAATCAATTATTTCGTAAGCCTTGCAGTATTTTAAAATAACGAATAACTACAAAGATTAAATATTTCAATAACAGTCTATGTGATTTTTGACATTCTTTTCACTCAACATCCAACTACCCACCCACCTACCAAACTGTATATGGACCGCAGGATAGTCGCCACTGGTCGATTTAGGTGTAGTCCACAGTGATGAGACTTAATATTCCATTCGTCCACTGTTTTTAGTTAGTGTATTCACCGCAGAGAATCCTATTTACATAAAATCATAAGTCATGCGGGTACTCACTGAACTTTTCCAAAAATTGACAGAGTGTGAGGTAACCTTTTTGTTCCACATCCAATGTATCAAATACGATCTCCAATTGCTCCGGGGTCATCGACAGCTCGTCTTTTAATTTCTAAATAAAATATTTATTTTAACGAAACGAATAATATACAGCTAGAGAACTGAATAAATATATTACAATGATATATAATATATAGCTGTTATATATGATATAAATACTAAATGTAAAGTTTACATCTCTGGCATAAAATGTAGCATGTGAGGTACAATATTATTACAATATTACACATAGTTTATTATCGATTATATAATCACATTAATCAACATAAAAATATGTACCCTCCCCTTTTTTACCATGTGACCTCTAGACCAGCTACTGGATATTATACAGTAGGTACTGATATAAATCATACAGTTATTAGTGTGTTTAAGTACTCGCGTTCAATGGTTTTGTATAGGTATAGCGGTCGTAGATACTATAGGTATAGTGACAATGAACTATACAAGTCGCTTAACATTATGCCTCGCCGTTGGATCGTTCATTCAATTTTGTTACTTGTACGGACCACTGTATACAGGTGTCTACTGTGCAGTTCTATGAGAATTTATACATGATTTTTTTTTTCTTTAATATTTATTGTCTATACGGCGTAGTAGTATAATATACGTTATAATAGTAATAATATGTACCTACTTCGTCATTGGGCCGTCGTATAATATGCATATATTGCTTTCCGTGCGCGGGACAATAACTGTGTAGTTAGGACACAAATTACGATAATTATCATCGTTTGTTCGTTGTTTAATAATAATCGGGTGCATTATATAAAAAAATTATAGGTACCTATATACTATACCTACCTACCTATTTAGAATACGAAGCAGTAAAATAATTTGTTATGCGGCGCGTTATTGAGTCCGACTACGGACTGGTTTCGAGTTGTATATGCGCGTAGACCAGCTATAGCGAATCAAATTTAAGACGCCACACATTTCCCAGTATACCAAAATGTATGTAGGACAAAATTCCGATCGCCGAAACGAAATTATAAGATAGAAAGACATATTATAATAATCGTGTGCGTAAATAATAATCATCTGCAGAAAATGCGTCTCGTACGACGAGATTATTGTCACTATTATTGTTTTAGTCTCTTGAATCGGGTCGTTGAACGGACTGGAAAAGGTTGTTATCATTTTCCCGATATATATTTCCATTGCATGTAATACACGTGCGAGATTTACTTTTCTCGCGCTTAATTTATACGCACGCGACACAAACATTTTGAACAGTGTGTATACTCTATACAGCGTATACCTATACAATAATAATGTGCAATACACATATGTTTTATAGCTTTTTATTGTGCTGTTTGTAAGAATATATTTTGTTCGCGTTAAAATTTTGGTGTTAAATGGTTTCGAAGAATTCTATGGGAAACTGGGTACGACAACATGCGTGTTTAAACAAGTGTTCACCATTATTATAGGTGTAAAAATCGCTGGCGTGTATGTGGCAACTTTCAGCATAAACGATATAATATACCTACATTACCTGCCTAGCTTAAATTTAATTCATTATTCGCGATCGCATAATATATTTTTTTTTGAAATTCGGAATTTGGATGTACCTATATTCTAACCTATTGATATGAGAAGTTTTCAATATGCCTACGATCTGATAATGGACACGATTGTCGTAGTTCGACTATAGATAATATTATAATAATATAATATAATCAATACCTATATTATTATGGTTGACTATGTGATTTACTGTGGCTGTTGGGATGTGGATGTTATCGTTATAGTTAAATAAGTCTTAACTTATTTAGCTTGTTGTGCGATTATTATTAAGTGCTACGAGTATAAAGTATTAAGCAAGATAAGTACCTAAACGGACTAAAGATAAAAATATGTATTAAAATAAAACACCTAGCTACACTTAAAATACTAACCATAAAATGAACGTGATATAAAATACAAAAGTTATTTTTTAAGACCCTAAAATCACAACACTGTAGGTACCTACATATAGGTATATAATATTATAATATATGTGGGTGTATGGAGTGTATCACATTATGCCAATAACTATATTGACATTCACTCGTCACCGATAAAAACACAGGATTTGAATTTATTATGAAATTAGTTTTGAAAAAGGTATATAATATATACCTACCAGCTATTTGTGGCGCGTGCGTTTCTCGAGACTCAAAGAACTGCCAAAACGTCAATAAAAGTTTAAAAGTTGCGATCGATCACTATATAATATAGTGTCTTAATTATATTAAACTGTTTGTGAATCGATTGTAACTTTATATAGTGCCGATGACGACTCGTCTCTGACACTCGATTGATTCGTCTGACCAACGCAATAGAGTTTATCGTCACTCCACTCGTCTTAAATCCCACGTTATCTGTAGATATACCGCAGGAGCTTTATTGGCTTTATTGGCGAGATTATTTATTACATAGGTACCTATTAACAATATATAAAACTACAGTCGGTATAGCTTTCGGATTCGAGTCGGGCATATACGTAGCAGACTAATCGGTTCTAGACGAATAATACATTTTTTTTTTGTAAATAATGCGTTGTAATAATAATATCTATATACGCCATGAATAATTCCGAACTCAATTCATAATTTACCGACTAAGACACCAAACGTACGAGTCTCACGTATTTTTCTGCACTCGCGTGACGGTTGCAGCGACGCAACAGCAACGATGACCTGAACGAGTAAAGTCTATATAATACAATCAATGCATATTATAGACATCTACACTAGACGTATTCTTCTACTTATTATCATAATAAATTATTATCATCTGTTCGCTTACTTGCATGTCTCGCCTCACGATGAACCCCTTTCCCTCGGGGTCGCCGAGCTGAAAGAGTTTGTGTCCGATGGCCTCCATGGCGGAGGCGACCGACCGGCGCTTTTCCGATAATATTATTCTCGTCTCGGAACGCGGTCACGACCCGGTGCCGTGTGTCGAGCTCGCCGGTAGCAATAATGTACCGCGGTCGCGGTTGTCGCCGGTCGGGCGGCCAAGTATAGGAAGAGGCGGCGCGCACATAGCTGCGTTCGCGCGCGGCAGTCCAAGGCCGCGGGCGGTGAGCACGCGTCGTCGTCAAAATAGAGGACCGCCGTGCGACTTTTCTCAAAGTTTTTGCGCCGGACAAGCGACGACGTCACCGCCGCCGAGTATACAGAGTATACCTGTAGACGATGCTATAGTCGCGATTCATACGACACTCATATAGGTACTATTATAATAATATATAGGTAGTATATTGTAGGTATGTGTATATATTATATTACATAATATTATTATTATTTACTACGATTTATGATATAATCATTATTTATAGTGTGTGGTTTGACAATCAGCGAGGGTTTACCATTTGTTTGCCATTGTGCCGATATCGATAGTATAATATCATGTTAGGCCGAGTGCAAATGTTTCGATGCGTTGATCATCGGCTTATATAAATCGAGACGCCGTAACCGCACTCGATTGGAAACGCTCATCGACGAGTGCGAATTCATGTACGCGTGATTCTATATTAATATGTACTTTACCTATATTCCGTATTTTGCATAATATTATGCAACAATAGTATAATGTATCATATTATAGAGTGGTAGGTCTGCCGATAATTGTTAACGAGGATAACAATAACAAATTAATAATGTGTTATATAATGTAGGTAATGCTTGTTGTGTTATCAATTGCTTCGTATAGGTTTTGCCACAGAAATATATATCTATCATAATTCATAATCTAAGCTTTAAGACCTTGTATCATACGGTATTTACTGCATGTCATTGTACCTATGGCTGCACGCAGGTCCAAGGATTTAGAGTGACAGAAGCGGCACGTCCCTGGGGCCCAGTGTTTTGTCAGATTACAATTTTATAAAGTGGCAATTTATACTTTTTATGGTAAAAAAATATTACATTTTAATATAAACTAAAGAAAAAAGTGGGCAAGTGGTTAATGCTGTGCTGTATACGTTAGGTGTCTAGAGGAGTTACTGTAATTGATTTTTTAAATTTTAATTCAATGATATTTATACAATAATATTGTATACGAAAAACGAGGAAAGCGAAGAAAGTCTGTCAACGTATATTACTAAGTATATTTTATATTGTTGCTATTAAAGTAATTTATTTTACATTGCATTAGTGTAATGTTTTGATTTGTAGAAAATGACAGTAAAAACATATAGTAAAAATTGCATATACGTTTATTTTTTTTAGAGTTATAACAAAAAATAAAATTGACTTTTTCAAAAACTGATTTTGAGTTAGAATCTCAGTTTTTTCTTAATTATCTTTTACTGCAAAGTACCAACTAGATTTTCTTTCCTACCAGAAAACATGCTGAAGTAGAAAATCGAAACATTTTTACTGCCCCAAAAAGCGATGGCAGACACACAAATAAAACACACATCATTGAAAAAAAAGTACCTTCATCGCTCCTCTCAGAATCTAATATGTAAGTAGCCATATAGGTGGGTTTCCACTACATACATGTAAGTGTACGTGCATAAAAATACTTTTCTGTGATTGGTTGGTATATATAGTATGGTAATCTTTTGGTATACCAGAGTGTTATACGTTCTTACCACATGCTTGACCATGATACCATGAAGTTGGATTCAGTTCAACTTTTCACGTGTACATGGCTTTATATTGATAACAATATTGATTACCTACATAAGAATATATGAGGTAACTAATATGTTACCAATCCTAACCGATGGGAAACGTTTGTGAGACAGTTCATAGAGAACGTATTCGGTCAATATATGCACGTAAACGTACAAGTATGTAGTGGAAACCCACCTTAATACTATATTGTGTATATTTTGTATTATTGAGAAATAGTAGGTATCAGTGTACCACTTACCAGTACCATCTACAGTGTTTTTATCTGACAGTGTTTTCGACTGCTTTCCATTTTTATAATATTTGTACAATTTGTCCTCCGGAAGATGACGAGTGTCGACGACAACGACAATAATAATAAATGTTTTTTTTTTTATTAAACTTAAGCCCGGCAACTATGGTCATTAGTTGTTTGTTGTTTTGTTGGGGGCAGTTGGAACGGTCGTTTGAAACACGTTTTTAGGTTTGGCAGAATTTCAAGTTGGGCACCCGTAGGTTTCTGCCATACTTGGTCGGGGGATGGCGGCCTCACTCTCTAAACCAGCGTTTCTTAAACTGTGGGTCGTCGTGACCCACTGATGGGTCGTGAGTCAATTCTTGGTGGATGGCCAGAAGTTTTTTTAATTATATTGACTCTAAGAAATTTATTTTTTATATACCAATATTATATTTATTATAATTTATAAATTAATAAACTAATAAGTTATAGTTATAATAGTAATCTAATTTTGTTTTCAGGCTCATTTTTGATCTTATAAAGTTATAAATAAACCGTGGGCGGGTCAAGATAGATTTTCGGGGATAAATTTGGGTTGCCAGTTGCCTGCCCAGAGAGAGGAGCTGCCGGTGGTCGAGGTTCGAACCGGCGAAGGTTCGCTAGGCCACTCCGTCCCCCAATAAATGTTTTTGTTTTGTAATTTGTATCGAATGTTTTTATCATTGTTATAATCATAGCCATTTGGTTAAAATTAACTATTAAGTAAATCTGGCACACAGAAATAAGTAGGTATACAAATATGAGGTATTTAAATGTATAAAAAAATATATAGGTAGGTGCATATAGTAATGGCTGAAACAGCATTGAAGAAATAAAGAATAAAAAAAGGACATTTTTTTGTAAGACTCATAAATCACGGGATTTTCGAGAATTTTCTATTTTAAAAATACTAAACGGATATATTTACAAATTTTTATTATATCAATATCATTTAATTATTTTTAATATAATGATATAATTTAAAAGTGGAAATTTGTGTAAATATGAATATATTATCAACATTAAATACTTATAGGCATAACTATATTAGATTCTGAGCAAAGCGATCAATTATTATACTTCAGTAATATTTTACGTAATTATTAAAGTAATGAAAAAAATGTTTAAATTATTTTTAAAAAGTTAAAATTTTACTTAAAATGTGATAAAAGTAATAATATATGTATAATTAATATTTATACATTATGACTGGTATTATTTATTAAAAATGAGTACAATATGTAACTATAAGGAAATATAGTGCAAATAAGTGCAACCAATATTATAATGTTCGATACTTCAATAGGGATGAACATAAAATTATATTTTTTTCTCCATTTATGCTGGGGGTCCACGACTAAGTATCGTGTCTTATTATTATCTATGCTTATAGGCCCTTTAGAAATCTTAATCATTTGCTTTGCTAAACATGTATTCTCTACCACATGACCACCGCAAAGAATGAAGATGTTATGAAAATAGAAAGCTAAACTAGGTATGTATAATAAATAATTATACAAAAATAAAAATACTAGGGAAAGAACACTGAGTAATTATGTCTACAATTAGAACTCAATGATAAATCAATGCATGCAACGAAAAACGATTCTGAGCCAAGGAAAACGTCCGTCAGCCTATATCGCAAAAAAATAATTTGGGAATTTGACACATTTTAAATTCTAACGCTATAAAAATAATTGTTTCAATGTATTTTTGATATTTTAAATTGCAGTAAAAAATAACCTGTGATGAATCGTGTATTGATTTTTTACTCACAAACTAAAATTAAACCGTATATAAAATATCGAATAAAAATTTTAAAAAAATTCTAAATGTCAATAAATAACTCATAAAAAGCCTAAAAATAATAATATAAATATTTGGAAAAATTTGCAAGTTTCTTGCTTAGTAGGTAGATAGATTTTAAATTAGGTACAACAAAAAATCGAAAATCTTATTTTGTAAAAAACTGGTTTTGGATAATTTTTTTGATTAGATGTCGTGTAAAGTACATTTTGAGAAATTTCTACTTTTGATCGCCCCAAATACAAACATTATAAACTAGATGCAATTTGCTACAGAAAAGAAAAATGTGGCATTTTTTCTACTATAATAATAACTATAATAATACCTAAATGTCTTCAGACACACACATAAAAAATGAATACATTCATCGCTCTTCACAGAATCTAAAATGTATTTATTTAGTTTGTATTTTTATTTATTTATAAACTAATATTTTCCTTATTCTCCGTGGAAGAAAAGTAAAAAAATTAAAAATTACTTGTCAAGGTGACAGATAATCAACATAATATTTATCATAATACAATCATTAATTATTTTATTACAACTATAGTATAAATAGTAAATACCAAAGAAATGTTGTTATTAACTATTACGTTTTATACGATTTTTAAGGAGTAATCAAACGAAACTTGTTTCACCGGCCATAGTATTAGTACTCATTATACAGGGTACGGTAGTCAAATCCGACGATTTGAAAAAATCAAAAAAAGTATGTGTGTTACCAGTACGCGCGCGGGAAGTTAAACTTCTTTTGAATGGTACACGTGAGTGAGTGAAAAAGAAAGAAAATAGACCATAGACATATATATTGAGTAATATCAAATTATGTCATATCATTATACAATTGAACCATCAGAGTATTATATACTATTTGAAAAATATAGGTGCGTTGGTCATTGTAAATGTGTCAAATATTAACTAAATATTAATTATTATTATTATTATTATTTATTAAATACTTATAGTATAGTCATATAATATGATGAAATTCATCGAGTTATATTTTGAATATACATAATTTGACTCACCTAAAAATAGTATATTATATTATATTATATTATATTATCGCGCACTCTGGAATATTTATTATATATGCGTTTTCGCTTTTATCAACTTGACTACGGAATATTGTTTATACCATGATAAAATAACATGGTATGCTGGCAACTTTATGATACGCATACCCCTTACCCCGCCGACCATCATACAGAGCTGTATCCAGTTCGCCGCTTTTCATTGGTTTTCATGATCAATATATATACATAGTGCATTATGAGGAGAACTGGATACAATGAAATGCGCAAACTCCGACGATATTCAGTTCGTTGCCATCATACCATGTTATTTTATCATGGTTTATACGTTTATACTGGTTTGTTTATAATATCATATGATATGTTTCCAAAAAGATTACAAAATATTGAAACGGAAAATATCAAAAACTTTATAAACAAAACATCGTACCGTTTTCGTGACGCGCGAGCGTCCGTGACGCCCGAGCGTCCGTGACGCCCGAGCGTCCGTGACGCCCGAGCGTCACTCTCTTTTTTTTCAATACCCCTCACATAAGAAGTTTAACTTCAAAAAAAATAGAAAACATTTTTTTATTGATTTTTCGCCAAACAAATAAAAATTACGCAAGTGGAATTTTATGTTATATAATATTTAAAAACTTCATTTTTTAAGGATTGTGTCAGGCAAATGCCACACATTACTACTATACATTTATCATTACTTTTGTAATACATTTACCGCCAACGCACACGCTGTTCACTCGACCAATGCTCCAAGATCACTAAGTTCAGGGTATTTAAAAGCGATAAGAATATTCCCGAAATCTCCATCACTTTAGCCACGCCCACCAGTTCATTTTAAATCTTTGGGTTTGACTGCCGCACCCTGTAGTTATTGAAAAGAAAAAAATCAACTAACCCGAATTACATAATATATGGTTCACAATTGGCGGTTACGCTACTGTGTAATATATTTTATGAATAACTGCAATTTGTGAATAATCTACAATCTACATAATATTTGCCACATGTATTTCTATGTAGGTGGTCATCCGTTATTTGTTAATATTTACTATTCAACTATCTGTCGAATGCAAATGTCTTACTGAATATAAAACACTCGAATAATGCATTCATTCCTCCGCCGTTGGAATCATATAGGTACCTATATGCAAATAGCTGATAGTCTCTAATTTTTCTCTTTTCTCTTTTACTTTTACGTATTGGCATTGCCTCCGAGTGTGTAATGCCATCCATCGCCTTCGTATCTCCAATCGGCTTACCCGCATGTTGGGATATAGTTTTGAAGGTTTTTCTGCGGATTGTGATCGAGTCGTCCGTTGGAGGTACATATAGATCAATAGATGTTTATTAGACCAACTTACTGCACAAGTACAGAAAACTAAATTCGCTTTTGAAGCGAAAAACTGCTGAGCCAATACTCAATAGTGTAGTGATGGGTAAAGCTGAAATTCGCTAAGGCGCGTAGGTATAGGCAAGAAAATAAAGCTATAATACAAAGGACAGTGCTGAAATGCAAAATTTTCGAACCGTAACGCTACGCCCAAATTTTGTAGTGGGTGGGGTCAGTTAGAGAGAGTTTTGTTTGCTCATTATAGCAAACATTTGTTTTAACGAAGTATACTTGCCGATACTTTATTATCTGTTTATATGTAATATTTACACTATTTATGTGCAATTAGTCAATGTGATTTTTATGGTTCATAACTTGCAAACCTTTGCACAATTACACCAGAATAATTTATTTGGGTTTCAGATTCTGATTTCTGGGTATGCTGGATGTATTCGGGTGTTCGAACACCGGAATAAAAAATTCAAACAAACGTTTGGGTTCTAATAACCGTTATTATTTGGGTGTATATTGGTGAACACCTACAGCTGTTTATAGTAGTCCAGAAAAAAACATGATTTTTTATAGTTATTTTATTAGGTATATTTTTAATAATGTTTTATTGTTTCAAATATAAATTATATATTACAGTAAATCAGTGTTATACTAGTATTTGGTTGCTGTCAATACATATAGGTATAGTTAGTTTTTGACACCAGACCAGACCCTACCATACACGTCAACTCGTCAATATTGACATTTTATGTCTTTGCTTTGGCACATAGAATCGAAATCGAAAAACGTTACGTTACGAAAAAAATTGCAAAATATAATTTTTCTAATCCTCTATTCGAACTTGATATACGCGCTTATCACACGATAGTTAGGTGATAGATATATGATAGCAAGGACAACAAAGACATAAATTGTGATACTTCATTGCAGACTCGTATGCACTATGCAATATGATTTTTATATGAATATCAGAATAAATTATATAATAATAGACTGTAAGATCGTCTCCCCTCAGTTTTGTTTAACGTTAAATACCTACCTAAAAATGTTTCTCAACCCATTCTATCGAACTCTTAGAGCTTCATTATAAATATTATTTTATTTTTTTATATTGCTATTGGCTATTTGGATTTATTCTATGCTAATAAAGTAATAAATGAATGTTTTATTAGTGTTTTAAAAAAAAAAAAAACCATGTGTGTTACCAGTACGCGCGCGGGAAGTTAAACTTCTTTTGAATGGTACACGTGAGTGAGTGAAAAAGAAAGAAAAAATATTAATTAATTTAAAAAATGAGAAGAAGTATCCGGAATTATTTATTATTGATAGTTTTATTATTTTTTTTATATTTTTATTCGACAGATCGATGGATAATTGTTTGTAGTATTGTTTTTATCCAGACAATAGATTTGTGAGTGAATACTAATAATAATATTAAAAATAAATAATATTAAAAATAATACCTACTACCTACCTTTATAATATTATGTGTAGGTACTTAATTTATACTTTTAGACCAATGGACCAAAATATTTACTAATATCAGTATTAATTCATGTCCATAAAATACATTAGTCATATTATGTAGGTACATAATATATATATATCAATTTGTTATTCATAAATTATTACATTTGATATTAAATAAATAAATATACTTGATAGACCATAGACATATATATTGAGTAATATCAAATTATGTCATATCATTATACAATTGAACCATCAGAGTATTATATACTATTTGAAAAATATAGGTGCGTTGGTCATTGTAAATGTGTCAAATATTAACTAAATATTAATTATTATTATTATTATTATTTATTAAATACTTATAGTATAGTCATATAATATGATGAAATTCATCGAGTTATATTTTGAATATACATAATTTGACTCACCTAAAAATAGTATATTATATTATATTATATTATATTATCGCGCACTCTGGAATATTTATTATATATGCGTTTTCGCTTTTATCAACTTGACTACGGAATATTGTTTATACCATGATAAAATAACATGGTATGCTGGCAACTTTATGATACGCATACCCCTTACCCCGCCGACCATCATACAGAGCTGTATCCAGTTCGCCGCTTTTCATTGGTTTTCATGATCAATATATATACATAGTGCATTATGAGGAGAACTGGATACAATGAAATGCGCAAACTCCGACGATATTCAGTTCGTTGCCATCATACCATGTTATTTTATCATGGTTTATACGTTTATACTGGTTTGTTTATAATATCATATGATATGTTTCCAAAAAGATTACAAAATATTGAAACGGAAAATATCAAAAACTTTATAAACAAAACATCGTACCGTTTTCGTGACGCGCGAGCGTCCGTGACGCGCGAGCGTCCGTGACGCCCGAGCGTCCGTGACGCCCGAGCGTCCGTGACGCCCGAGCGTCACTCTCTTTTTTTTCAATACCCCTCACATAAGAAGTTTAACTTCAAAAAATCATACGAGCTATAGATTATCAGGGGTGTTAAAGGTTCCTGTTAATTGTGGCGCAAGGCCTTGTTGCTAACAAAATATATATTGACAAAATATTTTTATCTCAGAGGTTTCCAAACTTTTTTTTGGCGTTCCACTCATGTGTATTAAGTACAATTATGTACCACTAACGACTAAAAATGGGACTATTCAAAATGTCAATACATTTATAGCAATAATAATTTACAAAAATAATTATTTTCGTAGATTTAACAGTATAATATATAGTAGCTATTGACAAAAAGCACAAAATATTATTAAATACGTTACAAACATTAGTGAAAATATTAATCGATTAATATACTACCACTACACGGTCTTACACGTAACCACCAGTGATACACAAGCTACACATACCACATTTTGATAACAGCGGGGCTACCTTCTTAAATAAAATAAGACAATAATATAACAATTTTATGTTGTTATAGAAATCATTAATTTTAAGATTGTAAAAGCGTTGTTTACTTTTAAAACTTATTATAATCATAAAACCAGAATAGTTGTTAAACATTAAATAAAAAATGTATAAATAAACTCAAAAATCCTAATAATGCCTTATAAAATGTTATAATAATTTTTACAGTGCCTTGTATTATTTGTATTTCTTTACATTGACTACTCGGCAATGTCATCAGGTGAATGCTAAAATGCTAACCACAGACAAACATAATTTTTGTATTGAAATTCTCATGAGTAGGTGCCAGGTGGACTAACATAATTTTTTGATAAAAGTTAACAAATCGTATTAATAATTAATAAAACTTTTATTATTGACCTAAGATTTCACTCACATTTAGGAACTTTTCGAAATGGGGATTGTATCTAATTAGCTTTCTAAAGGGGTTCTAAATCGTCACGATTATTTTCAGGATACCAAATACGTGTACAATTATATCTAGAAAAAAATCAAATACCCTATATTTAGGGTATTTTCTTTTTTTTATAATTAGCCTAATTGTTTTCTTCAATTTGGAAAACGTAGGTATGTTGTGTGTGCAAAAATATTAAATAACAATATTAAAATAATACTACATAGTTACTATAGGTAATAAATATTTTTATACATTAAGTTTAATTTTTTAATAATATTTTTCGCAAAAACCGTGTGATGTCAGGGACTTGATTACGGCATGTTTCCAAAGTGTATGAGATGCAGAAAAATATTTAACATTTAATAAAGGAAAGCATCAAGTGTAAAAACAAAAAAAAATATTGTTGTGTGTTCAAAATTGTATAATAATAATAATAATTTGTTTTGTCCCTCTCTTTATTCATACAACATTTTGATCGACAATAAAGTAAATAATAAAAAAAAAATATACATAAATAGATTACGTCATTATAGTTGTTGGTATCATAACTCATAAACAAGTAGGTATAGCAATAATAATAAAAATAATAATAATAATAATACAAATACAAATTAACAATATATTGGATGCAATATGCATCTTAATAAAATGTACAGTATAAAATCTCGGGTTTTTCAACATATCAAAACAAAACAATAATAAAAAAATTATATAGTGGATTTTTGGTTTTACACTCTCTACTGATCACACAGAAATAAATTCAAGTAAATCAACTCAAACGACATATCATGTCAGTCATATGTGTGTGTCATGCCGTTTCTGTGATCACATTTTACGAACCACTGAGCGTTCGGGTTCACTTGGTATACGGCCATCATGTTGGCGGTGGGTTCTATGCGCCGCTGACCTGTGCGCAACCGTAAAAAAATTCACATGAGTACATTATGTTGCCGCCATATTATAATACAATACAAATGGACAGATTATTGATATGAAAGGTTGTTTAAAATTTGAGTTCTGGCGAATTCAGTGGTTAACGTGAAACTCCGGTGGAAAAATTAATACTTTTATTGAATATATTTTAAAGGTTATATTTTCAGTCCGATGGTTTTCAAGTCTTTGAAAAAACTTTACAATTTTAAAATCAGTTAGTTCTTTTCACTAACAATAAGTAGAGCAAATTGTCGTATGTATGAAGATTAAATAGTATTATATTTTATAAAAATGTAAAAGAATAATTAATTAATTCACAGCTGATTTCAGATCTAAAGTAGATAAAAAGAACTGTTGCGCTTCAATAATAGTAGGTATACCACTTATATATTTTTCACTTTGGTACGGCGAAAATTGTTTATCATTTTAGCGCAAACCAAAAATTATTATTCGAATGTGATGATTTATATATGACTATACATTTTAAAACTATGAACTTCTTAATTTGAGTACACGAAATTATAATAAAACTAATATTGTATCGTTCGAAATAACTTTAAATTCTTATAAAGTTATAAGTAAACGACCAAAATTGTTGAATCGAGAAGTAAATTAGACAATTTATATCATTTTCCATTATTTGAGCAATTAGATGTTACGCCTTACCGATATTGCCACCAGTTTCGTATAGAAAATGTGTCCGAGTGGCCATATCAGGATCAGCAGTCGTTAACAAGCACGACAAGTTTCCATTGGGAGCAAGTTCAGTTAATGCCCTTGACTTGAGGTCCTTGCGGCCAGGTTTAGCCATGTGCCCGTTTTTTGTCACCGTTTGCTTAGCAGCTTCTTCCACAATCCTTCAAAATCATATTAAATTAGTTATAGGTACGTGACAAATAATATATTATATATCTGATGATAAGATAATAATATAATGGCTAATGAAATATACTTACTTAAGTATTACTTCGCCGACTGTGGTGGAATCAGATAAGAACAATGGTATACCGGAAATCCGAAACTGTGGTGCATCAACGCGGACCACGCCGTCTTGGTAATCTACCTCGTTGTTGATTTTTTTGGGGACAATATCTGTTTTCTTTTTTCCAAGGAACCTTCTTACCTGAAATAAATAACGATTGTTAAAATAAAAAAAAATATGTAATAAATTAATAAAAAAAAATTATTATAATTACAGGACCGCCTTTATAGTTTTATTGATAACAACATAAATATAAAGTGTCGAGCAATGTCATATACTCACGGGATTATTGTTTTCTTTCAGTCTGCATTGGTACAGTTCATTGTTGTGTCTAAGCTGGGTCATGAGGTCGGTAGGAACTAGGCATAACTCTTCTATGTGGTTCATAAGAGTTTCGGTTAGACGACAGCTACGGGCAGCCTGGTCCAGATGTGACTGCAAGTCTTTTTTCTCCAAATGCACGGATCTATATAATAGTAATACAAAATATTTGATTATAATTTTTATATTTATAAACTTTGTTTCGTTTGTATCTTACCTAGGGGGGAATAGAGACGGTGCAATGATCATGGCCACGTTATGTTCGGTCATTTTATTCTCCAGGTCGTGTCTTTGCTGGTATTCGACCAGCTTAGACATGAACTGTAAGAGGGCGCGCAATGTGGCCCTGTTCTCTGTAGGTAACAGTAGCACCAATAGGTTTAGCGCCCTTACAGTATCGGGTACAGCTGCAAGTTAAGTACAATATTATGTATACTGGCTTACAACAGTCAAATATATATACCTAGGTGGCTAGGTGTATACATCCCACTCATAGAGCATGCAATCGAGTATGGGTCACTATAGATACTTACAGTAGCTCTGGTAAAACAAATTGACCAGCTCGTGGGTGAGCAATAACCCGGGTAAGTCTCTGAGCAAACGTTTCAGAAAAGCAACTAGATCATGCACGGAACATTTTTCTAACAGCTGATCGGCTTCTTCGTGCTTGGCATAGAAAAACTTCTCCACAGCACAACACAGTTTATCGACTTTCGCTTTAGGGGCTGCCATTCGCAACAGGCCTTGCTCGCCCAATCCACGTTTCTCCAACTGTCCGAGAACCTTCTGGACAATCAAAGGTACTTGAACTCGGCGGTTAGCGATGGCCTCGTCGCGGTCGACTAGCGTTGACAACGAAACACCAAAAATGGTACCTTCTGATATAACAATAACGAACAATGATAAATAACTTAGTAAATTTGTAACGTTTATCTCCGTTCGCATTTTTAATTACCTTCTCTTCTTTTGCGTTTATGTGGTTTTCCTTTATGAAACGGTATACCAGCACTGTCGAACATGGAAGAAAGTTCGAGGAACAGTAGAGGGCGTAGTTTTGCCAAATCTTCGTCGCTGAGAGAGTCCGGCCAAGTCCTCCCAGTGTTTTCGTCGACGGAGGAACAGGATTTCTGTAAATAAAGTAAAAAAATAAACCATCATTTTAACATTAAATATTGTATTTGGAATTTTATTATTTATATATATTTATCATAATGCGTTATATTATGTAGTTTCAAATTTAGTGTACATATTATGATATAATTTATGTACAAACCTCCAATTGGTAATTGTTATTTTGCCACATCTGTTCGAATCCCACGTATTGGGAACCATCCCGGTGATTATCGCTTGGTTCGTATAAACAACCGTGACTGCGGGTCAGGCTGGATTTAGGCACTACTAAATCCATGCTGCATAAACGCAAAAAGAAATCGAACGTTAGTTCGGTTATATAAATAAAAAATAAACGGATTCATCTTACTTAGGAGAACCGACGTGTTCGTCAGAAGAACTTGAGTACAAATGTAGTGGATCGCTACCGCTACGATTTCTGTCTTTGACCATAGGTAAAGGTCGTTGTTCGAATTTGTAGCCACGCACGGTGCCAAGTCTTTGAAAACCAACCATTGTAATACCATCTGTAATGATAATAATCTGATATTATCAAATAATTTTTCAAGCACTTAAAATGTAACTATTACACAGGTAGTTATTAGAGTTTGTAATAAAATAGGTAGGTGTGTATACATATATATTGCAATGCATTTCGGTTTGGAAGTAAAAGCTAAATAAAAGTAGAAATAGAAAAGTGGAGAGATTTTAGTAATTGCCGTTAATAGGTATAGTGGTTGACAAAATTAATCATAACATTATTTTCTTGAGATTTAAATTGAAGTTGAAACATTGAAATTACACGATTGAAGTAATAGTTGTTGTAATAGGCATAAAATTAGATGTACTTAATAGTTAAAATCGTGAAATCATTTATTTTACGATTTGTGTAATATATTATAATAGTTACTCATAATTATAGTTATAGGGGAAATCGAGTAGTGATTATGTATTTATGTGACTACTTGTAGAGTTGTAGATTAGGATTTCTCAAAATACTACTATAAGTAATGGACTTTTACCATATAAATAAATGTAAATCTTAATAATATTAAAATAAGGTAATACAAATAATATTAATACGACAGACTTGTGGAGCCACAATAAGGTACAATATTTTAATTGCATTATAGTTTTAAACAAAAACGCAGCGATGCGAACAATATTATACTAAATTGAATTCACGGGCCGATATTTAAATTGACGAAAAACTCTGTACAGGCGTTTTGATATGATTTTGGAATAACCCTAAGGCAGGTACTTAACCTCATAGGTGGGCCCTACCATAGGAGGGCTATATAATATTTAAGGGAGTTCTTTTCTGAGCTTTTGGAGTTGGTTATTAGGTATCTGAGTCTGAAAATCTTCACGCCTGTCGTCACAATAAATTGTTATTTAGCACTTCGAATTCCGGGACAATTATTGGATAAAAAATATTCGAGTGACATAGTTATTTATACTTGGAACTGCACTTTTTATTCTATACAGTAACGGATATTAATTAACTGTTTAATTGTAATTAATAACAATACAGAATTTTGCTACTCCGATACTGTTTTTGATTTTATTCATTGTTGCTATATACTCGATCGAGTACCAGACGGTTACAAGTTTTTACAACGGTTAAAATAATTATTTTTATCAGTAGGTGCACATTCGAATTACAATATGTTAGTATAATTTGCACCGACTGCACTTTTATTGTTATTAAATTTTATTATATTTAAACATTTTCAAGATTAAGCTTATTGCTTAACCCATTGGTATACACTATACGCTAATAGCCTAATTCATAACTAATAGTTGGCTTCCTGAATGTCTCCCGCAGAATAAAGCACAATACTTTCTATTATATAAGACAACGATAAAATACTCTTACAACGATAAAGGTGTAATCTTATAATTGATCACTTCGATGATAACGTAACACTCAAAATATTACGTATGATATACACACCACTTTCAGAAGCGACGATACCATTATTGCTCCGATTGCTCCTGCGGAATATGTCTCTTGACGGTAGAACTGGCGCGCTGGGCATTCGGCGGACGTCTTTTTTTGAATACACAACCCTCGGTTCGTGATTGGGATCCGTATATCTGGAAAAAATATTAGATATTATATCAACGTATTTTGTGTGTAATAATCCTGTGTGTATTGGATGATAGTACTAGCATTGATTATGAATAGTACAATAATGTTTTGTACGTATAATTTTTATGGAAAAAGTCATACCACTCCCCCCCTGGTAAAACCACCAGTTCTAACACACTATTTTTTAGTAACCAAAACACCATAATTTGATTCCGGGACGATTGGCCTAACCGAAAAGCTCTATATTGGGACAACGGGACGCTAAATAACACTGAAAACCGGAACAGTTCCGGAAAAACTGGGACGCAGTAACCCTATAAGGCCGTGTAAGCACCGACGACTATAATATAATACGTGTGAAGTAATAGATTCGTATCGACCGGTCAAACGTAATAAAAAAAAATGAGTCAGTGTATATCATCGTCCGCATCTTATTGTATTAGGTATTAATGTATTATATGCATTAGTACAGCATGATGAGCGCATGGTTTCATGGTGTTATTATTATATACCGTCATTTTGGTTCCCCGAGGAAACACATATTGTAGATACTACCTGGGGCACGTCATATTTTTAATTACCTACCCACAACAACCTTGACCTATCGAGTGGTGGTCTGGTGTGCTCTGGTTCATTAAATGACATTCAAATAACATATTATTATTATCATAACACTGTAAAAGCATTCCACCCATAATATATTGATATAGCCGGGTACCGAATAAACAGTTTCGCTTTTTATGTCTGTGTGAACTCTGTTAAGTGAACATCTATTATATGTTGCATACCTACGTAGCTGATATAATCATTAAAAACGAAAACGTACTCACAGAAGGATTGTGTTGTGGGTTTGGTTGGTTTTTCGGGCGATAGCTACATAATATTAGATATCATACGAAAAACCTCAGTGTAACACACACACACACACACACACACACACACACACACACACAACAAAATTCCACCGAAAATATAAAACCTATTGTAATAATATACAATATTAAATATATAAAAAAAATCGAGTTCGCTAAAACAAACGAAACAAAACGTGACTAGCTTTCGTTTTGCGGTGGTTAATTCATAAGCTATTGTTTGGTCGTGTCCGTGGCTTATTAATGCCAACCTTGACTGGTGGGAAAATTCAACGCGGAGAGTAAAAATAATAATAATAAATAATATGTACTTATACGCATGGACTACAGCGCGATAGAGAGACCGTTTACGGGAGCGAGCGGGCGCTTAATTACGAGAGTGGAGAGAGAGCCTTGGAACGGCAGGAAACATTACAAATTGTACGAAAAATGATATATTATATTACATTACACTTGCCGACGGAAAAAAAAAATACAGTTAAAATTAAGCCGAGCAACAGTCGTTAATGCACACACTCGGCAGGAGGAAGGAGACGAGGAGTAATATTTAACAACGGAAACCCGTGTATTCCGCGATACGCACTGTTATTATATTATCTTCAACGAAAGCGCATAAAGTCACATGGAAAAGCAAAAGTGCGCATTAGCCTCGTCAATGCATTCATCCGAAAGTGTTTTTACTCGAAAAACATATACGATTTTCACGTCCACCAGTGCGAAGTAATACATGTCTGGTTACCGTATAATATATAGTCGCTACTACACTAATTTTCTTTGTCATTCCAGTGATTTTCAAGAAAAATAATATTATTTTGTCGTGTAAGTAATTGTAAGCCGTTAGGTTCTAGATACGTTTATATTTTATTCCATTTCATTTTCCCAAATAAATATAATTTCGAACTAATTATTAGTACCGCGGCGATTTGATAGGTTTTTAGAAAAGAAAAGAAAAGCGGTCCGACCGCGCTTTGCTGCAGCGCCCCTTAGGAGGTCGTCGCCAGTCACTTCCATAAGTAAATGTATTATTATTTAGTTATTTATCGTTAGTCAACGTCGGTTTATGTATAGAGGTATAATAATATGCAGTAATAATAATAAACGCTCTAAACTGTTTAAGACAATAAATTGGCCACGGTCAGCCACCTCGCGGTCCTCATATATACACGTCGAGATTTATTATGGCTTGTATACGCGTGAACAATTAAAAATAAAAAACAAACAAATTATACCCTCTAGTTGGCTGCAGGGTTCTTGATCTCGTGATTCCCTTGGTTAAGGGGGCAAACTCTATTTCACGAGTGCAATTATTATGCATATTATTACAGTTAAGGTTTGCGGCTAGGAACAATGTTTACAGTTCGAAATGTCCCTGTCAGCTAAGTATACAACAAGCAAGAAAACTGGCCATCACCAAATCTTTCAAATATATCCATGATTATTAATTGTTTGTTGTATGATAATCAACACAAAACATGAATCTAATCGGTGACGTTTTTGATATCGTTTATCGTATTTTAATGTTGGATATTTTTTGATTTAAATAAAATCGAATTACTGAAAAATTGCTCTTTTTAAAATATATTTTATCATTAAAAATATAAAGTTTGTGGTGCTGCACGAGCAATGAATCCATCAGAAGTGGAATAGCCAAAGAGGAGGGGAAACAGCTACCGTACCATCCATAATTGTCGGATGTATAATAAAATAATATATTATATTATAATAAAATTTAAGAGTTCTTGAGAAAACGTTTAAGTTATTAATTTTCGATTCGGCAATCAACAATAGCTGAGGACTTGCCCAACTAGTTTACTAGTCCAGCCCGGCTTTAATAAATATAAACAAACCTGAAAAAATCTTAGAACCATAAATTCTTCAAGTTTTTTAAAAGTACCATATATATGCCTTCAGCTATTGGACTGGAGAGAATAATTATTAAAAAATCAGGGAACTCATTCTGCTGTACAGCATCATATTTCGAGTATACTCACTTATCAGAGTAGGTGTTACTGCTGTTAATGGATGTGTTAAATTTGAATTTTGAAATGCATCTGAGTGGGGACCTATTAACCTATATTTTTAAGGATATTTTATAAATTATTATTAATATTATTTTATATTATGATAAAAACATCAAATAATATTATAACTAACAAGTCGATATCGACGCACAGTAAATATAGGTTAATGGTATAAATAGCTTAAAATAAATACAAATATTTTGAAAATAACATTGTGCTATGTAACTAATAATATGCATATCAGCGAAAAAATTTAAATTTCTGAGAACAATATTTTTTTTTTAATATACCAAACTAAAATCGTTATTTTTCGTTTATCTATTTACAATTTTGATAATATCCAATTGCAGAGACATTCAACTTCAAATGTATATTAAAAAAACTGTGCCTAATGTATTTTTATGTTTCAAAATTTGTGTAAGGGCAATTGAATTCAGTTTTCAGGTCGTGACTCTTGAGTACTTACATAAAATGGTTTGCAAATGTTCACAATTTTTACAAATATTTTCAAAATGTTAACTTGAAACGCTTTAAAAAAAAATGGTACTAGTGTATTTTCGATAGTTTTAAAATCCTATAAGAAAAAAACCATATATGAGGAACTTTGTGTTACATTTTAAAGCTTTTTGACTAAGAAAAAAATTACCCTCCCGGTTACTTCGCGATTCTCGATCAGTAAATTAAGTACGTTTCCAATGTTTAACACGCGAGGCGATAAAACAATTACTTTTGAGTACGATCCGAAATCCGTTCTCGTATATCATATACCGACCATTATCAACAGGTACAAATTTTTTGTATTTACTTTGGTTATAATACTTATAAGTTATAACTCATTGGTACCTATATGACTATATGTATGATACACATAACACGGGTCATATATAGTTGAACGTGTAATCGCAGGTGTACATAAATTAACAGCAGATTATTATACAAAGATACTTAAATACTTTGTACTACAAAGAATAAGTATAGGTATATACAAATACAGTATACATCAGAATCAGATCATATTAAATCTGGGTATTAAAAGATTTTATTTACATATGCGTTTAACTTAATTTTGTATATTTAAATATCGACCTTGAGAAGAATAAACATCAAATATAATTTCATACGTATTTCTGTATTCTCTGTTATATATATTGCGTATAGTATGCTATAGGGGGTAACGGTGGAATATTTTATTCGTATGACTATTATAATGTATAATAAATTACAGTTGAATAGCGACGTTTTCTGGTGGTAAACCAACCACCACATTAGTACTGGCGTTAATATATGTAATAGAAGTCAGAGTACCTATAAGAAAATCAAGGTCACAGAAGGAATATATTACTTTATTTCATAGTGGACTTCAACATTTAAAGATGTAAGATTGGCAGCATTTTGCAGTGTTGTAAAATTTGTACGGGTGATCTTAACTGATATAATGAATGTAGGTGCTTACATTTATATAAATACATACTTACTTATAATAGAAATTGTGAAGGTTTTAATCGATTAACTTTTTACGGTACATAATGTATTCGGGTTATTAACTACAGACGTACCTACATCGTAAAAACTTTATTGATGTCCATGCTATGATCTAATAATCTATTTCTCTTAATCGAGAACCTATCCGATTTGATTCAAATAATAACTAACGCAAGATTATAATACTTATCTAGTTATAGATATGAGATATCTGTTTAAATGATGTCTATTTAATTGTTTGAAATCTCACTTTTAAATTAAGATACATTTTATACAGGAGTTTACCATAATACTCAGAGGCGTACCCTGGACTCTTCATTTGGTGGAGAGGGGGATGGGGGTGGGCTAAAAAAACTAATAGTTTGATATCCGTTACATTACACTAGGTCATTATTACTATATCCCGCAACCCAGTGGCGTATACATATTTTTTGTATGGAAGGGGGGGGGGAGATCAAAGAAATTTAAACCTACGTACATTTACGTTAAAATAATAAATATATTTACAATATTTATTAATATATTTAGGTATACCTAACAGAATATAGGGAATATAATAATATAACATTTTATTTCAAAACGTCAAAACCAAAAGCAATTAAGCCAGGGGGTCATTACTCATTTGAGGTATGCTTTTGGCCTTTGCATACCTACCTACAATGTATTAAGATTGTATTTTGGCCTGAATATATAACTTATTTTGTGCTAAGCAAAAATAATTCATTTAGATTCTGAGTGAAAAGTTGAATGTATTGATTCTACAATGATGTGTTTTTTTTTATTTATTTTTTTTTGTGTCTGTCATCACCTTTGAGGACGGTAAAAATGCTTAGATTTTCTTCAACAGTATCTTTTCTGATAGGAAATGGAATGTAATTGGTACTTTGGGGTGGTCAAAAGTAAAAATTTTCCAGTAGTTTTCAAAAGTGCCGTGAAAAACGGGAATTTGTACGAAAATCTGTTTTCGAAAAAATCGATTTTAGTTTCTGGTGCAACTCTTGAAAAATGACCTTAGGTACATGAAATTTTGACTGAATGTTTATATTAGCATTTCCTATGCACCATAACACTTTCCAAATATTTTAACTTATTTTGAGCTGTTTACGGACATTTTAGTTTTCCATTTTTTTTAGGTTTTTTTTTCATAAATGTATAGATATATTAATATCAATAAAATTTTATTTGTTTGTTAAAAAAGCTTAAAAATTTAATAGAAGGCTCCTAGTATACTGTTTCAAAGGCAGATGAAAAAATTAAAAATCCATGGTCACAATTTTTTTTTAATAAGCATTTTAATTTCAAATATTGACAAAATACGTAAAAATTACGAAAATTTGCAAATTATTTCGAGTTAGAAATTCACAAAAAATTTTCTTTTCAAATCTAAGATTTGAAAATGTAATACGAGATTACTCATAAGCTTATCTACCTTTATCAAAAAAAATGTCTACAAGCAAATCAAATTAAATTTTTATGAGCGTTTGAAGTTCATAATTTTTAAAATACCTATTGGATATTCACTCGATTTCTCATTTAGGGGTTTAGTTATTGTATTGTTATTCAAAAACAAATAACAGTAGATACATGAACATTTTACTGAATGTTTATATTTTCATTTTCTATACACCATAAAAATTTCGAATTTTTTTGAGCTGTTTACGGACATTGTTAGTTTTCAATTTTCTTAGTTTTTCTAATATCAATAAAATTGTATTTGTTGGTTAAAAAAGCATGAAAATGTAATGCAAGGCTTCTAATATATTGTAACAATAGAAGTTGAAAAATATTAAAAATACATGGATACAATTTTTTTTTTTATAAGCATTTAAAGTTAGAATGTTGACAAAATTTATCATTTTTAAATTTAATAATTATTCTGTAAATAAAAATGCATAAAATGTTCAACTTGTATAGCTAAGGATTGAAAATTTAAAACAAGGGTTCACGTAAATAGATAAATATATAAATTACTTTATTCACAATAATATCATCAAATATAATTCGTTATATCATAGGCTGACTGACTGTTTTCGCTCAGAATCGTTTTTCTTATACAATGATATTATATCATTCAAATATATAATATTCATATATAATTCAAATTTAATACCATTCATTATACAGTGACCCACTTGTAACCTACTGTACAGCATAGCGACTTTTTTTTAATTGTTCTTAAGTATCCGCAAATATGGCTATGCGATATAATTATTCAATTATTTAAACGAAATATAAAAATGTTTAGTTTGTATTAAATATTGAATGTGTTTTATATAGGTATTTGCAGTATATTTATGTACTTATAATGTAATTTAAAACTCCTAGGCTCCCATATGAGTTCTCTCAGTGGAGCCTAGTATTTAAAAGAAAATAATAATATTGCTTTTAGATAAAATAGTGTCAATAAATATTTAAATTTAAGTACAAACTTAGTATTATTAGTTAATATAATATATTTATACTATATTAGATTATTGCATTTAAAATATAAAAATTGACATTTTTTTTTTGTAATAACTTTATAGTACAATATAATATATTGGTCAGCTGAAAATTCTTTGGCCTTCCTACAGTTGTTAGCATTTCTTTCAAAAAGTTGAAATGACACCCCTAAATATTATTTTAAATAATAATTTAAATATTTGACTTATCCTCTATCTATAAGAAAAAAATATTCTAATTAATAATTACCTCTTCATAATTTTGTAATGTTAAACGTATGAATCTTGTGAACAATCGCTGTCGCCGGTCAATGAATTTAAAATAAAATAAATAATATGAAAAGTACGTACTATAATCGACAACAGGTAATTTTATACGGGTATATCACCACTTAAAAAACATTACCGACTAGAGACTTGTTACGTAGAATTACCTATTGGCTATTACTTGCTATAGGTAATATTAAAAAAAACGTTAAATGTCTAAATTAAACAATGACTGATAAAACTGATTTTTCGAGCACATAGAATAGACCACCAAAACAACTAGTTCAAATATTTAAGCAATTCAATTACAAAGTACCTATTAGTAGATATTAGATGATATTACTATGCAGAGACACAGAGTACGGAACAAGCATAGAGAATGTCATATCAAATACGACTATACGACTCCATATTTCCATAATCAATGTTAAAAGGGTGGGAAAGTGGATGTTGTTCTGCTGTACAGTAGGTTACAAGTGGGTAACTGTAATGGATGGTGTTAAATTTGAATTCAATGATATAATATCATTGTATAAGAAAAACGATCCTGAGAGAAAACGGTCAGTAAGCCTATGATAATATTACGAAGTATATTTGATGATATTAAGGTGAATAAAGTAATTTATATATAACCTATTTATGTGGAATCTTGTTTTAAATTTTCAATTCTTAGCTATAAAAGTTGAACATTTTATAATTTTTAACTACAAAATTATTATTAAATTTTAAATGTGATAAATTTTGTCAAAATTTGAACTTTAAATGCTTATAAAAAAATGGGGCCTATGTATTTTTAATATTTTTCAACTGCTATTTTAATAATATATCAGGAGCTATGCACTAAATTTTCACGCTTTTTTACACAACAAATAAGATTATATTGATATTCATAGAAAAAAAAATTTAAAAAATTGAAAACTGAAAATGTCCGTAAACAGCTCAAAATAAGTCAAAATATTTGGAAACTGTTATGGTGTATAGAAAATGCTAATATAAACATTTAGTTAAAATTTCGTGTACCTACGGTCATTTGTCTAAGAGTTGCGCCTAAAACCAAAATCGATTTTTTAGAAAACAGATTTTGAGTACAAATTTCCCGTTTTTCCTTAATTTTTCTTTTGTTTATCACGGTGCTTTTGAAAACTACTGGACAATTTTTACTTTTGCCCCCCAAAAGTACCAAATACCTATCAGAAAAGATACTGTTGAAGAAAATCTAAGCATTTTTACCGTCCTTAAAGGTGATGACAGACACAAAAAAAAAACACACATCTTTCAATACATTCATGGCTCCGCTCAGAATGTAAAATAAGTTTTATTATTCTGTTCATTGTGTAGTGTGTACAGTTTAATTTAGAAATGTTAAATTAAGTTTAAGAAATGTTAGCAATGTACGTTTACGTGTATAAATATACTATTTATAATGCCTAAATAATTATTAAAATGAATAATGTCAAATGTTAAATGGCATTATTTCTTTTTTGACACGCATCCAACGCTAGTGTGCAATGATTGTAATATTCACCATTATACCTAATATGTCCTAGCCCCTAGATTGCCGACTGGCGACTATATACTGTTAAATGTAACGATGCATAATCAGTAACGGTTCTGGGTGGATCATGCTGAAAATGATATAATATTACTGACTACTGTCCCTCTTTTGCAAACGGTAATTATGCCATAATTGTGTTTGGTCATATTATATTATATTACACTGTTCTAGAGTATTATATGCTCGGTATACAATGACATGATTGTACAATGATATCACATGTTATTGTGCTTACCAGTCTCCAAAACCGAATAGTCAAAGTGAATTAAAACGAGTGGGGGGGGAGGGGTCGAATACATAATATTTATATTATGTATTATTCGTATGATATTTGAGTATAAAGAATTTCACTCAAAGTGTCAATTTTCAATATGTAGGTACTAACTATAAGTACTACTATACTATATACTATGTGCAAATACTTCGGTTACATGGAATTGAACAAATTAATATTATTAAGGTATTCATATATTATATACCACATTTTAGAAAAATGTTTTGATTGAATATTCAATGGTAGGTATACCTATTATAATATAGGTTATTAAAGTATGTAGTTTCTTAGATTATATGATGATTAAAACAATGTGAATAAGTCAGTACTATGAAATTAAATTATTGTACATGAATAAAAATAACTGGACGTTATCGTCATCGATAACAATATAATCAAAATCATTTAAATGTGTGTTCGTAATTTGAAATCTACTATTATACCGATATAATTTATACGTACGTGAACGGTTATTGTTAAATCTCAAAGAATAATGTATGTGTGTAAGAACTAAGAGTAATAATAAGCGTTTTGTAAAATATATAAAAAAAAAATTGAAACACGATAATCCGCAAATGTCTGTACAATTATATTATGACGCGTTCGGTGTCTGTGCGGTTCGCTCTGAGAGCTTCTTGTTTAAATTTAAAAAATTGGTAAAACTTAAGAATTTGGTGATCGCTGGTGCCTGGTGTATACGGACATACGGTATTACGGTGTACATATTATGGTGCGTAGTGGACAGCGTATATCATAATACAAGGAACGACGCATTTATAGCTCGCACCTGTGGAGCGTGCCAAGGAAAACGCACACACACTCTGAAGGTAAAACATGGATAATAAAATATATAGGGCTATCATCGGTTACTATGGTATACTTGAGTGTTAATTCCTGTGACCCGAGACCACACTACCGCGGCACCAGTTTGAAATGTTGATTATTATTTTCTCGTACAGTCGTGTCCTATTATTATTTGCACTATGTAGGCAGGCATAGACGATATTATTATCACAGAATACTGCGATATCAAAATTGGATTAATAAAAAAAAAGCTCTCGTTGGCGAACGATTCGAGAAAACCCAACGAACGTGGTCCACGGGGCACGGGATATAATATCATATTGTTGTAGACCTAAATCGAAAATAAAACGATTTGCAATTTTTTCTAGTTTAGACGAAATGACAGCAATATTTTTGTAGGTACATGCATGTATGTAATACACAACATATTATTAATTTACAATTATTATCAAATGTATATCTAAGAACCACATATAATTATGTTTTGAATTTGATTCAAATGACTTAGGATATTTTTTAAAGTAGCAATTGGACATAATGCAATGTATACGTATATCCTTAAAGGTACTATGCATTGTATAAAGTTCACTGAGTATTTACTATTTTTATTGACCTATTTTTTTTTTCTTGAGGGACGACAATAATTGCAAAGTAGTTACCATAGTTATAGCTTTACTCAACTTTTAAGATCAAATTACGTTTTACTAAAGACAATGGAAATCGTCTTACCATTTTTTAAAGCTATTAAATATTAGGCATTTAACTATTTGAGTATCTTAGATATTGTTGAAAAAATAAATCTTTATCTTCAAACTATACGCAGTTTGTAATTCATTCAAGCATTCCTATCTGCGAGGCTCGAAATTTAGTTTTTTTTAATACTTATAGGTATCGGTCCTAGATTAGGCTTATAATATTATGATTTATGAATATTAATTTTTATCTAAAACGTTTAACGGTTAATCACATATGCGCTATAATTATTTTTTTGACTGCACGCATATTCTCAATATATATATGCAATGAATATTCTAGTGCATAATATACATCAAATGCAACCTCAGGCAAAATATATAATTAAATCTTATATGCAATAAATTATTAAATGTACCGTACAGTATACAGATTGGTAATTAAATATTTAAGTCAAAATGAAATATATAAAGCATCGGGTAGAATTACGCGAGCAAACGATATAAACGATTGATATGCATACAATATATTCGTTGAAAATTAACCGTTTCGTGGTTGGCAGTTATTTTGATATCCATATAGTTGTACCTAATGCACCGATATTATAATATCATAATAGCCATAGGTGATCA
Organism: Macrosiphum euphorbiae; assembly: GCA_949089665.1. Taxonomy (NCBI): domain Eukaryota; kingdom Metazoa; phylum Arthropoda; class Insecta; order Hemiptera; family Aphididae; genus Macrosiphum; species Macrosiphum euphorbiae. Next base: position 42,900,334 of record CARXXK010000001.1, on the reverse strand, counting down.
TAAAATCTTTATTCGAAATAGTCGGTAGTCCAGCGACCCGATACGAGTTAAGAAGAATGTTCAAGACACGTCTTCGTAATATGCGAAATACAAAAACTTGTGTTCATAAAGTGCAATTTGTCTGAGTTTAAAGTACTGCGGTAGTGTAGTACGCAGTTGCACACATAAAACGCGGGTTAAGCAACTATAGGAGTTGAGTGATTGTAGAGGTTTTAGGTATATATACAACTTAAATGCATACGACATTGTTCAATAATAATTATAATATGGAGCAGGAACAATATAAATAAATAATTATGTGTTATATTATTTTCATTTATAGATTATTCTTATAATGGGGCACGCTTGTCAAGAATCGATTAAATTAATTTATTTCAGTGTATTAATCTATTTTGTTTTATTGTGTGTGATTAATGACTCGCGAACACAAAGAAAAACGATTACAAATCATTTTAAAACCATATTAACATATTATATATAATGGACATATAATCGATTAATGCAACTACGTGCGCGCTCAAAGATAATATAAATGGGTATAATTAATTTTGTGTTAATGATTTCTGTTTTCATTAGATATCACTTGTTTCGCATATTTCTACCGATATTGTTGTCCAACAATAATAGTAATTAATTCTGCTGTTAAGTTATTTTACGTATGTATACATTTTTTTTTTTATTGCTTTTTAACAATCTATTATACTATTACTAATATATTTTGTTTTATACGAGTTTTTACGTTCGTAAGGCGGTACGCAATTTCTTGCGATTCTCGAGCGAGGTCAGTAACCCAAAAACGAAAATTTGTCTACTCACTTGGGTAAAGGTGTAGGTACAGCTATTTCTGTTTGAGACCATGACATAGGTGGACTATTTGAATCCGAATCCGGTGTTGCGCTTCTTGATCTGGAGCTGGAACTCAAACTCTGAAACAATGGACAACACATGTCAGACACTATGATTCTAGTTGTAAATATGAGAAAGACTAACGAATATTGTTAGAAAATAATTCAGTCCAACAAACTGCAACACGATATTATTCAAGTGTATGAACCTATAGAGCATATACTTCTATACCATTTGTATTTTTTGTAATGGATCAAAAAAAACACAGTAAATATTATCACATGCGTGTATACTGTGGGTAAGTGGCCTAGGAATTTTATCACAATTATAGGCAACGTAAGGTATGAATTACAATCAAAAAAAAAAAAAAATAGTAAATAATTCGATAAACAGTTTCTGACAAGAACATATTATTAAAAAAAAAGTATTGTTTAATCGTCTAAAGATCTGATCTTTGCAAAGTCGGCACATAACCCTAGATAATGTAACGGAATATATTTTTCGAATACTTTTTTTTAGTAGATTTAGATTTCAATAGCAAAAATATTATTTTTTCAATTTTATGTTTATAAATGAACATTATTATAATCTCGATAATACACACCTATTTGGCTATCTATTAGTTATAAATTATATTCAAATTAATACGGTTAATAATTAATAATTAGTAATATATTAGAGTATTCCTATATAAGAAAATAAGTATTCCGAATAGTGCGAATACTGTACTCCGAATACTCGTAAAAAGTATTCAAAATACCGTATTAAATACTTTCAAAAAAAAGTATTTATAAATTATTCGGAATACTACCCAAGTCTGTCTATAGTATAATCAAACGCTCGAAAAGCACCATGGATATTTTGTGGTCAAATGTAGCATCAAAACGAGTGATATATTATCATAGATGTATAGGTGTTATCCAGGCCCTATTTTTATGTGCACCACGACACACAATGTGCACTACGAATATACAAGTGTGCACTACGATTTGAACGTGTGTGCACTACGGTCTACAAAACAAAAAAAGCCAAGTCAGGGATCGGCATGTAAACTTTCTTGATTTTGAATTTTTAGAAATTTTTTAACTGATTTAATCACACCCAAGCGGTCAAACAATATGAAACCAGAAAAATGTCGGCGTGAACAGCCCCACAAAAAATCATTTTCATTTTCATTTAGTGAGATAGATCTCCGAAACCGGACAGCGGATTTCGTTGATTTTGGTCTTGTTAGATTCACATTGGTTAGGAGAAGTGCAGTGAAGATTTGCAGAACTTTATCTTTAATAGTTAATTCACTACAGAACATTAAAATAAATTAAAACAAATTTTATTGGGCGTTTTTTTATGTTTTTCATCTTTACAGCTTTGTAATGAATTAACGATTTTAGATAAAGTTCTGAAAATCTTCACTGCAATTCTCCTAGCAAATGTGAATTTAACAAAACCCCAAACAACAAAATCCGTTCTCCAGTTTCGGAGATCTACATCTCTAAATTAAAATCTAGAGAAAATAACTCTTTTTTTTTTTATCTGTGAAAAATTAAATAATTAAAAAAAAAAATTAATTCCACATTTAGTGTCTACCTGATAATCCCTTTTTAATGAGTTATCAACCAAATTTCTAGCTAGGTATCATAGTTTAGGATAAAAGTTAAAAAATAGAAATTTTGGGACTGTTCACGCGAATGTTTTTATCGATTCAAATTGGGTATACCGCTTGGGTGTGATATAAAATCTCTCTTATTAATATTTTATATTAAAGCTAGCTAAATTACCCACCTATTCATCATTACTGAGTTACATTTTTATTATTTTCCTATTTAACACAAATTCTTGAAGTTTTCAAAGTTCAGACTTTTTTCATTTCAATTACTATACTTACTTGATGAAAAATCAAGAAAGTAATATGCATTGTTATGATTTTAATTATTAAAAAGTTAAGTTAAGGTTTTTATTATTATATTATGCTATATGATTTTTATGATTTTTATTAAAAGATAAGTATTTTGTTGTTTTAATGAATTGCATTGTTAAATTATTGTATACATATGGTATATAATATATATATTATATATGTAATATGTATTATGTAATACATTCCTTTTGCTAAGATGGTAGCGAGAATAAAATGAAATGTGCAGTCCGAAATTTTACAAATAATAGGGCCTGGTGTTATCCATAGATAATACATGTTGGATTGAACCTTAAAAATAATAATTTTATATACGTATGATACGTATAATACTAAAATGTGTACTTATGTTGTATTTAATTTCTAAATTAGTGTTTGTTTTATTATTTTTTTTATCTATTAACCATATGTTTATCAAACATTTTAATACTGAATACCTAACAGCTGATATTGGCTATCAAAAGCTTATCAAATCGATAAGCTGTAACGGGCAAGCTGTGTATAATTTTTATGTTGATTTTCCATGTAGCCCGTTACAGACCAACCCCCGCTGGGCCAAAAATCGATATGCTTTTGATCGCCAATAACCAAAACTTTAGTAATTTTGGATCTCTTCGGGCATGTTACCCATATGATTTCCAACATACTAACTAGTCAATGGAGGCATATTTTTTATATATTTATCTACGCACGCGACGTGAAAATATGCTGTCATTATACACTTAACGTTGCTGCACAATTTTATTATAATTATCGAATACCTTTTCCACCTGCGTTATGATAAATATTATTAGTATTTATTACTAACTACGGTCGATGAATATTAAAGATGAACCTTGTAGTCATTAATAACCAGGACAAACATCCACAGATGTATAAAAATATAATATAATAATTTAATGCACATACGCAAGTACATATAGCATAAAATGTTAATGTGTAGACGCATTTATAATTATTTGAAATCAACTACAAACCTACATTTTTTTCCAAAGTATTCCATTAGTTCATCAGCATTAGGTATATAGTGCAGGTTTGTTTTGGGGTATATTATTATTTTGTTTGAGCATAATTCCAACTTAATAGTCACCGCCTAAATTGTATGAGGACATATTTTTAACTCAGCTTATCCGAAATTATAGATACTGTTTCATTAGACTTTAGTTTTTAGACTCACATCGTAAACACAAAATACACAATGTCTAAATTTGTATAAATAATTTAGAGATACATAAATAACAAAATGTGAAATAATGATATTATACTTTTAGGAATTAAGTACTATCATTGTCATTGTCATTGTATTCTCTGTGTTGCAGTCCAAACGGAATTATCGAATTTATAGGATTTCTTTAATCCTTCAGTCACGAATAGAATATCAGACACCGGCGTTTTATGACGTATAATAATATAATATATTATCAAATAATGTACGGATTACCTATATAGGAACTTAGTAATAATGGATTATCTGATGCAGTTAAAAAAAATCATAAATTAGCGTTAAAGTACCTACTGTAACACCTAGACGCTCATATAAAAATGTAATTTATACAGTAAATCCCAACTATAACCAACAACGAATCTTCCACAATAAATACATTATACGCAATTGTAATACTTACAATCGCCCAAAAATGTCTGACGATTAGTATTAGATTGATGAGTCTTAGCTGCAGTAGCAAGTATAATACGTATTCAAGTGTACTTCGTATTCCATATTTCCGGTCTATTTTTGTAAAGTTATAAAAAATAAAATAACGAAAACTTTTAGTGAAAACCCTATAACTATATTAATTCATGATCCCAAATATTATTAATAACACTAATAATGTTGAATGACCGTTGAGCACATCCCCTGTATAGTTTTCTACGGCAAATATACCACAAACTTACTTCAAAGTCGCGGAAAACGTCTCTGATGTCAGGTTTCTTATGCCTTGCCTTCAGCTGTCTGCCCCTTTGTCGGACCGTATGATTGAGTGAATGCACTCTTAGCCTGACAGCGTCTGCTTGTCTGGTGGACAGATGTCTGATCGCCGGTTCGAGTTCCGAATCCGGGACTTCGCACCCGTTCTCGAACGATTCAGTCAGGAACGACAGACCAGCGGATGACAGCCAATCGGCTTCCACTGCGCCTTCCGGTAAATGAGTGACGGCGAACTCTTGTTCCGGCGGACATTCTTCGTCCAGGTAACTGTCGAGTTGCCTTGTTTCCTGGATGATCTTATACTCGTTCCAATAGTCTTCGAAGTCTTGACTCACGTCGGTCTCCATAACCTGCAAAACGATTAAAAGATTGTGTTAGTATTTTAAGCACATATTATATATTATTGAAAATAAAAAAAATAAATATAACTATACTGCAATTTACTATATTACGTGGATGTCATGCTATATAATATGAATGCATATTATAATTAATAGTTAATACTAGGTGATTTTTAATTTGTACCTCATCAGCGTGAGGTGTGTTAAACTTTCAAATATTTATATACAAGGTGATTCATTAAGTGTATCCGTTGTTTTATGGTTTCACGGACTTTCTATTGGGCACAGTATTACTCCACCACAAAAACTAATCAGACATTCTCAATGAATCACCCTGTGTATTTAAATATGGTTTAAACTTAGTTAATTTACACTTAAATATTATAGCATATATAGGTACAGAATGGGGTTATTAAGAATTAAGACATCTTATTATAATAAATGTCGGAAAATCAAATTGAGTTTTTAGAAAAGTCGAACATGTCGTAAAATTGTATATTCTTGTGTGATAACTTTTATTTATCTTTAAATTAACGATAATTATAATAAATTATATCTTATCCTAGAACGGAATCTGGTTTTAAGTTGAACAATAAAATAATTAACATAAATTATAGAAATATTCATCTCTTGTATTTTATTTACATTAATTAAAACACTTTTTGAAGGTTTTATTCCTTGATATTTTAATAAGTTGCAGTTTTATTTTTGTAATAGTTTGAGTATAATGTCATTAAAACGAAATATGGTTTTAACTTAAAATGTTTAATTTAGTTAAAAAAAATGTAACAAAGATTATTTACAAGTTATACAGGTATATATTTGTTTAGATAAAATTTGTTGACGCTAAAATCTTCAAACAAAAGAATTATAACTATTTATAAATATTAGACAATATATTTTAATTTTGAACAGTTTGAACATAAATCATAATTTACAGAACCACAGGGCTTTCGGACAGTCTGAGAAAGTTTCCAAACTTGTTGGCATGTTTCAAATGGCTATAAGTTCATATCAGATAACCCATATTCTTATTAATATGTTACTTAGATAGTGGAACATATATAAGTGGAATTAAACAATTTTCCTTCGATATTTATTACAGTCGTTCATTTTTTAACTCTCCATATCATCAATAATTAATGAAGAGAAACATTTATCTAGGTATCACTGCTGCTGCTGCTGCTAAATTATAAATGGTGTATTATCCAGTAATTGGAAAATATCTGAGTTTAATGTTGGAATTTAAACATTGATAAATTAGAAAAATCGATTAATCGATCGATTATTTACTTTGCAGGGTGGGATCATTAATTAGTGCGTAACACACGGAGAGTTTCACCGATCACGAAAAAGCTCTGCACCCATCTACCGGACACGTTCGATGGGTGTCGTATTATATGGTGAAAATTCTAGAAAAACCACTTTCAACGACTTGACATATTACATTATGTACCTATAATAATAATATAGTTATATGGTTTTCGGTGTCAACACGCGACGTAACCTAACCCATCAGCATAAGCAATGTAATTCTCAGGGTGAAAAGTATAAGCATACTGCTAATTGGATTCGTTCACAGAGTGCGTATGCAAATACCTATCACAATATTATGTACTACATGTAGACGACTAGACGAGGAAGCCCTTCGAGTAGTTTTGACAAACATTCGAAACTAATTATCGCACACGTGGTATATACCTAATTCATTATACTCACGTCCATATGTTTCTTTTGTCCAGTTATACATGCGAATATAAATGGGTAGGTACCGTCATTGCACGTGGGTCGCATATACGCACAAAGTGATTATTTTATCCCGAACCAGGAATGTAATTGATTTTTAAATAATTTTAAATTACAAGAACTAATACTGATAAAATATTAGTTCTCGCACTTCTTATGCGTTTTAAATGAAATAAAAAACGGGATTTAAAAATTCCTCGAATCACGATAAAGTGGTCACTCTGTGTGTATGTACTTCAGTACTTCACCGTCGGGTATATTATGTACTATAGTATATATGTATGTAATATAGTACCTATACACGTTCGGCTAACCAGACTAGGACCAGAGGGCGGAGACCGTCGATTGCGTCCCGCAAAGTATAACCTAGCCGAGGGAAAATCTACCGTGGTATGATTATGACAACCACGGCGGGAGGTGTATATACACAGTTTTGTTTTAATCGCAGGTACCTATAGCGATCATTATTATTACATACCGACGATGTATATGTATATGGACTGCATGGCATATTCGCGTACCCATGTACAATTATTATTATATTACGAGGGGTTTGTTGATCTCTGATGCATAATAATAATAATATTATACAATGCGTGCAATTTATATTCTACTCGTCGTCGATCGGCGCACAACGAGGTGCCCATACTGCGCGAAAAAATTGAATTCCGACCGAGTGTCCCTCGAGGGGGCGGCTGACTGTATGTGCGCATAATACGAATTCGGTGCAGTACAAACGCATCAAATTATATGATGGCCAGGAAACCCAGAAATAATATTGTTCGTTGGATTCTCGTGTGGAGGATATTGTATTGTTTTAACGGCGAGCGAGCGAGTCGGTTGATCGGATTTGTGAAATGTATTGTTATACTGTTTATTTGCCCACGGCATTATGCCGTAATTATTGTAGGTAGAATATAGGTACTATTTATACTATTACACTATAATGCGTCATCGCCTAACAACCTCAATAATAATATTATAGGTTGAATTGTAAAAATGTAATTTTCCCAGTTCGTTTGTGGAGTGCAAACCATAATAATATAATATAATGTAAGTAAAAAAATAAAACTACACGATTTCATATTATAATTTATCGCTAAGCCTAAAAATTGTTTAAAAAATGAGATAGGTACACATGACTACATGAGTTAGGCTGTATACTGTCGTACTGCACGTGTATTATATTATTTGAAATATATTTTATATAATAAATCATAACAAACGATTTCGAGTGGATCTTGGTTTACCCAAAAATGGCCAAGACGCCATCAGACTGCGGTGCTATGATAATATATTGTTTACACGTCTTCGCCGATTCGTTACAGGTTTTCGAGGGTGTTTAAGTATACTTATTAGGCAATTTCTAAATCTACATAGAACTTTAAGCACCTATACCACTTGTATTAAATTTACAATTAATTTTCGAAGCTATGCAAAAAATACCTAACTACTTTACTGTTGGAAAAAGCGTTTCCATAACTTTGTCAAATCACGTCTGTCTAGACCTTTATTTCAAGTCAATTTTATATGCATAGATTATAATTGCAGGATGTTCAATTATGTGTCATGATGAACGAATTTTTAAGGTCAGGCAAAACGGATGTTTTTGTAATTTATCTTTCATTAAATGTGATTTGCATTTTATGTGTTGAATTATTGATAGCTCTTGTAATTTTTAGGTCGTAAAATATTTTCATTAGATATCATTAATATCAACAAGAGCAATACAAAATTAATAACTACATAGGTATACGTATATAACAGTGCACTATAGGTACCTAAGTTGGGACTGGTGACTGGGGAAGTATACTTAGATACAACTACTTTCAAATTTATCATTATATTGTTCTTTATTTGGGGTTATATTTTCACAATCCTAAGTATATTAAGAGTCATAAACACTTAATGTAAAAATAATCACTTGAATTATTTTACGCAGTTCTTAATAGAAAATTGGTTACTGTGTATTCTGTTGGTTGTTGGTACCTATAATGTATTTGGATTTTTTTTGTCAAAAATCGATTTTTGTATCTAATGGGAGAAATAAAAAAGAACAAAGTTTATATTTGATACAACAATTATAGAAGTGATGTGACTATTAGTTATAATTAATTTTTTATTTTTTTAATAACATAAATACTATTATCTTATATAAACAAAATTATAATTGCTATTTTTTTTTTTTTAAACACAAACCTCAATCAATATTAGTAATAAATTCATAGAATGAAAATAACCTACTAGTATACCAATATTTTCAAAACCTGTAAAAATATTGTACACGGGAATTGTTTTTAATTATTTAATATTTAATGCGGGATATAATCTACAAAACTAATTAGGTAGGTACCTGTATTTTAAACGACTTAATTATTAAATACATCTTTGATATAATAGAAAATGTACAAAGGTATCATCATTATGTCAGAGTCACGTATAAACTATCTCGTCCTTCACCCTTAGACCAATAATTGGATCGTTATAATTTACAATTGTATCGTCAGCCATATATGTTTATTGTTTAATCCACCTCACAGCACGCGGGGATAATATGACCTGCAGCTTCAGGTTTAGCCAAAAGCGTTCACATATAGGGTTTCATCTTTCATTATAATCATTATAAGATTTTTTTTTTCATGAAACCTATACAAAAAGAATTATGTATTAAACGTCTTTAGTTCTTCACAAATGTAGCAGTCAATTAACCTTTATTATTTTTTTTAGTTTATACTCTGAAGATACATTTTTTGTGAACCGAAAAATACTTTTTGTTAACCAAGAAAACATAATTTAGAAAGATACAATGACTGTAAGAAGAACTGGTTACAGTTATAGGTGAACTTATAGTACCTTAAATTGATAGTTTTCGGACAATAATCTCAAAATGAAATTATTAGGAAAATAAAATTTCCTTAGTATGCACCTAGGCAATTACAATTTTAATTAGGTACCTGTAATAATATATAATATATAGTAGCTCAAGTATAATTAATAAAAAAAAGTGGGGAAAACGTTCTGATGTATAGTATCTGTTTTCTAGTGTACCTTGTTATTGTAGGTAGGTCACTGTAATAGATGTGTTCAATTTAAATTCATTGATAAATCATTGCTTGCAACAAATATTTCTGAGCGGAAACGGTGTGTCATCCTCTATTTGTTATAATGTTGTATAATTTATTAATATTAATATTATTATAGTTTCTTTTTGTATTAGTAATACAGTAAGTTGAACTAATATTTGCCACTACATCTTATACATCGTATGCCCATAATACTAATAATAATAATATAATATTATATGACATGAATTTATCATTCTGAACTTATGAGAAAATATTGTATTAGATTTTCAAGCTTTTTGACATGCAAACTTACTTGCGAAAATTTAAAAGTTCTATATAAACTACACAAAAATAGCCAAAATTGTATAATTATGTTGTGCACATTTTAAATATTTGGTTAAAACGTCAACTTCTATGGTGATTTATTTTTTAATTATAACAAAAAAACATAATCAATTTTTTCGAAATTTTTTTTGCGTAACTTCTGTTTTTCCCTATTTTCTTTATTGTTCGTTACAATTATTTGAAAAGTTTGGAAATTTTTTACTTTTGACACCTAGAAGTATTAACTATAAATGCCACTTTCTACCAGAAATCACCTTCAAACTTGAAGTTGAAGATTTTTTCTGCTCTTAATAATTTTGACATAAGTAATTTATTTTATGTAATCAATTAATTTATTAATTTATTTCTCTTTATTTAAATGCATAAAGTAAATTATTAAAACATAATAAATGGTAGGTAAAATCACCCAAACAATATAACACATATTATGGAGGGATAGTGTTGGAATGAAATTCATCAGTGACTTGTATAATGAGAGGTATAGGTATAAATATTATTACGACTTACGAGTAGGTATAATCACAATGAATATAATATATCTATAAGATATTGGGCGTGTCGTTACAGTGGTCCTAAATACACTTTCTTCCGGTAAATCAGAAAGCCCTATGGCTTTAATCTATTCGAAATAGTCCATACTGCATTGAGACATATCAGTATATCAGTGCAAATCATCTGACGAAATTTATATTGGGTTCAATGAAACTTTCGCAAAAACTCAGTTAGGTGTCTATTGAACAATTTTTTTTTTTAGTGACATTATAGAAAACGAGTTGTGATTTAAATTTACTTAAAATACCAGTAAGCAGTAAACATAATATTTTGTGTAGCGAAAACTATAGTAGTAAAACAGCCTGACACAGATTCATCAAATGTGTTATATAGCCGTATAGAATAATCGAGAAAGAAGTTGAAAAAATTATTTTGTACTCGCCAATGTACAAATCGATTTTCAAACCAGTTTCAAGAAGTATAAAAACATATTATTTCGTTTGCCTGTTTACCGTTGAGAATACCTACTACTAGAACGGTTGTAAGTATCATTACAATAAATTATTTTTCAATTTTTTTTAATAAAAATGTATTAAAGAAAATTACATTAACTGTTAGATAAAAAATAGTATATCGAACAAGTTTTAAAGTAAACTGTGATGTTAATTGTTTATAATATAGTGATTGCAAATCACGATTTTGCATTAAAAGTGAAAATTACAACATGGTTTAAGGTTTAATTGATATATAATTTAACACCATTATAATGAATATTGAGCTAGTTTCTTATAGTAATAAAGCATGTTATCATAATAATAATAATAAGATAATTGCAGTGTAGTTTTAAGCATATTATATGTGTATACGCATTGCCGCATAGGATGCAAGCACGAATATAATTTAAATCGCATGAGGGACTCAGCATATTATATACGTCATAATATACACACTCATACACACACGCATGCACGTATAAGTAGATGTAAAGTTTAAAAGTGGTTTAAAATTATGGTATTAAAAAAAAAAATACAAAACTATAAAATTGTTTAACCTACATTTTGTTCGTTGACGCCGTAATAATGCTTAGTAATATTATTATGCGTGTAATAAATTTACATAATATATTTGTATTTCGTGCTCTGTTTGTAAATAATATGAGAAGAAAAAAAATTGGAAAAAATTTAAAAAAAATTAAATTTTTTTTTCTTTAAATCGTTGTTGTGTATACATTCATATGTATTAACAATAATAATATTATGACGTTTAGAGCACCTTATTTTTTTTTTTACAAATTAATTATACTGGAATAAAACTATAGGCACGCGATTGTGTTGACTGCAGCATTGGAGAAACAGACGACAAGTTAATTTATAGATCCGCAAACACGTTTATCTGTTATGCAATTTGAATGACATCAACTGAATACGTATAAGCGCGTGTACCTTGAGGGATCAACAATGAAGACAATATCACAATTATTGTTGCTTAAAGCGTATAAACGTGGGTAGTTTACCGACGGGTGATTGGAAAATAGAGATTATTATATGAATGTATGATAAAAAAAAAATGTATACAGTAAAAATGATGTTACTATTTAAGACCTCCCTATTGACTGTAGAATGTTGTGTGACAAAATATATCGTTAAACGTTCACCTGAACATACACGAAAACTGTACATTTTAAATCAAACCACTGATTTAACATAACTGTATGTATTGTTACATCTATGGTCATTTCCAAAAAATGGCAGAAAATGAAATTGTACTTTAAAGCTTATATGATTCTATATAGTGATTCTACTAAACTACTGCAGACAATCGAATGTGCATTTCATTTGGTCTTTTTGTTTTTTTTACTAACTTTAATAATTGAGTGATGTTTTTCCATCCTCTGACAGTGCGTATAAATAAACGACAGGAAATGGGTATATATTGTGTTATTATAATATTATGGTTATAGCATTCGACTTGGATGGTTTATAATTTGTTCCAAATGTTTATTAACATAAACGACGCACGTTAAAACTTAAAACACTGCTCGGAATAAATATAGAATCTAAAATATGAACGATCGCACAGCACACATTATAAGCCTAGGCCTAATAATAGAGCAACTTGCTGTTAGATTCGTCGCCCTGAAAAGTATATTATCTTTCATAGATTCGACCTAGGATCATTATGGTCTATAGTATATAGAGTTATATTACTCTTTATGTCTGTTGTACAGATTTACCCATTTAACTATACAAGAAAATAAACAATATCAATTAATAATAATTATTATAGATCACAGACCTACAAATTTACTTGATGACATTTAACTATATCAAACATACCAATAACCTGAACTAAACCTATCTTATATGATTATTTTGGACTAATATGGTTCCGGTATGCGGTCCACCGGCTGTTAACAATTAAAAATGAAATATAACGTGTAAACGAGTGTATCGGAAACAAGTAATTACGAGCGGATACATTTTATCATCAGTGATATTAGCCGCATGACTGCCGGAAGTTTATGTATACGTCAAATTATTTAAATGTAAGCCACTAGGAAAACTTCATAGATCCGATATAGAGAATACTCGTCGGCCGTCTAAGTCTTCGGTTACAATAATTTTCGAAAATAATGTGTGGATTAACTGACAGTTGATGGAAGTCAGAAAGGCTTTATAACAATATATAGAGATAGATTCGTGGAGAGGTACAAAAAGTCTTTTCACGAGAGATACGACTGGCTGACGAAATGTAAGTAATCGTCTGTAGCTAGTCCGTATCGGTCAGCGGTCTTATAATACCTACTGGCTACTAATCACTATACTAATTTGTAATTGGCATAATATCGAAGTATTTATTAAACAGCATTAAATTATCGCTGATAGCATATACTGGACGAGTGTACCTAGATTGTTTTTCTACATAAATTACAAATAAATAACAAATTGTTTTCAACAATTATTTATATTTTGTTTTTAATCACTTATATTATATCGTTCAGTAATATTATAATAGCATAATCGCATGATGCATACCGGAACAACGGCCATGTTTTTAGTATACTCATTTGCCTATATACACAACAACCGTAGATGTTTATATTTTGTCGACTCGACTATAATAATATTACTGTCATATTTTTCCATCGGTCAACGGCGTAGAAACGCTGCATTAACATTGCATGCACCTTCGATGGAGTGTTTGATGTTATTATTCGTTGGCACACTTGTTGCCGCGCAAGTGTATACTATATCGTAATCATTCGCCAAGTGCCTATAAGAATAATATGCATTTCCGTTATCGGCGTGTACTCGTATCTATAATATTGTATTTAATAACAATATTTGAGTTGAGATAATATCATATAATATAGTGACGGCAGCAACAGGAGGGTGCGTTGTCGCGGCTCGTTCTTTTGTGAGCGAAACCGCCGACGCCGCCGGAGGGAAGTGGCGGCCATAGGTCTGGGTGTCACGGGGGGGGGGGGAAAGGAGCAATATCTTATATTATATTATTATCAGTGTTTTTGAGAACACGTTTGCCTTGAGATGGACCCAGCATGAAAACGACCGGACGAAAACGGCATATGTGTGCCGGCCGCTCCCCCTCCATCATACAGCTCTACAACACACCATCGATCATTCTCCGGACGCGAAATTACCCACGTTGCCGATTCTACGATATCGATAGTATTATTATTTACTACCTATAGGCGAACGCATAATAATATTATAATATTATATTTTGACGTGTACAATAAAATATAATACCATTAAATATAAATAATACAATAGGTAACATAAATTATTATTAGATAAACATATTATACGACCGCGACCGTATCTGCAGTGCCCTGCATAGAACTCGCGCGATGCTGTCGGAAATACGATCGTTCGAATATTATCATATTATTGCACCCATCGACGATTCGGTGCCTATTATTAATTGTAATAAACGTCGTTGGTGCTGTAATATCGTATCCTAAGTCCAAATGACGTTTCCGTTAAAAAACGCGCGGCAGATCGGTGAAATGATTTATCGATCACTTTATTGTTTCCGACGACCTCCCCGGCCACGATCATAGATCTTCGCCTGCCAAATCTCATTATATTATTATGCGCACGGATATTACAACAAAACGCCTACCAAGCGCCGAGTGCATATAATATGATATTATGGCTTGTACACACACACAAACTGCAATTGTTGTACATAATAAACATACATATTATTATTATTATTACTATTGTAGTTGTTACTTGTTGTTGTTGTTGTTGCAATGCGTCGTGTAGGTACCAACATACATACCTGTACATAATAATATTATATAGGCGCGTAGGTACTATCGATGCTCATTAAGGGACACCGCCGCCGCCGAGTCGGTTCGTTCGTTTTTTTATCCATTATTATTGTTATCGTTTTGTACTTTCGTATATTATACGCATTATCGTTGTCTTATATATTTATATTATATACTTGTAACCCGCCCACGCCGGCCGTTTCATATGTACTGGCCATGTCGAAACACGGTCAGGTGACGACATTTTTTTTTGTCCTATACTCTTCGCCGAAGAGCGTTTCAAAAAATTAATTGACTCTGGTTACCGGTTACAATATATACATATATATAACATATACCATGTATTAATAAACCGTGTACCGTATCAGAAACGCAAATATATACTTTAATATAGCCATATGTAGGTGCATAAATTATAATACATAATATATAAAGATAAGTCGAAGGAATCCGACGCACTGTACTCGGAGAAACGCACTAATTATAGTATAATAACATCATGAAACATAGGCTGAAATGCCGAATGCTCTTGACTCGAGACATCAATTTCATCGGTAAAATTGTATGATTATTCTTTTTTTTTTTTTTTACTTTAAGCAGTAAGTATTGTATAACACAACATTCTGCAGAGATCAAATAATTCGAGTTGTTGATTAATTTTAAACTTGTGATTATTTTTTAGTTGTTTATATAGTTGCCTTAGAATTACCATTAAATTATTTTAATCTCAGAAACAGAATAGTTTTTGAAATGTTCAGTGTTCAATGTACAATTAATATCGATTATGGAATCAATTAAATTAAATGTTGGCCAATAATTAGGTCATTATTTATTTCAACATTTAATTCTTAGATAAGGTTATATAGTTGAGATTTTGATAAGAAATATAGGGGATGATACCCCCCTTGTATGTTTGCTCAACATAAGGCGTTAACGTAGGCGTAACCAAATGTATGCAAAGTATATTATATAGTATAGGACCGAAGGTTATAGTTTATAACAAAATCTTTGATATTTTTCTAAGGTTTTCGCAATATTATTTGACATACATATATAGGACTCGGTCTGCACGTTCCTCGTATTGCACAATTATTGGTTATGACGGAAGATTCAAATTCGAATAGGTACATTACTTTCAGTTTTTCTAAGCGTTTGGCAGTTTTTAAAAATACATTTTTAACCTTGAAAATTAATTAATATAATTTTTAAAAAATTATCGTATCGTATAGTTGTCCATTGCAATATATCATTTTTTCAATAAAAATGAGAAGTATTATTATAGTATGGGGAAAATTATCTCCTAAATAATAAATAATATATCTCTAAAATAAGATAAAACATGTATTTATGACGAAGTAGTATGTAAAAAAATTTTAATTAGCTAATTTTATCATTAATTTTTGAGACGTATTTGCTCTATCCAAAGTTGGTACACCGTTATAAGAAATATAAAATGAACACTTAAATCCGACCTAAATTTTGTAAAAAATATATAGTTTGATCTATTGGTTTAATATAAATTATTTATACGACATCAAACATTACAATTTTCAGAAAATGAAATTAAAACATGAATGCTATTTAAAAAAGTATAATATATGTTATATATATATAACATAATAAATCATTACAATACAAGGCATAATTAAAATCAACTACGCTTTCAAAAAATGTAGTGGAAGACTTTACATTATATAAAAACTCATTTTCAAAAATTTAAAATGTAAACAGCTCACATTGAAAACATTACTGTTTTAAATTATCTACTATAATCTATATATTTGTAAAGAGTAATCGGACAAAAAATTTTATAATTTACTATAATGTTATGTTTGTGTTGAGATTAACATAAAATATTTCTGTAAAAATCATTAAAATGTAATTACATTGATAGGTAACGCCTTGATGGACTGTTGCCTGTTAGTGCATATTTATAAAACAAATTTTAAAATCATAATAATAAGTAGATTTTCGAAAATATTCCTACGAGTTAGTATATTGACTACAGCATAAACAAAGTAATGACGAAGTAAAATTGAAGAAATATCAAATAATTAAAGTAGGTATATACGTTATATGATATGTTAGTTAAATTTCCAATGTGTTAATATTTTCATATTTGCCATTGCCTGCTAATAAGTAATGTTTACTAGAGAATATTTTCCGTTGGTATAATTTATATTCTAAACTATATACAACTTTAAGTGGAATGCAAGAATTTCAATACTTTTAATAATTAATAAAAAACACTTTTTTATCTAACTAATAGTTTATCAGTCTTAAGATATATTAAAGTTTCAAAAAGTAAACAATGTCATCTTACCTTCATTAGATTCAACTTAATTGATGGAATATTGAAGTCGAGCTTCTAAAATATTGATCAATGACTGCAAGGTAGAAATCAAAGCTTTTCATGGATAAATCTGTGATTCCGAAAATGATCTCAAACTGATTTGTTGCCCCGCATCGTCAACTAAACAAATTAAATTATACAATTTGTTAATTTTTTGTCATAAGCTATAACTAAATATAATAATAATGTTTTCATAACTTTATCGTTTTTAAAGATGGTACTATTTTTGATCAAATTTTCACAGTTACGAGTTACCATGTTATATATTATTATACTCGTATATTTTATTTGTAACATGGTTGAATTAATTTAGACACACAGAAATCATTATGAAATTAGTAAGTGGGGTAACGCACATGACCAGCTTATTTGACGTTGTCGAAGATTATGTTATAGCTATTTATATACCTACTGTAAAGCATAACAATAAAATTAATATAGGTCCTAATTATTGAAGGATTGGCCGTCTCCGGGTGGCAGATAAAATAGACGATGGCTTAATTTGGTATAATATGGTAATTATAATTATAAAAAAATGTCGATGAAAAATGTGATACTCATCCCCTAAAAAAAAAAAATCAAACTGATTACCTATATTACGAAGAAGTATATAATTATACTGGGTTTCAAACAAATTGATAAACCAGATTGTTTCATTGAGATTATAATCTATAGGCAGTAAATTAGATGGGATATAAATCATTGACCTGGTATAAGAAAAAAATGAAGTCTATATTTTTTATTAGACATTAAAAAAATATCGGTCAGGTACGTACGGTCAAATCAAGTTTGAGAATATCTATTCGTCAAAATCAATTACACTAACTTTATAGAATGTATAAAAGAAAATCCAATTACACACTAAAGAATGGGTGGTAAAAATGTGAATCTATACTGGTTGAAGTGAAAAAAAAACGTTATAGAAAACGTATTACCAAATTATTGCATACAATGTAAAATTCAGAAAATTAGGACTGTCTAATATGTTAATATTAAATATTATTATATATTCCTACAGATATGTAGGCTAAACTGGGATAGGCACCAGATATGGGTATTATATATGTTATATAACAAGATAAGGCCACAACACTATAACATTGTAAAAACGAAAAACGTTCTAAATATTATATTTAATATGCATTTATAATAATATATGATATACACCTAATATGTAACGCAGCGTCAAACCTTTATATAATAATATAATATACGAAGACGTACACGCATTCGAATATTATTATTGCGAGAGAGACACTAAAAAATATATAATCGAGAACCATAACGCTGTGAGCTATAGCAATATTATTATAATAATAATATGTACGTTGTGCGTTGAGTAGAATACCATAATGATAATAATAATATAATATTACACCGGTACTAGCTGCAGGTACATCATTGCATTAATATATTATATAGACTCGTTGCACTGTTGCTGGCAGCCGAATGTTCGTAATTAATGATGAAAATAATATCGCAAAATACACATTCCATAATCTAACCGTGCTGCTCACACATTTTATATGGACCGTTTAACGCGCTTTTGAAATAATAACGACGATAAAAGAAACAAATAATCCGAAACACCTTCACCTTTTCACTATATCCGTCTGGTGGCGCGAGACCCACGACTGCACACGGTCTACACCGCGGACGAGAGGAAAAGTATAATAATATTATTAAGTACGTACATATAAATAATATTATATGCGAATGCCGGAATGCACATGATAATACGATGCGCGTGCGAAACACGTGTACGTATATAATATAATGTGTTTTTTAATAATAATAATAATTAAATAATATAATAATAAGCGTTAGACACGGCGGCGTGCGTCCTGGGCACGCTAAATATATTTTATTATTATATATTTATATGGGTAATGTATAATATATGCTGCACACACACACACGTCCGTCAGCGGAAATTTCTCCGGTTTCACGGTAATCCCGACGGCGCGGAGAGTGAGCGCGCTGCGAAAAACCGCAGTAAACGAAATCCGAACACGCGCATATAATATTATCGTAGGTATATGCCCCGGCTAATATGTTTTACCCGTCTGTGCAAACAATAGCGGAGAAAAAAGAAAAATCACGAATCGTATACATCATAACAATAACAATATCGTACCGCGTGATGTGTATAATGTGTGTACTGCAGCATCGTAATAATATAACACGGTTCGTAAATTGTCGAAAAAAAAGCTAATACCGCGGACGGGAAATGTATAATAATATTTTGATCGATCATGACTAAAAAAAATTGTTGATATTATTACTACTACCACTCGGACATGTAAAGATAATAACAATATTATAATACCTTCCAATGTCCAAGATTACCAATACATATTATACACACGTCATATTATTATTAAAATATGTACGCAAGACGGCGGAGGGGTTTTCGCGGCTCGACTACGGCGTTTATGTGGAACAACCACACACGAGGCGGTCTATGGAGGCATACAATATATATGTATAGAAAAGCGAAAGTCGGCGGCAACCAGAAGATTCTTCTGCAACACGGTGTCGATTCGGACATTTGGCCCGCGGTATGCGTATGTGTGTGTGTGCATGTGTGTACACCCATTACCCCGATGAATTATTATTATTATTATTATTTAAGGACGACAAAACTCGACGAATCCGCGACCGGCGCGATGTCTCCCGAGGCGAATTTCGCAAAACGCACACACACATAATGATAATAATAATATTATATTATACGAAATCTGTGCACTGTACGCGCACACACACACAGGTGTGTCGTATGTGTATCAGTGTGCGTGTGTGTGTGTGTGTGTGTGTGTGTGTGCCAGTACAACACGTAGGCAGGTGTATTATAATATACGTATTCCGTGCACCTATATAGAGGTACGCCTCGATAGATCGTACAATATATAATAATAGCCACCCGTGAGATGTCCGAAAATCCCGTTCGATTAGGTACGAGATATTATTATTATTATTATTATAATAATTTAAAAGTCTCGTCGTATAGGTAGTCATAAACCGTCATGCCGCACACCGACAATACTGTATTCGGTCACCGCGGGTCGACGGCATAATATACCGAATATTATTATACGTATTCAACGTACCTATGCTGTTACCTATGATTATTAATTATTATTATACAGGTACGCGTTTGCGTGTCGTCGTAAACTGTCTCCTCCTTCGTAAGCCCTTCGATATTTATTATAGACGGACAAAAATAATGATCTAGACACAAACGCGTAATGTATTGTACAATACGAAATTGCGTACCTATTTTATACAATACCGAATAATATGCAACTCAGAAACTCACCGGAAATCGTTCAATTAACCATCACCGTATTTTCTTTAGACATCCATTTGCGGCTTATTTTCGACGTCGCGTATCATTTTTAAAAAATTATTAAAAATAATTTTTGATTTTATTCTTTTATATATAAGCACTTAATAAATCAACGTATATAATAGTATTATATATTATAGAGAGAAACGTAATATATTATAGCGTGTGAATTTTAAATTTTATGCCGTATAAAAGTACAATCAACACGAACCAAAGACTGACGACCTTATGTAAGTACACCATACTAATATATAGGTACCGAAAGTATATAATTTCCAAACTATAGATTTATCTAAGCTCATTGATTAGATAATTAATTAATACCAATAATTACAAATTAATATGTATCGACGCATCATGCATGTAACAGAGTTCATTGCCATTGTAATAATTGCGTTAATCAATTGATTATTGTTTATTAACCTCTTCACTCACAATATTACGTTATGGCCAGAGTAACGACACTACAACAAGCCATTCATTATTTCATTTTTCTATTATATAGTATGTATAACGTGCACAAAACAAAAAGTATACATTATCAATAAGTCATGGCCCACGGGTTGGAGAATATTTTAGATAGATTCATTGTATACTACCATAGAACAATACTGCCTGTAATGTAGTTAAAAATTAAAATCCCTTACATTATAGAGCAGCATTTAATAACTTAAAATGAAGTTCGAAAATAAAACTTTTTTATACGTGCGAGTTTGTGTGTTTGACAGTGCAGGTTTAACTAAATAGGTACATCAGAGAAGTCAATAAGTCATAAAAAGCTAACTGTAGTTTGTAAAAAAAATGAATACATTGTTTTTCAAATACCTTGTAGGTATATGTTAGTTATAAACAACATTGTAATTAAATATTTATCTAAGTATTAAAAACGTAAATTATTTTTATTGTGGTGACTGGTACTTAATTTTGTCATATTTTATAGTATCAATAGTAAAAACCAATAACATTTTTAATATGTGTATAATACTATACTTTAATACATTATAGATAAAATATAATAGTACCTAAGTTTGACGTTCGACATGATGGTTAATGGTTTTATTTATTAAAAACACAAAAGCACATCAGATGGTAATTTATTTTGATTTGTAAAAAACGAGTTTGCGAGATTAAAAAATACGACGCAAGACGTAGAAATTAATTAATTGAATAATAATCACTATGTAGTGTGTTTAATATATTGTACGACACACAATGGTTCAGCTCCCACAATATTTTGTTTATAATTATGCTGTTTTGAAGCTGGAGATTGTTTAAATAAAGTACCCAAATGCAAACTTGTAATTCTTATTTTATTTTATTAATTTTAGGCTCTGAAAGGAGAGATGAGTGTATTGGTTTTAAAATTATGTCTATTTTCAAAATGATTGTATTTGACCTTTAGGAACAGTAAAAATTCTTCAATTTTCTACTTTGAGGGTGGTTTCTAGTAGAAAATTGAATCTAGGTAAAACTTAAAAAAAAAAAACAATAAAAGGGAAAAACGAGAATTTTTATGCAGTCTTGAAAAAATCGATTTTGTTTTTTATTGTTGAGAATCAAAATTTATTATTTACAATACAATTTGTAGAGATTTAAATATTTTACCAATTATTTATAAAACCTTTTTAGACATAATATAATATTCAAAATATATTGGCTCGTTTTGTGCTATGTATGTATTTAGTAAATTCTCTACTTTTTTAGTTTATTTTTGACTTATGAATGATACAATTTTTGTTTTACAGTAAAAATGTTTTGAATTGAATACAAGATGAGTTGTAAACACAGACATTTTTTTAAATTTCATTTTCATTTTGTCCAGTCTATCAATTGCATATGTACGTTTATTTAATAGATGAGGAATTTGGAAATTTGAAACTTTGCAAATAAAAGTGTCTATGAGGGATTTTAGCCCTTTAAATCCCTTTGCATATATGACATTGCTAGGCAGAATTATTTATATATACCTAATAGTGAAACATTTAACTTGGGGAAAACGGGAGTGCTTATTTAAAAGGTGGGTGTATTGAGTATGTCCATATGGGGGGAAGGGGTGATCAGTATCTATATAATGAAATGGACATCGAAATGACTAATTTTTTTATATGTGTGTCACTATAACAATACTAATAAGCCATACGTTTCCACGACCTGTATGATTGTTTATCGTGGCCGCCATTGTATTTTTTTATACATAAATTCTGCACCTCTTGAAAATAATCGCGGCATATAGATGCCCCATTATAGATATGATTAGATGACACCGTCGCGATGACTAATCGAAATAATGATAAATACATTTCGATACGGTTCAACATTTTATTAATCGTACTATATTTTATCCATTACGTTTTTGTGAGCTATAAAATATTATTATTTATTAGCCACAGTTTAACGCCGCGAAACGTTTTTTTCCTCCATACCATATTATACTAGATATATTATACTATACTGCTATTATATTATACTATATAGCCTATAACGATTCGGATTTCATATTATTATGTTTCTTTTTGTGTTGCAGTAGCTATATAGTGGTGCATTATTAATGGCGTTCAACGAAAACCGTAAAACAATCGTTTGGAGGTAACATAATATGTTGGTATATTTTGGGACCTAGGTATCTGTCGGCGAGGCTAACACATCAGCTATATATTGGGAACGCGCCTGAGATGACATACAATAAAGGACGTTGTCAAAATGAGCCGAGTGTAAATATATTATGATTATTTTGTGGACAAAGCACAGTAAGACGAAATGAAAATCTCAAAAGTGAAAAGACCTGCATAATTTTGATGGCTATTTTGATGGCATCCGTTTGCCATAATATATACTATATATACAGGGTGTAACAGAAAGATATGACATATACATATACTGGAAATGTTCCTAAACAGTTCAAAACAAATCAAAATGTTTTGAAAATTTTATCATGTATAGAAAATGCAAATATAAACTACCAGTGAAAATTTCATGTATATACGTTCATTTGTTTTAGAGTTTAACCAAAAACAAAAATCGATTTTGTCATATCTTTCTGTTACACTCTGTATAGTACATACCTATGCTATATAGTGTAGTTAAATTATTATTATTATTGTGCAATACTTGGACGTCAATGAGTGGGGGGAGGAGCTGATCGTTTCCGATATTTTGATAAATCGCCTCCAAATTTATAAAAATCAATAAAATACTTTTAAAACGGTTATACAAGTGCGAGTGGGATGACGAAAAGCGCAGGTGCGGTAGCGAGATGTTTCCATCGATGTAGCACGGCTCAACAGAATGATATACCTATCATAATAAAAAATTATACCTAAGTTATAAGATCAATAACCTGAAATTAATTGTTATAAATAAACCCAGAGAGACTTGGTTCTTGTTTTGTTTCATTCGACCCACGGCTATTTTGTTTCAGTCGTTGATCATAAATAAGTAGTGGAGTTTAGAAACGCAAAATGTTAGTACATTTTTGCGTCCCCCTACTTCTGTTTCTATTAAAACTCACGCACAACATTTTCATCATACATACTATATTATTATTTATTACTATGTATGACAATACAATATTATCCTCTATTTACAGTTATTATTTTCTAAGAAATAATTAATAAATTGTTTTTTTTTGGTTTTAATGTCGGTACAGTAGAACCATATAAAGACGAAATATATTACAAAACAAATCGATTTACAACCAACAATATTTTTTTATGAATAAAACTCAAACAACGGGGCGGGGGAGAGAGATATTACATTTTATCTGAAACTTGAGCCATGTGGGTCCACGGAGTTCATTTATTGTATATGATATATATATTTTAATTAATAATATGTTTTAGGTTTACAACTTATAAGCAGGCCCGTATTGAGAATTTTTTCCACCCCCATAAAAAACTGTCAGTACACAATATTTTTTTGTGTACCTATAACAAAAATATAAATTTATCAAACTGTTGTTATTGCTAAGATCGCACGATTCTCAGAGACAAAAGACACAGGGATTTAAGGAAAAAATTGGTCCCCGTCAAAATTGTATTATTTAATAGAATGAACAATGTAGATAATGCCATCATGGTACATTTCAAAACAGCAGTTTGCTAAAAATAGTTAGTCTAAGTTATGATTTATAACCGATCAAAATTCGTATACACTGTGTTTGTGCGTGACAGACACCGAGCGCCGAGCAGTATCATAATTTCCACTTTTCAAATGTATTATGTCGCTGCTGCTGCTGCAAAAATAAAACTTCAATCAAATGTTTCAAAAAAAAAAAATTGCCCGGGAAAAAACTGCAGCAGTCCTCGTATACTACGGTTTTTTTTTTTGCTCGGACCAATAATTGTCGGTTTATACCGATAGACACATATTATAGTACATGGGTATACGCAAATACGCAATAACAACGCTGCCGATAATAATGTAATAAAATATATAATATGCCTACGGGTACAATATTGCGAGTAATAGAGTGAGTGGTGCGATTATTATTATAATAATTGTACGTCATTACATATTATAATATATATAACGGTAATCGCTGCACGTCGGGTGATAATTTTACAGCGTGCGTTCTTTTTTTTCCACTCGGCGTGGTCAAAAAACACACTCTTTTACGGGGCTGGTGCACGTGATATGCGATGAGTGCCTGTATTATCATACCTAAATACCTAACACTGCATCACAGCTTAATACACACTCGAGCGTACGTGTGGGCACTCGAGACGAGCTGTCGCGCACTTCGTACATACGTCGTGTACCCAATAATAATACAATAGTATGAGGAAAAAAACCGCAAACCGGCCCACGAGCTGCATAGTATAAATATTATAAACGAGCGTTATCTCCGTGAAAACCATAATAAATTCGCGTGGTATTAATTATGTTATTATTTTATCTGTCGCGGAATTATACCGGCCTCGAGTATTTGCACTCGTCGCCGAGAGTTTAACGACGCATTTTGTTTTTCCGCAAACGTACGTCATCGTCTTTTATTGCGCGGATGTCATCGCGGTTGAGATAAGTCATCGCGGAAGATGCGCGTTAAAAGGAGGACCGATTATAATATGTTATATAGGTACATATTATTTTTTGCATTTTGTATGTTATACGGTTGTCGTGCAGTTGAGTACCTACCTACCTACCTACATAATATTATATCGATAAGAGTCGAACGATCGCGATGATTTATATACCTGGGTACTAAACAGCAATAATTGTTATTACGACGTTGTGTACAATTTAATAGCGAAATTAAGATAAAATGGGGGTACGAGGTGAGGACGGGCTGTCGGAGTATACACAATATTATAATTATTATTATTAACGGACGAGCAGCGGATCTATCGTAAATTCGTAACCACATATTATTTTTACTATGATGTTGTATAATTGAGTCGTTCAGAATAGGTGAGACAACGAGGTGCTGGTATGCGTAAAAGGTCAAGTTATAAATATATATATTATATTGGATAGAGATGATTAATGTAAAGAAATAAATTAAGTTCAGAGGTTAAATAACGATTTCGTAGACAATGCGTATGTTGATTTATTATAGATAGGTACAAAAGTTAAGGTATAATGCGTGTGTATGATGTGCAAGTGTAATAATAGATGCTTGAAAGTTGAATTGCAAAAAAAAAATTATCGATAAGCATGGCAAACAATTTTCAGGTTCTGAAAATGTATGTTATCAAGACCTATATTGCACAATATGATGTATAATATATGTAATTCAGAAACATTTGATGCGATGAGCTGAAAAATTATTAAAACGCAAGAAGAGGACAAGAGGTACTCAGTAGTCAGCACCACCACCGGCCCTACCCCTTCATAATCCAAGCGCTATAATATTATAATTTATAACACTAAGATGTAAGAAAAAGTCGAGGTATATACTATTATTACCATCATTAGGTGGGGGTGGGGGTTCCCGAATAGTACGATGTGTCTGACAGAGGGAAAAAATAACAATGATATCATACCCGTTGTAAAGTTAACCCCAATGGCCTAATGCAACATTAAAATTACGTTGAACGTTTTGGGTGGGGTTGACGATTGTACTCCTCGTCTCCGGCGAGGTCCACAGCGACCACAGGCCACAGGAGTTTTCTATTATTATCATATGTATAGGTACCCCGCGCACTGCAGACGATAACCAATTCCGATTTCATATGGGATTATTGTCCATGCAAAACGGTCTAATCGTTCGCTTATAATAATATAATATTATATAATATTCCGGACAGGTAATAGGTGTATATATATAATATATTGTATACCTACACAACACTATTTATAATGCAGGAAAACGAGGTAACATTGCGGTGGCACACTCTCCCCACGTGCACCACTGCAAGCCATGGTAGTCATGTAATACTACGGCGATTTTCATTCGTGTGTCGGTGGTCTATCGAGCGTCATGTATCTTCTTATGATAGGTCGTGATTTACGCACGATTTTGTTACGTCCGTCTGCCAACCAGTAGTGCCGGGTGCCCGAAAAGTCGTGACTGGCCCTGTGGAAGGACGAGATGATCGTCGTAACAATTTTTCTGACGCACAACACACACACACACACACACACACACACACACACACACACACAGATCGCGAACCACAGTGCAAGACAAAAGCTTGTGTAAATTCCGCAGCAGTCAATACGTTAATAATTTATACATTCATTATTATGTACCACCAGCTAACAATCCGATTTTAATAACACGAAAACGTTATTTTGGCAAGTTTGCGATTATATTTTGGTTACGCATCGGCAAAATAAACAGACACATCACGACTAACACATAAACCGCCGTCTATATAGGGTTTAATTAATTTTTAACAGATAAAAAATTAAAATAATATTATACCTATACATGGCTTTTTTTCTTGTCCATAGTGAGAAACAGCCGGATGTCTACGGAATACGAATATCTTTGTCATTAATTATTATTATTATTATTGTTTTATCTTTTAAAAACTCATGGTGTATAAGTATAGCTATGTAGGTAATACAAAATTGTAGTAAATTACCAGCAGTGTTAATAAAATGTATGAATATTTCCAGAGCCTATTTTGCATTGAAAAATATGATGTGGGTGAAAAATAAAACGAATATATAGTACCTATTGAGTATACACACATATTTGATCGTAAAAATTAAGCTTTGAAAAAATCAGTATTCTTAAAAGTTGTGCTTTTTATATAAATAGAGCTTCGACGAAACTCGGATGATCTTAGTAGTAAATGATTACTTTGATTGTGTAAACCTAAACCCGATTCAATTACAATATTGTGAGTAATTATTTTATATAATTTTTCGAACAAAAATATCCGTAAAACACTAAAACCTAAATTTGATGACACCACGGACTGAAGTTAAGTTATTTTTTTTTAGTAAATTAGCCTAATAAATAATATATAATATATAAAAATTGATTATATTATATTATAATCATCCAAGAACAACCTTGAAGCCGTTGAGTTAACCTTGAATTCTTTTATTTATTGATTAATTTGTGTAAAATACGTTACACAACAATAATATAGTTAATTTATAAATCTTATTCATTGTAGATCATTAATAGTTATTTTCCAATTTTCATAACTCCGATGTACAATAATACATTAATATATCTTATATTATAATATGTATGATGTATAAAAACCGGCGCAAGGTTAATTTATATTAATTTCAAATATTCTTTCACCGTGTTTTGAGTGCAACTATAATTTATATGTTTGAAAATTATTCAATATGTGTATATATGTATACCGTATACGCTTTATATACCTATCGTTGTATGGTCGAACCGCTTGAATGTCTTAACAGCGTATCCAATGCAGCAAAATTAATTTCATATTATGATTTCCTTATAAAAAAAAAACTAAAATTAAAATATTGGCCATTGATCAACTAATTATTGCAGGCATTGGTAAGTGTACATTATGCACATCCAGCAGACCAATAAAGAGTGTACGGAATTATGAAAATACTAATGCCAACACAACCTTTTACAGATATAATAAAGAAATCTCGCCTTAAAAAAATATATAAAAAAAAATTCGAAGGTGATCGATTTATAATACATAATACTATTTTATATACCTATAAGTGCAATGTAGATGACCTGATTAAGCACAATAATAGCTACCGACAAAAAATATTGACAATTGTATTGTTAACGATACATATTTTGATTACCACAGCTGACCGGTATGCGACATATTAAGAGATTTGCATTTGTACTCCGACAATGACAAATAAAGCTTCGTCGTGGATAATAAATTCATAATTAATTTCGTCCATTGTAGTCGCATTTGTAGTTTCACAACCAATATTCTTATCTTCTTTTCTTTCGGCACACAATAAAATAGAACATATTTTTTTACCTCTTCCACCGTCTCATAGGTAGCTGGTACAGGTACTGCGTACATTGTTCGAGCGTACAATGGAAAACCAATTTTGTAGACTTCAATAATCTATTTGAACTTGTGGATAAACAATAATTAATATGAATATGACGATCAATTTTCGACGGAGGAAAAAATATAAACAATAAAGAATTCTGAGTTATTGGTATGAGCTCGACCGCAGACGGGAAACTTTCAATTTTTGACCGCAAATTTTACGTAACTGCAGTTTTTATAAGCACCGAAGGTATGAAAAAAACAACATATAATAACGAATCAGTCGAGATACGATAACTACCTATATCTTCCTACTTTCGTCTTTCCTCCTAATGCATCGATATATATATATATATATATTATACTACTATTGGATCGCACCAGGCAAATATTATCTGAACAGTTTCCGAATCGAGCCGTATATTGTTTACGAATTGTGGAGCATTTTATTAGGTACAGCTTAAAGGAAATTAATAGTATAATACACCTAATTTAAGGGTGTTTACTGAAGATTTAATGTCAACCAAAGAATAAAGCGCAGAAAAAATATCGAATTCATAACTGCAGTCTTAGGTATTATAATATACATATAATATTAGTGTTGATTACATTTATATGGTTTAATCAATAACATTATATAGGTACCTCTGTCCCATACTGCATAATGCATTATCTCGACGAACGCGGTAAGAGATGGTTTCGGAGTCAAAGGTTTCGACACAAAGGCGTCATGTTGATAATTGATGAAGGTATATTATATGATAATCGATCTCTCACAATAATATTATATACTAGACGTGCCGCCTGAGCAGTTTAACTAGAGCTAGGGACTTGGACACGGCAGCCTGTAATAACTGAGAAATCTTGAAGTCAGAGTCTATAATATACATAATAATATGTTCACATTTATCCTGCACCGACGACTCGTGAGTAATATTCACTAATGCGATTAGCCGAATATGGTCAGAAATATAGTATGCGTATACTAAATTATTGTGTCATATACATTGTATACATAGGTAATTTAATGTAGCAATCAGTAAAAATATATACATTATACGTACTATATAATATTATGCAAGATGATTCTATTGAAGGCAAATACTCATTTTCTCGATAAAATTTTTTACATACGTACATTCAAGACATTTTGGAAAAAAATTATCTTTCTTATTAGCTTTAATACATATACATGTTTTTTTATTTATATTTCCAATTTAATATTCCCGAAGTAGAATTTTTTTTCAGAATTTGCTTATGTATTGAAATCAAATTTTGAACCAGTTGTCATTTTGTTATAACATTTATAAATTATAATTTATAAGTATTTATATAGCTTAGATGAACGAAGTCCAGTGGAATAGACGTTGAGAAGTATCCCACAAGATGTTTGTCCACCACCTCAGTTAACTAAACTTAAAATAGGTACTTATAAGTTATAACTAATTAATAACTCGTTCCAAATTCGATTTTTAGTCATTGAAATTCTCAGAAAAATATTTGATTCAAAATATGAAATTAAAAATGTATGTAATGATGTATCAATCGAAAAAACTTACAAAAATAACAACGACAAAAAATATAATTGAAAAAAAAAAAGAATATTGATTAATATTGGGGACTCTGCAGTGGAGCTGGTAGAGCTGGTAGAGCTGGTGACATCGATTGGGTGGAATATGCGATCAATATAAATGGCTCAGTAGAGAGAGAAATCAAACTGGTAAAATGTTTTGTGGGTTTGTAGTAGGGAGAGAACTTAAGGACAAGGTTTTAAGAATTATACGTGGAGGAGGTATTGACCAGATATTCAACAAGAGGTAGATGTCATATATATTGATATATCGCTAACAGAGTATAATATACGACAATTTTATAACTATGGGGTAGGGGGATAGGGTGTCGATAGTTTTTCCAACGAAGGTTTCAAGCATTTCGATGTGTTCAACGAATATGAATAAGGGAATGTACCTAATTGATTAATAATTTAATTCGTTAATATCAGGAAAATATTGCAGACTATATTATTGAACCTATATATAGTGCGCATACCGTATTTAGCACCATATCGTACCTATATATTATATTCATACACCGAATACATTCAATATCGATTGACGGTCGTGCGGTTTGTACATATTATAATGTGCGTATATCGTTGTCGAACAAATTACTTTCATAATATATATTATACACAATAATATTAAAGCGATAAAAAAAAAAATGTACCAAATGAGTATATTTTCTTTCTTCTGCAGCCAAACCGTTGACAGTACCTACCTATATAGGTAACATAATACCTGAAAATGTGGTTTCGATTTAACGGCACTAATGCTAAACGATTCCCGTCCCCCCATTTTAATCGACGTCGAAAATTATACGATACGCTTGCTTGGTACCTATTATAATAATATAACATCAATAATAATTGAAAATATTCCTATGCATCTTTTACGTATTGTGTGTATTGATGTATGCATCGAAAGATGCGCGTTTGTTTCCAATCGATATTAACATAATAGTTTACTATTGGTCGTTGCAATCGTGTATACCCATAATTTTTTTAATGTGTTTACTCGATTGATATTATTACCATTATCAATCGCGCAACAATGCGCATTATATATTATAATATAATATAATATACGATATTTGTTTAATATGAGCAATGCGAGTTTATGTCGTTTCGAAACGTTATAAGGTGTGGCGCGCAACGCCATACAATAATATAGGTATATACTACCTATAGGTACCTATATTATAATATTTTATGAGACGAAACTCGATTCAATTTCTTTTATTATATCAGTACGACTTTATACTGTTGTAACTGTTTTATTTTTCAAAATGTTTACAAATCCGTATTAAGAATATTATTTAACTTGTCTCTCGTATAATATTTATTTTTTACCAATATGAATTCGTGGAAAGTGTGTGTTTCGTTGGTCAGTTATTATTGCGCTTGAGACGGACAGCAAATTGACTGATAAATATAAAAATATTGTTTGTCATCTGGACAATATTATTATTAGGTATAGTGAAGTGATGCAGATATATATAGTTGCGTGATTATGAATTAGCCGACTGTGTCGTCGTATATAATAATTGCGAAATTGGAAGATTTAAAATAATATTTATTATGTTTCCATAATCGACTCGATATCAAAATAATATTATATTCACCCGAGTTAATGACGTGCGGTTTATTTTCTTCAACAATTGTTTTTTTTTATATACCTATGTGTGCCTCGAGGTATGTGATGGTATGCATCCGACTGACCGTGGCGCGGCATAGTATGCAACTGGAATTATTCATCATCATCATCATTATTATCATTAAATATTATATTTAAGTGACGGTTGCAAAATATAGTCCCAAGGCGAGAAACAATGGACGTTTGAAAATAAATGCAAGGCGCGTAAACATAATATCATAATAAAATCTTGGTCGTATACTGCGCTTGTACGGTGTATAAAAAGCCAAATTGAAATGTGTTGCAGAAAATTTTAACCAATAATAATATAAATAATAATTAATATACTGCACTCTACCATCGTCATAGATCGTTCGGTCTATTTCCGTCTACCAAAAATTCTAAAAAATAAATAAAACGCTACCGGGGTTTCAAATAATCAATTAACCACCGCGAGGAGGAAATCGCCGTAAAACCGAAACGTTTCTGGTACACCCGGAATCTAAAAATCGAAGATATTATACTATTATAGGTGCCCACTATTGTTTGATTGTCATACGCGTTAATATATTTTATTGTTGTAATGCAGTTATTGTTATTGTTACACTACACCTATAATGCAAATTGTGAAACGTGTAATGTTATTGTTCTTTTCGTACGTACGCATAGCTTGTCTGTTAATGTTATTATAAACAACTTGTTTGAATTTAAACTAAACAAATAGGAGGGGGTAAGGGAGTACAATAAGTAGATTGTGGCCTGGAAATTTGGCCAATGTACATTTTGGCATCGACAATTGAAATGTCTCTGCTGACTAAATATCGTCTGTAACATCCAATGATTTTTGTCAAATCAAACAGATTGTTTTCAGTGATCATTAATTGATAAAAATAATAAACCTACCATTAAAGCATTTGTACGAATTTGTATACCAAATAAATAATATATTTATCTGCAGAATAATTTGTTAAAAATATCTATTATCATGAAAATAATTGATTAACAAATAAGAAGACCTGACAGTTTGGTTAGGAAAATCAAGTGATACCAATGATTTATCATGTATTTTCGAATAAGTAATAAGGCCCAAGTAGTATAATATACAACCAATACATTGAAACACAGAAATCGACACAGACCCTATTGCGGCATCACTGCAGCTTTCTGATATATTAATTGAAATACGCCTATGCCTATTTTTTCTAATTGAAATGTAAACGTAATAAGCTATTACATCATCTCGAATTATTTAGTGCATTGTGTACCTTTACTGTTTAATTTGTAAATACTGTAATGATGTATAAGCTAGATTACTTATATGGACGACATTTAGAAGTACTTTAATAACTATAGGTGAGTATCAGCATATTTAATTATAGGTTAAGGAATTTACATTTAAAAAAATAATGATTTTTTTAGTTTATACAGTTCTGGTTCCTGAAACAGCCGGACAATAATTAATAAGAACCTGAGCAAAGTCACATAAGCCGCGTCCACAATTGGAGAAAATTCCAATGACCAATTGGGAGAGGGGGGCTGTATGCTGTATGCTCAATGCTCATATCGTCTCGGGAAAAATATGCTATATATAAAGACAAACGTTTCACTGCACGTTTTCCGATACGGACACGATTTACTTCATGCCACACAATTATTATTGTTTTCCGGCCGTACTCAATTGTGCCTTTTGTGGTTTACAACTCCCAAAATCTCCCAAAACACCTCTTTCCGTCGAACTCGCATATCTGCCAAAGACTAAATTGTGGTAATAGTATTATACTATTAGGTATATAATATTATTGCCGTAATACGGTATATTGCCACGAAGTGAACACTTTTAATTGTCAAATTATTATTGTATTCAACCGCGCAAACCACCACTTCAATACTTATTAAATAATAATATAACACAATAATTTATTAATAATTATAGTATTGTTATTACACCGTCATTATTGTGAAATGATAAAAACTTTCAAATTTTGACGAATGCTCTGAACTATTACTCTGTGGATATATTAAAGTGCAATGCTGCACAATAAAATATAATACACATCCGAAGCCGACGGTATATGGATCACCACGGTCAAACAATATATTTAATTTCAAGACGAGCTTCAACCAAAATAAATTGCAACGTATTTTTGTGTTTATCGTGCTCATCAGAAGTAGGTTGTGTATAGATAATTCATGCATCACCCGCAAGTGTGCCTACATATACCCACGTACATATATATAAAATTATGTTTACCTCTTATTACGTCGTTATGGTCAGTTGACACGATTGTACTGTATTGGACGGTGACTGCAGGTGGTGGTAATTTCTGATTTTTTCATTTTTTTTTTCATCCTACATCGTCCGAATGTCCGATGTATAAATAACGAATGTGAATTTTTCCGCCTCGGTCTATGGAATATCTAGGTCTCCATATTTATTGATTATGTGCACTTATATTATACACAGTGATGTGAGAAAATTCGTTTTTCAAGACCTACTTTTGGTTTCAATATACTAAATAGTAATAGTTCGGGAGCACTTCGACATCAGATCGGTTTCGGTCGGCCGTCCGCTAGAGAAAAATATTAGTAAATAACGTGTCTACTCAGAGCGCTTCTATCTTTCCGGTCAACTGTGTTTAAGTCATTAGTCATCACTCATTTATTAGGTACTTATAGTTCAATTGCGTCATGTTTTATACATAATCGGGTGACTTATGTTCTTATTTGGTATTAAAAAAAAATAATATAACATAATATGGCGAACGGACTAAATGCAAATAATATCTATTTATTTATTAACAATTGTTATACAGACAAAAAAAGCCGATTACAGTCATCATTAAAAAGTTTATTTTATTTTATTAAACGTATGATGTACATATATGTATTTAGTGATATGCCAATCAATTTTCCTTACTTATCTATACATGATGATTTACCAAGCATGCTCACCCCATCGTTCCTTTAACCATATAAATGTATTCAAATCCTGGTTTTTGAAAATTTTAAGTAGGTATAGCTACTTAAGCCTTAAGGACAATAATATTTTCAAATAAATATTAAATTTAAAAAAAAATCACCAGATTAACAATTTATGGAAAAAATGGTGCTTCTCATTTGAAAAAAAAATCGAACTACTTGAAAGTATGATCCTTAATCCTTAAGTATAATTTCAAAAATAAGAAGTTTTTAATCGAACAAATCATTAAAGAAAAATGGGGGTGAGTATGCTTGATAAATCACTCTGCACTCTGTAGAATTATTAACCTGTTGGCTGTTTCTAACGAAATTATTATCTAGTATCTAAAATATTTTTCTTCTATTTTGATCAAAAAACGTCTCTAATTATTATTTTAAATGAGTTTAATGTAATGTTTAATAATGTCGTTAAATAATGCTAATAATAAAAAAAATTCAGTATGTTCAATTTACAATTTTATTGCTGTTAGTTATTAACATAACATTCCTATCTATATTACTTTAGTAGCCATTTAACATTTAGATAAAAATGAATAATACATAGGTAAATACTAAATATCTTATGATAGATATTTAAATACGTAAGTAATCTCTAGGAATTCAATTATGATAATTTGTTATGTTAAGTAAATTAACAACTATTTGACCATTTTACTAGTTAGTATCTACCTATAAATTAATTAATTCATAATATCTGACTGTACTGAAAAACGTTCATAGACGAG
This sequence comes from Macrosiphum euphorbiae, assembly GCA_949089665.1. Lineage (NCBI taxonomy): Eukaryota > Metazoa > Arthropoda > Insecta > Hemiptera > Aphididae > Macrosiphum > Macrosiphum euphorbiae. Next base: position 42,864,352 of record CARXXK010000001.1, on the reverse strand, counting down.
AATACTTTACTATGTAGGTACATATAATATCTACTATCAACTTTTCAAATATATTGAATACAAATTATATAGAAAAATAAATTTTAAAAAATATCTAATGATTGCAGTATTAGACATCCGTATATATGGGTGCAATGGGTGCATAGCTTAAGACACTACTTATAAAACATGTCTGGTAGAATTGAATTATACTTGAAATATGATTCTATCCAGGGAAAGCGAACTCAAGTCGGTTTTAGAATACATTTCCGAAAAGTTAGTATCCAATCAACAAATTAAAATGCGTTAAATATTTTTACATTAATATGTTCTATTTTTTATTTTTTTTTGTATTCATAACAATATTATAGCTTACGAATAAAATAAATAACATATCATATATATCTTTCAAATGCCTGCAACATGAAACATCAACCGAAAAATAATTACTAGTCCCGCGTATTTTAAAACGTAATTGCTAATGTATTAAATTGTTCCACTGCGTGATTACATTGGATACAAAAGCGAAATTTCAAAAAAGAGCGACACTCTATAGAGTGTATACGCCCAGCAAAGTTACATCACATTGAATATTATAACCGTCAGAGGACGAACAAAGTTAAAACATTTTCGCCAAAATCATCGCCGATTAATATTTGGGAGGGGGGAGAGATAAAATCCATCGTAGGAAATAATTTTCCGGTCGTGGACCAGTTAATGCGCCTGTAATACAATTTTAGCATACATTCAATAATATTTCGCTAAATTTATTTGTAGAGGATAATATACGGACTATATTTTGCTCTAATATTTATACCAAAACGAATTCGATTATATTAGGTATAGCTCTACATCAATATGTATTTTGGCCAAACAGAATTTAATCTTGGGTTATTTGAGTTTTTGAAATTCTGCACCGTCTCACAAACAGGAACTTCTTAAATTGGCCGTGTAGTTACACATTATTTTATTATTGTATTTTAATATCAAATACCTAAGTGTGTTGTCTTGAGTTTGTTACTTATATCACTTGATATACAAACTCACGTCACGACATACAAGTATTATACCTACCTATAGTAGCATATGGGTAATATTATATTATTATTACGATCGATCGGAATAAAATATCGAACCCAAGCTTAGATGGTTGGGTCGCGCTCGTGGATATTCGACGGAATGATTATTATACATTTATAAATACACGTTGAGACAATTATTGTGATTGTAATAACGATTTAGATATGAGTGCGTGCTTCATATCGGTAATATTCAGTACGGGAAGTAGGTACAGTAACGTTGCGTCGATTCGCGCACGGAAATCGCTCGATCTGTACCTATATACTATATATGTATAGTAATAATATTGTACGAGAAATCGTTTAATTTCACTTTTTTACGATTAATTGGTTTTCGGATATACGAGAAATGACACGAAATTACGATAAACGGTAAAAAATTATTCGCTGCGCACTTCACGGACTCGTAAACCCAAACCTTTGTCGATATTGTTCGAGGTTTTTTTCATTCATATTTTTCAGGTCTATTATATTTTCATCCCACCGCCGTCGTGTCTTATAGTCACTTAGATACTCGGGTAATTTCGCGTTACAAACGAACTATAAATCTGTCGTATTTGTTCCGGTGTGACGGTAAGACACATGTTTTTTTTCGCATTTTTTCTTTATTGTTTTTACCGACCGATCGTCGGCGTCTTACGAGTTACGACCGCGACGTGCTATATCGCCGATAATAACATGGCCGCGGGTCTGCAGATGATAATAATATAATATTATATTGTTGCGTGAATGATGATAATATGTTATATCGTAAAATATCGTTTTTACTTTTGTTTTTTCACAATGTTTACCATAATCATTGCGTTTGTGCACTGTCGGAGATTTTTGCGTTCTGAAAACAGTAGCGTTGAAAATGACGATTGCTTAACAATAATACCAAAACATCGTGTGAAATCGGTATAAACTAGGGAAAAAAAACCCGATGGTTTAGTTCATAAATCGGATTAATCGTCGTAATCGATTAGCGGTATGGGCCAATGACTATAATATTATATTTAAACACAAATATAGGTAGGTACCTACACAATATTGTTTTAATGTTTATGGAACATACTACATAGAAACAACGATTTTCCTTAACGTTTCAAATTATCAAACTACGCACAAATGAACAAACCGCAAGGTCGTATTGACGGTTTGGAAAGCGAAAATCCTGTTAAATCATAACTGGAAAAGAAAATGTAGATCACTATGGTAAAGTGGCAACCGACAATTTACGAAACAATAATAATATATAATATTATTATGTTATTGATTAACGAATTCGATCGGAGTGTTTAAATATGTTGCACAAATTGCATAATATTAAACGTATAATGTCATGGTGATTGGCCATCTAGTCCTAGTTTTGAATCAATGGGACTATAATTTTTTTGATAATGACATAATTGAATAAATATTATAAAACGAATGTATTTAAATGCATACCCAACAATGTAAAATGTTTAACACATATTGTATTTATAAATATTAGGATAGATTTGTTACATAATATAGGTGTATGTATATTATATTATATTATATTATACATATAATATTATTTAATTTTTACCATATTAAACATTCATATGTAGGTACTCAATTGGTTATACTTACTTTATTTACAGGTTATGCAAGTACATTTTTATAAAAGCAACAAATATTTCCTCAAAATTAATATTATGAAACATATACTTGGGGGTAGTATTCGGTATACTTTTGAAAAGAGATCCATTGAAAAAATACTATTTGACATTTGTCAACAATGGCCAAAAAATTATAATGATAATAGACGTCAAGTTCTATGATATTATTATATATTGATATTTATGATTTTGTGTTTAGTGTTATATTACAGATATTTATTTTTTAAATATTGAATTAATTTATTTTAGTATAATATTAGTGTTTGGTAAGGTTGTGATTGGCCACAAAAAAAGCAAAATTAATATTAACATTTTGAATGTTTACCTATTTATGTTATAAGTTATGACGTAATAAGAATCTTTTTTATATTATATACCTAATGTTAAACAATCATTTATTTATTGTAATTTCATTTTATAGTTACATAACATCCATATTAAAGATTTTGTAATATTATACAGTAAATTTGTAATTATATTTAAAACATGAGGAATTTTGAATTAAATTGCACAAAGTTATATTAATATATATTAATGACGAATTATTTTTTTAGATTTCAATTCAACCATTGTTAGTTTATGAACAATCCATCTTAGATAGTTATAAATTTATAATGTCAGTACTGATTATCCACATCTCTTATAGTCTTATCGAATCATTATGCATAGCTTATTAAATGCATTAAACAAAATTAAAAACCTATCTCATATAATTACACTAATAATGTACATTGTACTATCAAAAAACGTATGAAGTTTATATAAAGTAAATATAGTTAAAATATTTTGTACTACTACAATAAAGTAGTACAATAGTTTACACCTAATTATACCTATATTATACCTATTTATATTTGTAGATATAAATATATTTAAATCTAGGTAAGTACCTACTAAAAAACTTCAGCCACGTATCGTATCATTGAATGAGTCCCAACTTGTAACCGATTCTTCGTCATGTATAAAATAATAAAGTTCTTTAGTAAATGTTGTATTATCTAAGTTATAATAATATTATAATATGTATAGGAAAATAATACGGTCGAAATTAAATCAAACATGTAATGTCAGAAAACTAAAAAAAAAACAAAAATAATATTAAGTTCGCCTGACGTACGTATGATTTTCCAGCCATTATAATACACAGATTTCTATATAGTATAGAAGTCTGTGCTATAATATTAGTGTGTTATAATAAGACGTAATGATAAGGAAAGTTCCAATATCATTCAAGGTATAATTATAGGAGTATAGATAATTTTAAAATATAAGTCAACCACGGACTAAAATATAATATATCTATATGTATATTTATATCTTAGGCCGTGAGTCAACATAAATAATACAACCATATTATTTCGCCATAGATTATACAATACTCTCTTTATTATCTATGGGTAGAGCGCATGTGATAGACGCTGGTGATACGAGAAGATAATAATAATTTATAGCCGTTCATTCTAAAATATACTCTTTATAAAGTCGGTTAGAATCTTAAAATCTTACTCCAGTATAAGATGGCTCAATAACCCTGATTGCTAATTTAAAACATTAATGGTCCATATAAAACGTAACCTAGTTAAAGTGCTCATTAGTTGTACACATCAACACATGGACACAATATGATGGCCATATGACCGCATGCAAGGTATTGTGCCGCAATAAAATGACACAGACAAAACACACTAATATTTCATAGATTTGATTGGTGTTGTTAGTTTGACAAAAACATAGAACAATAATAATTCAACGGTTTTGTGAAAAATGGATGTATGTATGTATGATTGTACATATTATATAATATATAGATGGTATACACCAACGTACCATTATGATGGTATAATATATTATTATTATGTATATCCCATGCATATTTAGACGCAATTGACGCGTCACGAAAAATGTCAATAATTCTAAATGTGTAATCACAGGAAAATGTTTGGTTATCTATTTCGATTAAAAACTAGGTGCACGCGAGGTATTTTTTTTTTTACTTAATTTGTTTGTACAAAACCTTATTACTCATGCGGCTAATGAGTAATATATCGCTCGTCACAAAAGTATAGGACGAAGACCACTCCACCCTAATGTTTTTCGTGTTCATGAGGGTCATCACCCACTTGTAATGATATACCATATGAGAAAAAAAACAAGATAGACGACGACGTCGGAATGTAAAAAACCGGCCTAGACGTTTGATTCCTGTTAAAAAAAACCCTTTCCGTGTAATATACCCACTCGAAAAATGAGACGTCGGGCAATGCTCATTGGTGTGTTATAACACCGAAAACGAGTAGGTATATGCCTACATAAAATATACAGATGATGGTCATTTGAACTGAGATCCAGCCGATATAATATCTTTATAGCGTTCAGACGACTTTAGATTCTCGTTTACGCTATAAACAACGCAACTATTATACCTTACGTTGGTCTCGCTTGGTCATCGTTTCTGAATTATATTTTACTAGGTAGGTACCTGAACGACGTACGCAGCTCGCTTTAAATCTATATACAAATATAATATAATATTATATTGTTATAATGTTATATATATTATATTATTACGTATATTATATACTATAATAACCATGTGTAATATTTTTTTGTAGGAATGGTTTTTTTATACTTAAAAATAAAATAATAAAAAAATTGTATTACGATGGTTTGAAAAAAAAAAAAAACAAAAATCGCCTTAAAATTTGTAGGCGTTATGACGATCTATGTTGAATTAATTATCACACGTACATACATAACTGATCGAGTTCTTGCAGGTTATATGATGTGTGACAACCGAAATTCGGCCACGGCGGTGAACAAAACCATTGTCCATCGTCGTGGTACTCTCATCGGATACGGTCACGTACCTATATGTACCTACAACGCTGTCCGGTCCGTCATCCCCGAGAACTCTTATAGGTAAAACCAGTAAAACATTAAGCGGGAAGTGCAGTGTCCTACAGACCCAGACAACAGCTAGACGATTATTATTTCTAAGCGTTAAGTAATTTTCCGGATGATGGGTAAAATCGTATGTGAGTTGACTGTTGAGTGACTATCAAAATCAAAAGGGAGTATGGTAAATCAATAACAATATGCGTTTTCAATTTATTTCCTATGCCAAATTATTATAAGCATGACATGGAAAATATAGGAAAATTACGCTATTATAATGTACCTACTTAAAAACAAGAAGTCAACCAGATTTTCAGCAACTAAATAACAATCGAGTTTACCTACATAAAGGCCTATGCAAACGATTACAATAATATCTACTATATTTAACAAATATTTCATATTTTCTTACATAAGTTACACATTATAAGTACGTACGTGACACTGCAACTTGAATAACTATAATATGAGTCGTTTTAAAAATTACACGGGAAACGATATAATAATATTAGTTTTGTCCTTAAATTTGTTTATCACGTCAAGTAATTTAGTCGAACCAAAAATGTATATTATAATTTACAGGTATGATTATTTCTTAAATACAAGATTGCTCAAGACCTAGATGTGATAACGCAACAACCATATAAAGCGTAAGTCGTACATTCATAATTTCAGAATGATTTACACGTGATTTGTATAATGAAAAAATGAAAATTGTATTATAATTTATAACCGATTGAAAAATAAAATGTAAACGTTGATATAAGTATATAGAGTTAATAGGTATATTTTATCACGAGAAATTAAAAAACTATATTGTAAATCTGTTACAAACATTAACAATTCTGGAAACATACCAATATTTTGAATAATAAATACCAGCGGGTTAGGGTCAAGACCACATCCAAACAGTCGTCAAACATGTTCATGAAAACGATGGTTTTTTTTTTATATGTAAAATAGACCGATGAAGTATGGTTCGACCTCTGGTATTTCGAATACGTTCCTGAACAAATTAAACAGATTTATTTTTGAATAAAACATCTGAATAGCATCTACCTATACCATAAAGAATAATTCTCTACTTTTTAATGTGAAAGTAATAATAATATAATCAATATCTTTGAGTGTTATAATATTGCAACGACAATAATGAGCTCATGAACAATATTATTACTTACATACATTATGTAATTAAACTTACATCGAATAATAACAATTAATGTTATTATACAAATGTGCATAAAAGTCGTGAAATATTATATAGGAAGGTAGTTAACATACCATATTAACAATGCCACTACATGAAACAGTATACCTAGAATACGAATACCTATACTCTGAAGTTGTAGTTATAAATAATAATATATATAATCTATGAGTACTAATATTCAAATAGTTTTCAAAGTAGGTTCAATAAAAAAATTATATTTTAATGTAGGTATAGATAATATAAAATGTATGAATAGGTATATAATAGTATAATACAAGTTTACAACTGCATATTATGTTATTATTTTCCTTCGAAAAGTCACATTTAATAAATTTAAGTGATCGAACTTTGAATACTTGCTTTAAATTGTTATCGATCATGTACCTACAGGCTACAATACAACTATTAACTAATAATTGTATGCAATTAAACATATTGTCATTTCTACATTATAAATAACACATTGATAATACGATCATTGGATGTTCAGTTTTAATAACAAAATAAATAATATAAAAATAAACAAACGGAAAACAAAATAAAATTATTCAACACAAATCAATATTCAATAAAAATGATAAATATTTAAAGCACAATTTTCATCATTTTGCCATACTTATATACTACATACAGCATAAAAAAATGTGGTTTGGTAAATTAAAATAGTGTTTAAATTTTTAAACTGATTAATTAATTTATAAACATAGGTACAGTTCTTCAGTTCTACTTAATGAAACTTAACCCACACCGTATATATTAGTTCACTTTTATGTTGTCAAAATATGATGGAAAATGGACAACCATGAACTCATGATTTAATTGTTAAATAGATTGGCAATATGTGCGATCTGATGGTCTTTGTGTTCCTGTCATCGCACTTAGTATACGGTTTCCCTAGTACTTATTTTGAAAGGTGACGTGATACTTTGAATTCAGACGGGTTTGTATGTATCAATGTTTAAATAAATTCTATTTTATGATTAAAATAATATTTAAAGACTTAATGAATATCTGTAGAGTATTTGGGCTAATGCTCAATCCAATTTGCAGGACAAAGCGAAACTCAATGGTGAATAATCGATTTAGAAAATAAAATATCCTGCTGAACCACACATAGACAAGACAAGCACCTAAATTGCGGTTAAATCGTTCGTTACCACTGTGACCACAATAATTTTGTTTCATTTTTCATGCTGCTCCCCAATCCTACTGTGGGTCGGATTTAACTACCTAGTTAGTGTCATCAATCACAATTCAAGAAATCAGATCACTGGATCAACCAATTTTTTCATTATAATTATTACTAGTGAATACAGAATAATCCGAAATATGTCGTGTTATTGCAGAAAAAAATATTATTCTTTAGATGCGAAAAAAACGAAAATGATGGATCATTTTTCACACTGCATATTGCTATATCATATTATCACGTTTAAGTCAAACTACGCTTGTTGTGTGATACCTACTTAAATCGGTGTACCGTAACATGTCAAGTATCATGCGTTATCTTTATTGGGAGTTTAAATATTTGCTAACGATTATATAAAGTTTTATGGTTAGTCATTGGCGGCTACTGTGACTGAATTGGACAGGCGTCTTAATAGTTTACCAAAGTGCCCTTATTCGAAGTTTGAAATTCGATGGAGAACGTGAGAAAAATGTTTTTGGTCATCTGTCAACGATAATTGTATTATACGTAGACTAAATATTATAGTATGATGGCGGTTGATAACTGATTACTGTGATAAAATAGAAAATTACGCAGAGAAAAAGAAACATTTGATTTTATATTCAAATGACTTTTTAAACTGTAATGGAATATTTTAAATAGGCATTTATTTATTATTTAGAGAAATCCCAATTAAAATTAATTACGAATAAAAACATACGAATTATTGTTGTTAAATACTATTAACGTATTTTCCCTATTGTATGTATACATTTCAAATTGAAGAAAAATTATAATCAATCTCTATCTAATTATATACATTTTTAATTTGTTTTATATGCATAATAATATAATATTCATATCTGAATTTGGCTTATAGCATTCAAAATTATAATCACGTCCAAAGGGAATGCCTATAAAGAACAATAACTGTACCCTTCACTATTATAAAAATAAAAGATTGATCATCCAGCTAAAAATGTGCGTGTGACACAATTTTATGATTAGAAGCTAAATAACGCGGTGTGTATTGTCTGCAAGTTCGTGCCTAGTATTGCAAATGCATTTAGTCTCCCATATCATACACCGAAACACAGATAAAATACTAATTCAAATATAGTTGATAATATCAAATACAAGCAATAGTTATTATATAATACCAAGTTTTAATTGACGTGTTATACAATAAATACGAAAATGTATAAATATAAACATTTATTGTAGTTTGATTCAGCTTGTTTAATATGCAAGCCTGGACAACGGGCATTTAAAACAAAATTAAGATAAACAATTAAAAATTCACAATAAATTAAAATTATTAATAATATCATTGAGGGGTAAGTATTACAGAAACAAAACACAAATAAGTTATACGGTAAGACATAAATAATTTATTTAATAAAAAGAAAGTTTAATCAAAATGTGGTAAATCGTATAATAGCGTATGAGAAAAAATGTCGATATCAAAAATAAAAATAACTAGAAAAATATAACTTCCTTTGTTCTATGAGTAATGATTTATTTGACCTTGAAATCATCTATTACTTCAATTTGTGATCTATAATAATCACTTGAAGATCAGGCCCTCGGCATATTTGTATTAAAGTATTAAACCTCAGGGCCAAGTGGTAAGCTGTGAATGAAACGTCTCTTTTATTAAATAATAAAAGACCCACGTAAAAGAAAGACTATCTATTTTAAAATTATAGCAACTACAGTAATAGAGATCGAATATTAGGGTTGACAAGAGTTCAGAGAGAAAGTGTTAGAAAATATATATAACATAAGACAAGATTTTATTATTTTGGTATTAAATTAAAAACTTATTTCATCCTTTTAAATGGGAGTAATCAATAGACAATAATCATTCGTCATAATAAGCGAATTATTGTTTATAAATCTCAGTATCTTCAACGTTTTCTGCGGGATTTCTGCAATGTTATTCAAATTTAAAAATAACTAGAATATTAAACCAATTGTCTCCCTTTTACTACCACATGGCACATCCTAGTTAAATTTTTAACATGGATAGGAGATATTTTGGTGACTACATTATAAGACTTTTTGTGCTTTTCTTAACGTCAAGAACGTTAAATCTGCAATTTTTCGAAAAGACTATACCTACTTGTCAACGTTAAATAACTACGTTAGTTATAGCACAGCGAATAAGTGCATAACCCATAGTGTACAAGTCAGTAGTGTCATTACATCATCATTAGGATCTACAATGATGAAGATTAATCTGCTTTTGAAGATAGATACTTTCGCTTACGAAGAGATGCTGTATGGAAAATTTAAGCAGTGCACGAATAACGTTAGGTAACAACAGAGAAGAAGGAAAACATTAAACTATTTGACACTGAGTGAATATAATTTAATTCGATGGCTTTTGTCTAAATTAAATTAATTTCATAATAAAACGACATTAACATTAAGCCATAGACATTATTTTTAAAATCTATTGTTACCTATAAAGAAACGTTTCCACAGTTTCATAAATAAAATATTCTGTATGATGCTCACAACAATTTCTGTATGACGTTCAAAAAAAGGTCATATATATTTAATTTATAAAGTCCTCAGCTAGGGATATTATGTTTGTTATATAAAACCACTGCATTAAAAAAATCAAAATACTTTTCCGCTAATTATAATCTAATATACAGATTAAATTATCATATTGCAATATTGAATGCACTGTATTAATATTTAATAAAATACAGAAAATGAATAAGTTATTATTTCCTATTAACATTAAATTGTTTAGTTATCATTGATTTTTATAAAAATAATCCATAGATAAATTTAAATATAAGTAATAATTATAATATTATTCTAGTTCACATTAACGACCCAAATTTTTACTATACGTTTTAGTTTAATTATGTTGTATACATTGTATCATATTATATATAGACAAGAGTCGATAGGTAGTATAAGATATATTATATGAGTAGCCAAATGTATACTACCTACATAAAATTCGGATAGAATCAGCGATCGTAAACTGCGCCTGCGCCACATCGATTGTTTTTAGTATATAAAGTGCGCTGATAAATCGATAATATTATACTTCTAAACAATATAAAACTAATTTGGTTATACAATGATGTGTTTTTTCTGGCTCCAACGTTACCTATTGGAGAAGTAAAAACTTAGATTAATTTTAGTATGTTTAAAGGAATTTAATAATTTTTTTCTTAAGTGTTGATAAAAATGTTTAGTCAAAAAGCTCGAAAAAAATTAGTACATGATTAGTGATTACACAAGTTGCTTTGTTAGAAATTTTAAAATAGTAAAATACAAATATACACAGTGATGTTTTCTAGACATTTATTGTTTAAATTTGACTAAATTGTACATTAATATATTGTATGCGAATTGGTTTTAGCAAAAAATATCCAACCTACAAATACACCAATAGAAAAATAAATTACAAATAGTAATACATTTACATATATATGATAAAATATCCTTAGAAGTATTTATAGCCATCTCTGCTTAGATTGTTTTTCGTATGCATTGCAATGATTTATAATTTAATTCAAATTTAACTCATTTATTACAGTGACCTATTCAATTACGAGATACATTTGATAACTACTACACAGAAAAGCAACTTCTCCGGGATTTTTTTAATTGAGAAACTGACAAACTGTCATAACACATAATTACATAAAATAATAATAAATTACATTATTTTACAATTTTTTTTAAACTGGAAAATTGTCATGTACATATTACACAATATATCTTACAAATTTACCATATGTTTTTGTAAAATAGATGTGTGAGTTTTCACATTACTCAGTTAAAATATATAGGTACTATCTTTCAATATTTAAAAATGTTGTACTTTAAAACTTAAGGATGAACTATTAATAAAAGAACAAACTTGAGTTATGACAACAGAGTTCTAATTACTGCAGACAGCGTTATAATCGGGATTATTTCGATAGCCGATTTTGATGGGATTTTCTGATCCAAATCTATATAAGTGAAACGTAATAATACTGATGCAGTTAACATATTTTATCGAGTGTTGGTCGAGATGGTTATTAATATTTACTGCCGATGTTAACATTCGACCTTTTTCAAGATTATTAATCTACTGGCGCAGATTGCAGTCTTTTCAACTTTCAAAATCCAACTTTTTTCTTACCTGTTATTTGAGTGCAACTTACATGTGCTCAACTCTCGTATAACTAAGAATGTTTTGAATTTTAGTAATATTTTGAATAAAATAATGGATAGATTTAGTATATTGCTATCACTTCAATAATCGGGATTATTTCGATAGCCGATTTTGATGGGATTTTCTGATCCAAATCTATATAAGTGAAACGTAATAATACTGATGCAGTTAACATATTTTATCGAGTGTTGGTCGAGATGATTATTACTATTTATTGCCGATGTTAACATTCGACCTTTTTCAAGATTATTAATCTACTGGCGCAGATTGCAGTCTTTTCAACTTTCAAAATCCAACTTTTTTCTTACCTGTTATTTGAGTGCAACTTACATGTGCTCAACTCTCGTATAACTAAGAATGTTTTGAATTTTAGTAATATTTTGAATAAAATAATGGATAGATTTAGTATATTGCTATCACTTCAATAATAGTTGTTCTATCGGGCACATGCGAACTTAACCAAAATAACATATTAGAAAATAGAACAGTAATTGTAGTGATAACAATTTCCCTATCCATTTTATAATTGAAAATATTACAAAAATTTTCGTAATTTATACGAAAATTAATACCATAACACATTAAGGAAAGTAAAAACTATACAGGCTCTCGCATAATTGCATGCTACAGGTAACTATCGTATACGGCTATACCCCTGTAGTATGTACGATGTACCTAACGACTCACTGTCGTTAAATAATTACTAGACTAAATTATTCAGATTTTATTCGAAATACAATCTTTTGAAGTTAACATATAGTATTACTATTTTCACTAAATAATGTTTACCGCTAAAATAGACTAGGAAACATAATAATAATTATTAAACCATCTATTTTTTTCATTACGACTTTAAAATATTATAAAAACAATAGAAATAACAAATATAATAACGTTATATCACTTTTGACTTTTAAAATTTCTAATGTTAAGTAAACAGTTTCACTTTAAGTGACAATTAGATAAGTCCTTGAAATTAATTTATTGACCATAGACACTTAGACATACAACTGTCAACAAAACCATATCGGTTTCCTGAATGATTGTATAATAGAACAGAACATAAATTAAATAATTTAATATAATATAATGAACTAATGAAGAGTCCTTCGTATAATTGTGTGAAATAAACGCTTTGATGTAACCTATTCAGCAAATGAAAAGAAATATTGAAGTTTTGCTAAACTAAGCTATAATATAACCTTCAGAATAGTTCGGTATGGATACAAATTAATTTTAAAGTACGTACCTACGTAATGCATGAAGGGACAATTATTGATCAATAAAAAAAGTGATTATTAATTTATTACTTATTTCCTTATCTAAAAAGTAAAAGATCAGGAAAAACATCGATAAAACGTTTCATGGAAAATACCAAAAATGTTTTGCATTAATTCCTATTTGCTGTAATTGAAATAAAAGTGTTTATACAATATTTGTTTTCAATCTACGAGAAAAGGTGAAATCAGTTCCATGTGACAAATTTCAATAATAAAACTAAATTAAAATATAGATAATACTGAGGAAACTTTTTTTTTATCTACATCCGCCATTTAATTACCGTTCCGTGCAATTGAACTCAAATCTACACTGTTTTATTCTCCCTCTCTATCAGTGGAGTAATTTAAAGAGTCGGTTCCGGGGGTGGATATCAGCAGACAGCAATACCTATATAGATATTGGTATTTTATAATTGTATAACAATATATTAAAATTATTCATAGTTCATATATTTTTAATATATTATATTATATTATATTAACACTCAAACAAAATTCTTAAATTATTATTTTCGAAGGAACCTATATCAATAAAAAATAATTATATTAAACATAGATAAATATTAATATCATTGAACGTGTTTTAGTTAGACAAAAATATCTATATTCAAATTTGGTTACGTGATAATAAATAGTTATACGATTTAAATTAATATAATATTAAGTAGGCTATCAAGATAATAGTTTACAATTAAAATATAAATTATAAATTATAAAAAAATGAATTACAACATAATATTTTAAGTTTTATAGTGATGAATTAACTACAAAAAATATATTATATACCTTTTTGTTCAAGGCAATTACAATCATCAAACCGTTATTTTTTGATTTTATGTCGTTATAATTTTCACACTCAGAAGTTCCGCATTTAAGAACATTTCGAAAGTGATTGATGATTGTCAAAAATGAAGTAAATATGTAACCATAATAACAAAATTTCAAACTAAATTAAATACATATGTATTATATGGCTTAAGGAAAATATGAAAATAATTACTAGAGTAAATATTCAAACAAATTTGTCCTAAACAATTTAAACAATAATCACTGAAGTAATTGTCAAATATTAGAATTATAATATCCAATATCTTATAATCATGAAAACTGCAGTTAAAAATTGAGTTGAAAAATATCATTTCTACTTCCGACCGGTTTCTGTAATAAGATAAATATTTCGCAGAAAACAAATTATAATTTCATATACCTATCTAATTGAATAATACGAATTCAATGTAGGTACTTTTTTATGTATAGCACTTTTTAATAATAATAAATACAATTATGGTAAAAGTACTACAATAACAGGTCATTAATGATTTTACAAATCCTTGACCCAGTTGAATGTGTAAGAAATATATATGTACGCATTGCGGATCAAACTCATCATCTCTTAACTCTATTGACTAGTTCTGGTTAATTAATCGTATAGAATTCCTCCGTGTTACCACTTAATAGATAAGATACTCAAATAGGAAAAAAAAGAGAGAATGAAATTACTGGCGATAGTCAGATAGTGTAAAGGAGGGGGTCGAGATTTTAGCGGTTTGCATATGTATAACGTTAAGGTCAGCCAACAGGTTACAAGGTGAATTCCACTCTTATACGCATAACATATATAATATACATATAATATTATAGTACCCAGTACCCACCTAATGATTATAATAATAATAACAACACCAGTTAGATTTCAGACTGGCAAAATATAGAACCGTGTGCACTGAATAAAATCAAATGACTGAACTAGAATGCACTAATGCAGACGTTTAAGTCTCTAGTCAGTCATCACCCACATATCATTCTATAGACAAATCATCAGTTAATTAAACTTAAATCAAATAAACGTCCATGAAAATACTAAAATCCTTAGGTGTACCTATTATATATTTTACAAAACAATTATATTAGAAATCTCGATAACCTTAAGTAGTTCGATTTACATTAATCACAAACGCATTTTATATAACAACAGTTACAAGTAAAAATGCACGATTTTATCCAAAATTTGTCATTTGAATTTATTTCCATAATAATTAGCTCATAATTTAGCTCAAATTTGTGTGCAATAAGTTCTAAGAAGGCAGCAATTATTAGGTGCCTAACAATAAATAATATATTTCTGCGATATTAATGTTGTTTTATACAATTTCACGCTACGCACGTACTCAGTGGGTGTAAAAAGTCTCAAATATTAAATCAAGACAATCGTCTGTTGTTAACCTACTCTACTATATATTATTTTGTATACTAAAAAAAAATTCAAATAAAAAAATAACTCGCAGTGGGCGCTTAACATGTATATAAAACCACATCTACATGAGATTACTCACTTAGATTAAAATATGTATTTACTATATTTGTTATGGATTAGAAAAACCATGGTTCAAATACAAAAAATCTGTTATTTCACCCACATTGACCTTGTATAAACAGTATAGCACCACTTAAAATTACAATTATAATCTCATACACAACAATCATATTTAATTAGGATTTTAGAACAAATCTCGAAAATCCAGAAAAATCCAGTAAAATCATAACTCAAGCTTAACTATAGGTACTTATATCAAATAAAATATTTACAATCTATGTTTCTAGGCGTTATAAGCAAATTAGACAACATATTATATACATAAAATACAACAATGATACATGTGAGGAGGAAGGCCTCCTATCCAGTGATAGAACCCAACGTTAAATTATCTACTAAGTATTAATTTGGCTAATTAGCCTTACAAACACCCTTAATTTAACAGTCCCTTGAATAGGTACTTTTTTTCAAAGTTAAAATATGTCATTTAATCTCAAACTTGTTAACTATGAAAATATATACATATTATGCTTTATGTAATTTACGTGTTACTACGTGTAAAGGAAGAACCATATCATGTCTTCTAAAATATATACCTACCAGCTTTACCTACATTGACTTAAAGTGATAATGACAATGAATGTAAGGCGGAATAAATATATATGAGGACGTAAAAGTTATTGCTTTGGATTTTACTTTACTTTTTAAAGTACCTATAGAGTAATGAGTATCCACTAGTAACTAGTATCACTTCTATTAATTAAATAAGGTGTCTAAATAATAATTTTAGCTAAAATTGCTTGAATGTTCAATATTTTTTTTAAAAAGATATTAGATTAATCAAAATTATGATTAAATAGGTAGGTACTTCATTAACACTATTACCTAATAGAAAAAAATATTTTTGTAATAAATACCACAATCATTTTTCGAGTTCAATAACTAAATGATAACATTGAACGTATCATACACACGGTTATTGAAAGTGTATAGGTAACGTGTAACGACTGTCAACATTCATATAACTTCAATGTAAGCATATCGAATTACGTTCAATGCCTGTGCGCCATTTTCAAGGGTAATTATTGGTATATTATTTCTTAACGGGGACAGTGAGCTAATTAAAATGTACCTAGGTATTTGTTTAAACGCCTCGAAAAATGTACTCAGACATTGGATGATTTGAATGTTTGTGAGAAGTATGACGAATGTGTGCTATTGTAGGTTCCTTAAAGGAAAAATTACTGTATAGGGGTTAACACGATCTTTAATAAAATTGTTAATTTGTGTTGGACGAATGGACGATATTCATATCCATATGCAACACATAACTGTGGAATATAGATTTAGGCTATTTTAGACCACAGAAAAACGTACTTATAGCCTGTAGGTATGTACCGTGACATAGGCACATGGCAATGGTTTATAAGTAGGTAACAATAATGGTCTGACCCCAACCATGGACGTAATTGACAAATGTATTGGTTTCAGTGGTTTCAGTGGCCATGTACGACTATGTACCTATGTTGTGTATAGGTATGTCGCTGATTTGGGTAAGTTTAAGTACTGTATATGTGCATGTACTCACTTGTTATACGGTGCGGGACGCAGCGAACCCGCTGGTCTTTCGACCGATCACTTTTTACGCATTTGAATTCGAACACGGGATGGAAAAATTCCAGTTTAAAATCTTCCGGATGGAAAATTAAAAAAAAAAAGAAAACGTGGTATTATGTAAAATAAAAAAGCTTACGATCGACAAACACAATCCGAAAACGAACTCTGACGAACGGAAGGCGCGCGCGACGACGACGACACAACCGAAACACGAACAACGAGCACTCGATACGGAATGCGGCCACCGACTAAGCGGCAAGCGAGTAATGTAATGTGGTGTGTGGCATGTGTACCGCCGCCGCGCCGTCGCCACCGCCACCACCTCCGCCACTGTCGACGTTCAACAGGTTAAGATATATTCAGGTTAAGATGGGCACAGCCCACGGGAGTTCGGGCGACGGGTCGGGACGAAATCCACGAGGAAAAAAAACAAAATCTCATACCTATACAACGATTTAAGAAGGTATAATATTATTATTATGTATGTGCCTGTGTATACCTGTATGCGGCTGTATATATAATAGTATAATATGTTATAAAGGATCCTTATTTATCCTGCAAATACGCCTCTGAGAGTGAAAAACGAGTTTGGGGGAAAAAAATATAAAACGAAAGAAAGAAAACCGAAAGACACAATAGCAAAACAGCCCTACACCACCCGACGATAAAAATAAATTAGTGTGTATGTAGCGTGAGGGTCGTTTTCGTTGAATTGCTGCAACTATAATACATCAGACATCTAATGTCTATATAGTAATATCAGTCAGCTGTACAGGACCTGCACCCATATATAATATATAAGCTTTATGTGTATTATTATAATATAGTACTTATATGTGTGCGATACACTTTTATAGAGGCTTATATTGCCTAAAAGGGGAAGGGGCCAAGGGGGTAGTGATAATTGCTGTACCCGTAATGCGAGTATATAATATGATGGACTATTATACGTGGTACTTACTATACAGATTAAGTATATTTTTTATTATATAGGTACCTACCCATTATCAACTATTGTGAGCGATATATATTAGTATAATTTACTTAGGATAATAGTGTGACGAGGTGGTAGGCGAAGATAAATTTTAAATTTTTACCATTATCCTTGATCATTATTTAAAAATGGAAAGTTTAATATTAAAAACCTCAGCTCGTTAAAAAAATATCCCGATAAAATATAAATGCGGAAGGATAACATTTAGGATTGTTCAAAATCAAACTAGTAATGAGACACTTTTTTACTGTCCCGTCATTTATCTGTTGTGGTTTTTCATCACATCTGTCAATTATTTAACGAGTCTAAAATCTAAATAATATCATGTTTTCAAATTAAACAGTACAAATGAGTATAGAAAGCGAGCGACTCTGTCCGATCACTTTAGTTGTATACTAGTTATATATTATAAAAAAATTGTTTTAAGTTCTGCAGGATACCCTACTGACCAATGAGCATTAACCATATTTTTATATTCTATAATCTATACCACAACCAATATAATATATACAAGTGATAATTATATTCTGAGTTATCACTCGATACTTGATATTCAAAAGACGAGAGCTCGCAATGGTAAAATAATTTAGAACTTTATAATATTATAACCAAAATGGAAAATTTATCTCAATTGTTTCAATGATTAACTTTGGTCTATTCGACTTTAGAGTCAAATTAAAATAATCAGCCTTTACAGAGTATAATAAATTATATTTATGTATTATTCAATCCTATCACGGAAAAAACAAAACAGTTGTTTGTACTATAAAAATAGTAGGATTAACAACTGTACATTATAATTGCTATATGGATAGCTATAAGGTTAGTCAGATTTACTAAAATATCATACCTAGTCAAGTTATTATAGTTATTCGAACTGAAATATGCTATTTTAACTATATTTTTTAGTTAATTGAAACATTAAAAACTGCGTTAACTATAAAATAAACATTACCATAACAAATAACTATATTTATATAGTTATAATAAGTAAATAATGTTAGTTATTTTACCTATTAAATAGTTATATTTACTTTAATTTGTTAAACTATAATATTATAGTAATTTTTTTTCCGTGAATCAGACATAATATTTAAATATTATGAGCAAGTATAGCTGTATATGTATATATGATGACCTAAGTATGTCTTGCCATGGATCGTGATTTCACTCACTTGAATAAAAACGATAGTTAGGTACCTCGTACCTATATACAATATACATATAATAATCTTGAAAACACAGCCAGACTTGCATAGTTGAATACATACGACATACCTATACTTCGAAACCGTTTTCTCAGTTTCATTCTGTTTGATACGACTATATTATAGTGTTACATTTTTTTGTTTGTATATCTGCCAGTTAGGTATATCATACCTCTGCAAAGCCGTAATTTGGAGGTCAAAAATAAAGAGAATAAAAAAAATTTTGTAAGATGTGTAATAGGAAGGTACACAAGACTATATATAGATAAATTATAATAATATAAATCATAATGTATGTTTATAATTGTACATAAAAGGAACTACAAACGTTTTTCTTTTGATATTTAATAGTCATTGTTCGTGGCTACATAACAGAAACCGTTATCACAAAGAACAAAACAAAGTTAAAATATTAATAGCTTCTAAATAAATAGTTCACATACTACTTACAATAAGAAACGGATTCTTATGTAATTTTAAACAATTTTTAAATTCATTGAACAATGGTCAGTGAATGAATAACAATAATTGATTTAGATAATTAACTTGAATAATTAATAAAAAATATTTAATGCATTATACTGGTTACAAGACATTTAAGACAATTAAGTATTAACATATCAAGCACAAATAAAAAAACCATTTCACCTCACTAAATGAATAATAATATTATCAAATGAAAATTTTTTTTTTACAAGAACTGGTTTATTTGGTTTGTCGTATTTTTAAAAACTTTGGACATAATATATTAAGTAATACTTACTATCATAAAATAAATTATTTACAATCATTTGCTTTATTAAAATATACAAGTAATATTCAATAGGTAGACACATGCTTAATCCAACCCTTTAAACGTTCAAGCCGTTTTTCTAAGTTGATAAATATATGGCGTAGGTACCTACTATTATGTATTATGTTAACATTTTCTACCGACTACCAGGGGTTTCAGTCCAGGTGGGTTTTTCTTTTCTTTACATATAAAAATCAATGATAAGAATACAGAATAAATTATTAAATTATGATTTATATAGTACAGATTATGGGGAACCATCTATGTGCTACAGTTATTTTATTATTAGGTATTGATAAAAAAAAAATTATATACATGTACCTATACCATAGATATTAAAGAATGGATAGGCCATGGCTATATTAATAAAATAGAGGGAATTGTCACCGGAATGGGGAAGAGAGAAAGACTGTTTTTTATCATTGCTTCTCATTTTAGCAGAGGGTCTTATCATAAATTATGTACAATAATTATATATATATACATTTGTGTTAAGACCTCTATAACCTCAAAATATTTTCATGTTCATTCCCGTATGTTAAGCATAAATGGCCTATCCATTCTTTAATATCTATGACCTATACAGAATGCATTGTTGTGCTTCCCTTCAATATTTTTTTATATTTTGGAAAATTACTGGGTAGGTACTGTATGAGTTAGTCATAGTTGTTAAATTTAAAATTTCAAGTTTATTTATTAAATAGTTTAAAGTCAAGATATTAAAACCAGATAAGCCACCAGAACGAGGTACCTATCTCACATAGACCAACGTTGCATAATATTCTAAGCATGTCAACACTCTTCGAAAAGATTTTTTCAGTCGTTTAAGGCCAGTTATAGAAGAAACTTAAAAGACACCTCTTACAAGTAACATGCATTAAAAGAAGCAATGGAAAAATAAATCAGTCGGAGTACCTTCTCCACAAAGTTATTGGGCCTATTCTTCATTTACTCTATGTCTCTACACAGCTGATATTAGGAAATGGCTCAATGACCGCTGACCGCTGTCCGCTATGTTGGCCGAAGATATTATGGCGATGTTGACAAGTCAGGAATACTCAGGATCAGTGGGTTGATATAAGAACTGAATGATAACTTATACCGTCCTTAAAACGCAACATAGGTATCCAAATAGATGAAACGTTGGAAAATCAAGATAATTACAGTGATAGGTCGGTGATCTTAAAAATGTAAATTTATTATATTTATAATGTAAGACTTAAACATAATATATTATATATTACGTAAAACCATGAGCATCCTATTGTTTTGCTAGATCGCAAAATATTCTGCTAAATACTTGGTTAGATAGGTATAGGTATTAAGCATCACCTTGATTCCCATCGGAATTGGAAACACCATGTCCGCTGAAAAATATTACAACAATCGAAGAAAAAAATGGTACTTAAGTTGCACTGGCCCATTGAGAGACACTACAAATTGGACCTGGCAGATAAACGATTCCTACTTATAGTCATATGTTGTAAATACCGTATCACCAAACCCATTTGGATTTATGGTAAATAAAATATTGCATAGATTATAGAGGTATAACAACTAACAAGAATGTCTTACCTCGGTGTTTCTTCGATATTTTTTTAAACCTTATAAACTGATGATTTCGGAAAATTATCAGGTGATATTACATGGCTGTATAGGTATAATATATAAGAGATCCACTGCCATAATTGTTATATTGATAGTATTATACTAGCATTTAAAGTTTAATTTAGTCAAGCCATTTCGTTCATTACTGTTAACTGTTGAGTACGCTATACTATTATTATTCACAAACTAAAAATTAATTTTTTCATAATTTCGTTTGCATATAGTAATATATGCTAACATAATAACGGCAGTTTTACACGAAAGACAAAACTTCTTTAAAAAAATGTTCAGTGTTTTAATATCACGCCTCTCATTACTAGAAAATAATACGTATTATTTAAACATTTCGGATGACACACGATTTTGCACTGTACCTACCTATACCTTTTTTATCTACACAATTCCGCAAATTTTGGTCATAAAATATATTTATTTTTTTTTACTTCGAATGTCATGTATATAGAATGTATAAAAGCTGCTGCGACGTTGCCAGTTATAGTAAAAAATATATATAACAATACGATTAATTGTTTTAACATTGTATTGTATTACAAATTAAAACAAATTAGTTAAGATAAATTATAACTACAATTACGTGTTCAATTTCGACCGAACATCACGTTTGTTCGTATCGCGCTCTCGTATTTATAGCTTTCGAAGCAAACAGTCAAACTAAGTGTAAATCCAGGTAATATGAATATATACCATTCTGTAGATTTTTTACAGTCATACCAGCCACTTATTAATACTCCTACCCCAAAAATGGGTGATACACCCACAAATCACAAAAGTCTGAAAGACAAATTAATTCAATCATCCAAAACAACTCAAAATTCAAAACCCAATGCCACAATGACCAACACCGCACACACTGCCAACATAATAGATAACAACACAAATGAGCCATCAAAACCTGCACAACACTCCGACAAAGAAGCCACCAATGACCCAATTAAAAACATCGACACAAATATCTACAATCATGATTTCACCGACATAGCCAACAGTATACAGAGTGTGTCCAGTGACAAACATTCATTATATCAAAACATCAATATTGAATCCGAAAAACAAGCCTCAAGTAAAAAATCTTTCGCTGAAACCACTCTAAATGCTACCTTACCAAAAAAAGAACAAGCAATTGTTTTTGATTCCATTGACAATAAACCTCAGATTGAATATATCATTGCATTCAGCAAATTAATACCGCCAAAACATAATCAAATTCGATTCTTGTATATCAAATAACCGATTCTGCATATATTACAATGATAAAAATACAGTTGATTTTCTTATAAATAATCATCCCAGTATTACATTAAACGCCCAGATATCAATCAAAATTAGACGACTAATAAACCCGACTAAAAGAATATTATCATCTCAAATGTCTCTCCAGCAATACCAAACGATGACATCATATCACAACTAAAATACCTTAACATTCAAATGGTATCACCGATAACTCATATCAAAGTGGGATTCAACATTATAGAACTCGCTCATATCCTCAGTTTCAGACGCCAAGTCTACATAAATCCTGATGACTTTAAAAAACTTCCTAGCTCCCTCCTGATTAACCATGATAATACCCCTAACAGAATCTTTCTATCCGATGACACACTCTCCTGCTACTTATGTAAACTAAAAAGTCAAACATCAAAACAATGTAAAAACCTACCATCAGAAGCCCCAAGCACCAAGATATATGAAGCTCCAGTTTACAACAAATCTTCAAGTGACTATAACGTCTCTGAATATATAGTCGAAATCAATAACCTCACATGTGATACACTCGGAGACCCAAAGGTCGACACCAACGAAAACACCACTCCACAAACATCAACTCAACCATCCCTCCTCGATGCCCTATTATCAACGGAAATAACAAAGGAAGGTAACATAGTAATGTCTCCCATTAAGACTAGCTGATATGAAAAAAAGACCAGCTCTCACCTCAACTTCTTCAAGTAAAACTGCCGACCAGCTCTCCCCTAAACCTACTTCTCAAGACACTACCTCAAACGAAAATACTCCTTCCAAACTAAATACTACCAAATCATCACAACCCGAAAAAAAAATAAAACGAAATAAATTCGTAGAAAATATAATCCTACAACTCGATGAAATACTCGAACCCATTAAAACCAAATTTGAAGAAATACCCAATAAAAAAATAAATTACAATCAGTTCAAATACATAATTGAAAACTCGATCGGCATATCAAATCCAAAGACAGCACTGAAAAATTTCAACATTACAATGATCGAAATGATAGAGATCATTAAGCCTAAAATCAAAACCCAGAATATAAAAACAGATTAACGAGACTGTGTTATTCTCTCCTTGACAGGGCTCTCTCCACCGAGCAGGTCCAAGAATAGAATTACCCCCAAAACAGGTACCATAACTCCCTCTGTCAAGAATAATCTCACTTAACTTTAAATACACAATACATCAAAAAACAAAAAAAAAAATTAAAAAAAACAAATGAAACCAAATAACAATAACAATAATATAACTATACTACAGTGGAACATGAACTGGTTCAACAAAAATACGAAGAAATCACTTTACTAATACATGATCACAACCCAGACATCATATGTATCCGAGAAACAAATTTCAAAAGCAACAATATAACAAACCTTGCCAATTACGATGGTTATAATAAAAACGGGTTAGACAGTGCAAAGGCTAGTGGAAGAGTGGCTATTTATGTCAAAACAAATTACCCGAGCAGTCAATTAACTATTGATAAAAATATTGAAGCGATAGTTGCAACAATCAAGTTTTCCAATATTGATATAAATATATGCAATATATATTTGCCTAACCAGAAGTCATTCACAGATATAAATAATATCATAAAACAACTTCTGAGACCATTCATAATAGTAGGTGATTTCAATAGTCACTATGTAATATTAAAACTACTATCACACACATCTTGGGGTAGTGAATATGAAACACTAAGTAAAATATTCAAATCAACAATTTAAGCAAAACTACAATATGGCTCAATTGTTTGTAGCACAGCAAACAATTCATTAACAAAATACATAGACTCAAATCACAATACAGGAATGCGAATGGCTATATAGGGGCCTTTAAAAGCAGTCCAATCAAAAGCATTTACAACATATCGGGAGAACCAACTCCCGACCTAAAAAAACTGAATTGTCACTCTTATACACAGCGAGATTATCCAGATTAACAAACAACCCAGCATCAGAAAACAAAATAACACTAGAGCTCCATAATAATCAAGATTATCCCAAAATACCACAAATAATTAAAAAAGAAAAAACAATTAGCTCACCATGGACAAGCTCATACAACATAAACACAGACCTAAACTCTATGCCCAAGGAAAACACACCAGAAAACATATACAAAAATCTTTTAAAAGGACCATTGAACATCTAAAAGATTTCCATAAAGAAACAACATTATAATTCTTATATGGATACGTGGACACATAGAAATAGATGGCAATGAAAGGGCTGATAAACAAGCCAAACTTGGTATCCGCTAAAATGATGCACAATATATAAACATCTCTCAGTACACTGACGTAAGAAAACAGATTAAACAAAATACAATTTCCCTTTGGCAGAACATATGGATCAGCCAAACAAACAAATTGAACCAAATTAAAAAAACATTAATAAGATGGAAAAGAAACCCAAACATTAGTACTACAAACGAAAAAAAACTAAATCGAGCTTGAATTGAACACTCAAAATTGACTCACGGATATTTAATGGCTAAAAACGAACCACCAATATGCCTAACATGTGGCACCTCACTCACAATTAAACACATTTTTGAAGAATGCAGAATATACCAAATACAAAGAGAAGAACTTAACATAGGCCACGACATCGGAACAAGTCTAGGCCCAAACCACGAAAATGAAGCCAACACAATAGAATTTTTCAAAACAATAAAATTATTAAACCTATTGTAAATTATAACCAAAATATTGTAAAATCTAAAATTTTTTATTTTACTCATTACTGATTTATATATAAACTATCTTTTTTTTCTTTTATTTCTTTTGTCTCTGTCTCAAAAATGTAACTCTAATGGCTCCTGTTGTCGAAGTGGAAATTTCATTGCGTAAATTTCAAGATCATAATAATAAAGTATATTATATTATATTATACATAAAATTAAGATGGTTGATTTCAACGACTAATTTGAGACCAAAATGAATAATAGAAGCTTGATTTTTATATATATAAAAAAAATAATAACGATTATTTGTTTTAAAATTCATATTTTTTTCAGTTTACATAATTATTTTAGTGATCTTTAAAACAATTGAACAATACTTTTACATTCAAATAAAATAAATAAGGATATTGTATAACTAGGTACAACTATAACTGAAGTGATTATGTGAACATTATCGTCCATGGCCCATGATAGAGGCAATCAATTTTATGACACGCTCTGACAATCGTTAGTAAACTATTCAACCATGATAATTAACATTATTAGGTAAAAAGTATAAACGACGTCATAACGCGTTATGTTCGTACCTTATATGGCAAAGAAAAACAGCAAGACAATACTTCTGGTTCAGATCTATAATCATTACGGTTTTATAATAAATAAATAGGTTTACTTTAAATACTGTCAGCTTGTCGGTAAAAAATAATAAACATTGACTTTATAAATTAATAACATATACCTAGAGCTAAACATAAATATAATGATGCAGGAGAAAATTATATAGAGTTATTTAGTTAAATTTCCTTAAGGTATACTATTTTCAACCTTGAAATTAAAGATATTGTACTATTAGACAACGTGCTATAGCTATGTTAAATTAAATATTATAAAGCAATAAATTGAAATTAACTAACGGTTTCTTGAAAATTATATTTTATTTATCATCGTGCACAAGTCTATATTATTTTACTTGATTAAATTTAATAAAAAAATACCTACTCTGGACCAGGTTATCAAAATAAAATACACACACAGCTGGTACTAATACTATATACAGCCTACAGGCTATGCATGCGGGAAAATAGCGATGACATTATTATACAAATAAATCTGTGCTACAACTAAAATGTACTAAATCAACGAACTTGATATACGTATCATTGTTGGATGTTAAGAAATTGATTTCATAGCTGTGGATATATATAGTCAAAATTAATCTATTATAGTGTATGTTGGTACATTATTATTATTTAACCAACACTTTTGTTAATGATTTTTTTTTCATCATACTTAATAGCTTATAAACCACCGTAACTATGATATTTTTTATCGGTCAAGCTTAAAGGAAATCTGTGACTACCGACAGTTTTCTCCACGTCCTCCGTGCTCTCCGATTCTCGATCAAACCGTTTTCGCTTTGAAAAGAAAATCGATTTTCTTATTTTATTGTAATTTAAAAACAAATAACCCTGGATACTTAAAAATTTCCCTGAATGTTTATATTAGCATTTTCTATAGGTCGTAAAATATTTTTAATCTTTTTGAGTTATATATATGTATATTATAGACTTTTGACATTTTTGATTTTTTCTATAAACATAAATAGATGAATCATTTTTCGCTCAGTCAAAAAGTTTGAAAATTAAATAATACAAGGTTCCTTATTAAGTCATAACTCATAACTCATAAGTAGTTTATACTGAAACTTTTTTTTTTCTGTTTGAACCGACGGCGCCGCGGGAATTGCTTTCGCATTGCTTCCGCGACAAAGTTTATACTGAAACTAAATAATCTAAATCCTATTTAAAGCAACTTTTTTTTAAACATTTTATTTCAAAATATTCACAAAATTATACATTTAAAAGCAAAATAACGATTTTAGTTATTTTGTTGTAATTTAAAAATATTATTCATGAAAATTTAAGACTTTTAAGTATATTATTATTATACTTTATGTAGGTACATAATTTTTTTTTCAAAACATTTAGATTAAATTTATGTCTTTATGCCATTGCCTATTTGGCTATTTATACCACCACCGACCACCACAATACTGTAGTCAATTTGCACCATAATTGACCCTGATTATATATCTATATAACATGACCTGTAATTTGCACCAACGTTTTAGAAATGCGTTTGTAATTTGCACCACCAGGTAGTAAAAACTATGAAGTATAATTTGCACAACAATCGAACATTCTTTCGATAGTAGAGTAGGTATACTTATAAGATATAAAAATGTAAGATATGAGAAGCTAGTAACACGGAAATACAGAATATTCCATTTTATAGATTTTGAACGGTTATGTCTCTAACCTTATTCTTCGGTACGCGAGTACGCCACATTATTCACTATTGATAATACCTACCTATAAATTATAATCTATATAATATTTAAATAACTTACAGTAAAATCTAGTACAAATTCGATTCCTTTCGCACTCAGCCTATGTTCTCAAATATATCACATTCATCATGATTACAACTACCCTACCTAACGCGAGTTAAATATTACTTACCTCACTTTTCTCACATCATCATGAAGAGGAAATTCGATTTCTTTGATGGCTCCATCACTTTGTCCAACAATCTACCAACAAATTTGTTTGATTGATGTCTGTTATAATGTTGCACTTCCAAGTTCACAGTGGTGAATGTTTCACACCCTTAAGGCCTTAATAATTCCTCTATAACTAAATTTAAATTTTGAATTTCTATGTGTAGCTACTTTATCAATGTTACAAATTATAAATTGAATCAAAATTGTTATTACCATACCTACTATGCGTTACGTATATTTTTTTATAAAAATCACATTATTAAACTATTAAGGTACAAAAGTTTATAATTATTAATTTTCACTGGAGAATCATAAACTGCAAAGACATCTGCGGCAAGTTGTTACAGTGAAAGAAACAACACTTTCTTCAATCTTGCTAATCACTCCTTTTTCACCATGGTGGCTGGTGGTACAGTGGTACTTTTACACAATATTTTAATACCTCATAAGTCATAACTATTACAGTACAATATTATATTTTGCATAAAACCGTAACGTATTCTAAATGGAAGTCTCACCTGCATGTGCCGAGTGTTGTATTACAAGACGGTGGTCTCCGTCTTTAAGCTAGCAAGTTACAACATAGCGAATTAAATTTGCATTCAGTAGAACCAATAATGTTGTGTTGTTAGCTAAGGTAAGCACATTGTTTGAGTTTCAGTCGTCAGACATATGAACGTACGGCCACGTAAGTTTATACGACGTTTTAAGCTGTAAGCGATTTATGAATACCTACCTATGAAACATTTGCCGTTTAAAAATCGATTAGAATTTAAATTATACTTAGATAATGTCCTTACTTTCCACAGGGGCGGAACTAGGGGGGTGAAGCCGGGGATTGATCCCCGGGCGTAAAATTTTAGTGGGCGTAATTTTTCTTTAGTTCTTTATTTAATGCTTGGTGATAGAAGTTAAGAAAACATTTTTATTTCACATTATTTGTTTATCATGTTGTAGTGATGACGTTGGAATTAATGAAAAAAAAAAATAAAGTTAATAGTAAGATTATGAATAGATTCGTATTAGTATACTAAGTATATACTGGTATACTGGCATTAGCATACCTACTGCAAGCATATACAACTAATATACTATAATTTATTATTAAGATTCGATTATTTAAGAGTGAAAATGTAACTATTAACTATACCTAGGCTGAGTAAAATAACTGTTATAAGATTATCAATCAACGTACGATACGCATATTATATCTGTATATTAAAAATGATGTTAATATATTATAGTTTATAATATTATATATTATAATATTTACCAAGATAGTTATACATTTGTTTATGTTTAAAAAAAAAGATTTGATTTTAAATATTTACTTTTTCATTTTTTCTATTATAAATTGTTTAATTAAATACAATTTTTTACTGGCCTAAATTGTGTACCCTAATCAGAATAAAAGATTTTATATTTTACCATAAAAATCTATTATAATTGAAGGCTGAGGCCTGAGGCGCATAGAACCAAAACAGCAAAAGTGTTTACAATTTTTATACAGGATAGGTAGGTAATTAAAGTTTTGATTATTTTTCAACATTTATATATGTATAACTAATATTATTATTATTTCTAATAATAAATACAATTAAGTAAAAAATACAGTATTTCCAGTAATTAAAAATGTATCAACAATATGTTGACTAAGTTTTTAAATTTAAAGTGTTTTTGGTGTGATAGTTTATTAGTATAAACTTGGTTACACCACAGTCCACAGAATATATTAATTATTATACAGTGTGATTCCTTTTAAAGGTAACACTAAATAATTCTGTCCAGTGACATCGGATTAATATGTGGTTTTCGGGAGGGGATAGGGAATACATAAATACACATTTCTTGATGATGTTTAAATTTTTAGATCTTTCCGTGTGCGCATGCGCAATACAACTTGCATTTTTTTAAATGGCAACAGGTGTTTTGAATACCAAATTCGGATAGACCGAATTTTTTTAAGTCGGTTTGATCCTTTTTACCATAGCTCTAAAATCAAAATTGACCAAATGGCAACCAGTCAAAGTTTCGATTAAAATTATTGAATTTTTCAACAATCATACTAGAATTTTTTGAATTATTATACAATTTTAAGTATTTTTTTTTGTTTACGTAGGTTTGCAGATATTATTAAATCATTTTAATTTAATTTTGAGGAATTAATTAACCTCAATTAGACGTACATGTTAGAACTAAGAAAAGATTAAACAAACTGATATGATTTATTTCTCATAACTTCTATTATTAAAGTTTCTATTTAAATTATTAATTTTATCATTTATTGTTATTTTTCATGATACAAGTGGGTAATTACTTGTAAACTCTAAGATTATTTTATTTGTAGCATTTACTAAAATAAACCAAATTTATTTATGGTGTGCTAAGAATGATATTATCTTAATGTTCGTATAAATCTGACAATAATAACTTATTATAACTGATAAGTTTTAGCATTTATTTAAATGTGGTTATTAAAAGTCATTACAAGTTTTAAACTCGTATGTAACGCAAGTATTTCATTGAAATTTAAAAATGACAAGTAATAATGAAAAAGTTGATATGCTTTTAGTTTATGGTGAATGTAGACGTAATTCACGAAATGCCGCTAGACTTTATGCAGAACGATATCCCGAACGATACCACCCTCCTCACAATTACTTTGTCCGATATGAATCGTCTTTGAGAAATAGTGGTGAGCTACCTGCAAGACAAGGTGATAATCGACGTAATCAAAGACAGTTGATTGGACAGGCAAACGAACAGGACGAATTGCAGGTATTAGCATATTATGTTCAATTAAATCCTCGATCTTCGATTAGGCATTTAAGCAACGAAATTGGAATTTCTTATAAAAAAGTTCATAAAATTTTGAAAAAAAATAAATTGCACCCGTATAGGCCTGATTTAGTACAAAAGTTGGTACCAGGTGATTATAATCGTAGACTTACATTTATTGCATGGTTTATGATACAATTACACGACGAACCCGATTTTCTACGATTTATCTGTTGGACGAATCGAAGTTTACCAACAACGGTATAATTAATGAACAAAATAACCGGTATTGGGCTGATCACAATCCATATTGGACGACTGATACAGTAATCACCAAACAGTTTGGGGAACTAACGTTTGGTGTGGGCTACTAGATGGGAGACTTCTCGGGCCATATTTTTATGATCCTCAAAATTAAATTAAAGTGATTTAATAATATCTGCAAACCTACGTAAACAAAAAAAATACTTAAAATTGTATAATAATTCAAAAAATTCTAGTATGATTGTTGAAAAATTCAATAATTTTAATCGAAACTTTGACTGGTTGCCATTTGGTCAATTTTGATTTTAGAGCTATGGTAAAAAGGATCAAATCGACTTAAAAAAATTCGGTCTATCCGAATTTGGTATTCAAAATACCTGTTGCCATTTAAAAAAATGCAAGTTGTATTGCGCATGCACACACGGAAAGATCTAAAAATGTAAACACCATCAAGAAATGTGTATTTATGTATTCCCTATCCCCTCCCGAAAACCGCATATTAATCCGATGTCACTGGACAGAATTATTTAGTGTTACCTTTAAAAGGAATCACACTGTATATTATTATGTGTTTAAAAGTTAATCAGTATGTTTGTAATTTTAGTTCCAGTTATGATAAAACAATTGTAAGGAATGATATTGTATTTTCAATCTTGGTCCATGATTGGGCTTAATTTTAATATTTTCACCGGGCGTAAAAATTCTTAGTTCCGCCTCTGACTTTCCACCTCGGACATATTCGCTCTAAAGTTAATGCTAGCAACAAAAAAATTGGTTTTTTTTATTAAACAGACTATCCTCGGCATCTGTGGCCATTGCCATTGCATTGTCTATACTCCATTTACATATTCCATTTTGCCATATTGTTGTGCTGTGATGCAGGGGCGTCTTCAGGTCAATTCCATGGGGGGGAGGGGGGCAAAAAAATGTTACCCTTAAATACTACTTTGGTAAACAAAATATTTAAACCTATGTTTGATGTAATATTGTACAAAAATAGAAAATAACACATCTTACGCCCCCCCCCCCTCAGGGATGCACCTGCTGTGATATGGGTATTCTGAATTTTCCTGACGACGTCAGAGGGGAATGCTGATTTTAAAGGCTGCTAAAAGAAAGAGGGAGTCAATAAATATTGTAATATTGTTGTCATCTACTTTGGAAATTATGTACTTGATAGCTTTAAGAATTGCCAGAGATTCTGCGGAATATATTGAACATTAGTTTGAGAGTTTCCTTAGAATAGTGGTTTCTTCGCATATGATGGCCATCCCTATACGCCATTATATGAAGGAGGCATCCGTATATATGTGAGTTCGAAGAAGAGCAAATTAACAGTTTTCTTTGAATACATTTTTGTAAATGTAAGGGCATGTTGAATTTTTGGGGAAACGATGTAAGTCAAGATTAATATTCATACTGAATTGCAAAAAGGAGTTTCAAATGTAGTTATGTTTTTAAGATCGTATCTTATATATGCATAAATGCATTGTTGAAAATATATTTTGGGTGTCACTATTTCATAAAATAAATTACTTACAAAACATGTAATGGGACATAAAAGCATAACAGCTGAGATTACAGATTTTCAATACAATATAGGTATAGACTTATATAGCTAACTAGCTAAGTACATATACTATTAAAAAAATATTAAATGTATGAACAATATCCAAATCTACAAAAATTACATTTTAATGTCTGCGTACCTATTCAAAATCTTTAGGAATGAGGTTGTTATATTTATTTTTCATAATCATAACTATTTATTCAAAAAAATTCTATCGCAGTTATTGTCATAATTATAACACCTAATTATGATTAAATGAATAATATTATTACATTAGTTTTAAAATACCAAATAAAACACTTTATTAAGAAGATTATTTAAAATTAAAAGTACGTAAAAAAATATTTGTAAGCGTGTGAGCTAGTGCCACATCTTAAACTCTGGGGCCCAAGTGAAAAATAATATTTTGAAGCTTCTTAAAAAAAATATTTAATTATTCTTATCAAAATTAAATTTATTATTAATTAGGTAGAATATATTCTATAATTAAAAATAAATCTTTAGCTTTCCAAATAATTTGTGTAATATTAACTAGTATTATTAAACGTCTAATACATTATCTGGTCATCTGCACATGGTTCCTACTAAGCTATTATGTTTATGCCCTTCATGATTCATGATACTTTGGTATCCATAATATCAGGGGCCACTACTATATTCTAAAACGACAGGTCCCAAGTGTAACATAGTTTGCGGTTATCCGGCCCTGTTTAGAAGTATAGCCTATTATATATGCTTGTTCTACAAATATCTATAAAAACCAAACAAAAAGGAAAAACACATTTTTAATCAAACATCTGTATCAACATTTAATAAAAATGTAATAAGCAACCATAGTAGGTACCGAGCTCTATGGATTTGCCTGTTAACCGTTAGCATGAACAACTTCAATAATCTCCTTTGCAAGTTTGTAAATTATTTTTGGTATTTTTAATAGTAGATGTTGCTTGTCCAGAAAACAAAAATTAAATCTCATTATTAAATGGTAAGAGGAATAATAGTGTTCTTGCATTTGAAAGCTTTAACAGTATATCTTATAATAAACACTATACACCATGTTGTATAATCCCCTTTAATTTTTAACAGTCGATAATGAGTATTTATTTTTCAGTTAACCTAGTTAAGGCAGAAAAATTCAAATGTTTGTTGAATAAAAATTAAACAAATTTGTTTTCTTGGGATCATGATTATTGATGAACCTATAGTTATTTTTTAAAATTGACTGTACTTTGTTTTCAATATTTGGACTTATACAATACTTTGAAATAAAAAAAATCTTATAATATTATTCATGTCACTAGTCATATCCATAATTATTATTAAAGTATAAGTTCAATTTCACAACAAACAAAAGATATTAGGTAATAGATAGGCAGATAGCTGCCATGTAATTCATCCCAGGTTATCACAACAAATAATCTGATTATGAATTGTATTTACCCTACTAAAAATATTACCACAATTTAGTATTTATATGATGGCATAGATACCCAAAACTAAATTAAAATTATTTCAATTAAATAGTTTTTATATGTATATATTTTTCTGAGAATAATAAAGTAATTTTATAATATAGAAAGTCCTGTTAGTTTTAACAATTTATTAATATTACATTTAATTATAAATATTAAATACAACAAAAATAAAAGGTACATTTAAAAAGAAACTGATTTTATAATTAATACTTAATAGTCAATTGGGGAACAATATGATTTATTTTGTGCAAAAAAATGCATCGACTAGATATAAAATAATACATCACATAGTTAATTTCCAAAAAAATTAAACATTAACCAAATTCCATTTATGGTTAATCTTTCTTTTTTGTATCTACTTTATCGTCTTTCGTATTTTTGAATGCTTTAGTAGTATAATCAAATATACCTCCTAAGAATATTGCGCATATCAAGTTTTCAAATGGTAACATTGGCTCATGTATTCCCAAAATCATTGAAGAGAATACCTTGAAAATAAAAAGATATATTATTTAAAATACATATGAATTAATTGTATAATATACAATAAATATAGAGATGATTCACCAACTAATAACTATAAATATGTACTTAATTAGTTTTGAAACTATTAAGTTGGTTAGGGTTTTATACATTTTATAAAATTTATGACGAGCAATGACATTTTCAAAAATTATGGAATAATAATTAGGGTATAGGGAGTATTGATGTGTGTATACATTTTTACCATAAATATTTTTTATTTATTTTATAAGGTGTTATCTTATAAATCAATGCATTTATTACATTATTAAATAATATACAGGGTGATTCATTAAGTGTAAAATACTTATTATCTCAAAAAGTATTAATGTTTTAGAAAATATTTTTTTACATAGTTTCAATTGTTAAAAAAACCACTTTAAATATTTAAATTTTTTTAAGTTTTTTAAATTTTTGAATGCAACATAGAGTTTTAATTTCATTTTCCAAAGCAGAATATTTTTCTAAGTATTTTGATACATAGAAATCAAATTTAGGACGAGTCGTTTATGAGTATTTCAAGTCTAGACAAGCGGAGTAGTGGACAAACATATTACGGGGTAATCCCATACCACTCCGCCCATCTAAACTTTAAATACTTATAACTCATAAACTAATCGCCCTAAATTCGTTTTTTATGAATCAAAATACTAAGAAAAATATTCTGCTTAGGAATATGAAATTAAAACTCTATGCTGTCATTCAAAAAAGTAAAAAACTTAAAAAATTATAAGGATAAAAAATATTTAAAAATATAATTTTTAATAAAAACATTGTTTTTTTTAACAACTTGAAACTATGTAAAAAAATATTTTCAAAAACATAAATATTTGTTGAGATAATGAGTGCTTTACGCTTAATGAATCACCCTGTATACACTTAACTATGAATTATGATATATTATTTATATTTTATACGTTATTGCTAAAAATATGGTGATAAATATTTTTTTTCTTTAAATTTTGATTTCTAATTTTAACTCCGAGTAAAGCATCTGTATTCTTAATTTGGTCCTCAACTGGTTATATCTATAAATACCTATTATTTTATATAAAAAACCATTAATTATTAATTTTTTAGAATCTTCTTTACTCCGTTGAATAAAAAAGTTAAGATTTTTGAGTGTTTTATTGATAAGCAGTTTTCTGTTTGAAATTGAAAATAATATTAATAATAATATTCAGTGGATATTGATATATAAAATACCAAACAAACTGGATACTTGGTAGCAAGTTTATGAATTATTACTATTTTTATTATTAGTCAGAAAATAACTTAACAATACAATATTTTACTTTTATACTTCCAAGCTTTAACTTTAAATTATCAAATTGAATAATAGTTTGTTTAACTTACTTAATATTTTGACTTTAACTAATTTAATATTTTGAGAACTATTCTCTAAAATCTAAATGAATATCCAACTAAATATATGATAAATGAAATAAATAACAAAACAAATAAAAAATGAATACTACTATAGAATTACATAGTTGGTGTATCATTTTGTATAGAAATTACAGGGCTAATAACTGAATTCTAAAGTTATTAATTAGGCGCACTGCGCACAGCAAGACTTGTTTCACAAGGACAAATATTGCATGTGGCGTAGGTGTTTAAATTTATATTACTTATAGCGTTTTCGATTTGACCAATATTCTGTGAACTGGTGGAGTGTTTTGTATTCGATTTGATTGCAGTGCAACACTCGTGTGCACTCAGTGCGCACTTTCTGCACCACCGATTTTGTCATTAAATTGATGTAAGTTATAGCAAAAAGGACGATACTTGCGCCGGTGATACTTAAGGACTTAAACAATGTCAAATTGATAGCAGGGTATGTGCATTGTGACCAAGTGAAACATGTCTTATTTTTGAAAGGGATTATTTTAGATTTTTACACTTTCAGATGTTTTATTTAATTCACTTTGGGCATTATTTATAATATATTTAACAAACCTTGAAGTATATGAAGAAACCGATGACAAAAACATAAACAAAAGCATGTGGAGCTGATATTAAATCACTTTTAATATCGAGTACAAACACCACAGATGCTATAATGCATGCTTTAGTAGTACTGCAAGAAATAAAAATAATAAAATAATATTATAACATAATTTAAAAGATAGCACAAATATGTTTTACATACAAACTGGGTTGTAATGTCTCAATAGATGTGGGTGTCCATACTCCTCTTAAAAGTCTTTCAATAATTTTTGTAAATGAAGCACCATTTCCTGAAATTATTAAACGGTATGTACAATGTTGTTTAACAAAAGTATAAAATGAGCAAATTTATAAGTTTTAATACCTTTAAGGGTCCCGATTAAAACCATTATGATGTAGGCGTTGGGATAAAGTTTAGCCGCATGCAATACACCATCATGGACTTTTTTGCAACTGAAAATTACACATTTGTTATAAGAATACAATGATACTAAGGTAAATACATACCGATATATTTCTTTCATAACAGAAAACACTAATTTCACAGGAAGAAACTTTGCTATACTGTATCCAATATCAAACGGTGTGTAAAAAACTAGATACCTGAGGAAAATCAGTATGATTTAACAGATGGAGAATAGTTTTATGTCTACCGTATAATACAATTATTATTTATTATTATATTTGACTGTTATTACCATACAGCTGTAGCTATCAAAAGTTGTTGAGTGTTTTTGAGCGGTGCTAAAGGGGGTTCGCCAAGAAGAGCTGCACTCAGCATGCCTCCAGCAAAGACGACCAGCATCGTGGACAGCCAACAGGAAATGGGGTGCTTGCGTGAAAACGCCAGTGCACCTTTGGAAAGTGACACATACACACAAAGAGGTAAATAAAGACACTTGCCAGTTTAAAGCTTAGGTTTCACTGTTACCTGGACCGAGGTCATCACGGACGTGGAGCGCACAGAGCACACTATGCGCAACATCGAAGTATGGGTACATCTTCCATTTGGTCACTTGGCTGGCAAACTCCAAAAACGATTCGGCGTCCATGTTCCCAGTTCCGACCTATATCACCACATATAATGTATTAATATTATAACCCGAATGTATCAGTCGATCTATAGCACTACAGTTGTCGTGATCTCCAACGGCGTACCTATCAATAATCGTGCCGTGTTCTGTGCGGTGCACTGTCAGCGTTTACCCGGCGAATTATCTATCGTCAAACGGGCAGACCTGCCAGCAGATCGCGAGATAATTATAGCACAATGCCCCGGCGAGTAGGCGTACCGTCGGTGTATTAATAAATTATAAAACACACGACAAACGACGACGACGTCTGCGGTGCGAGCTGCGGACGACACTCGCAGTGTCGCGACGGCGTTCAGGCGCTGTGCGCTTTATATACAAAAAAAAAAATAATAATAATAATGATAATAATAATAAATAAACACTCACGAAGTTTTCTTCGGCTGCAGTTCTCGACTGCCGTAAATATTAAATAATAATAAATATTAAATAATGAACAGCGGTGCAACTGCACCTCCGACAAATGTCAGAGAAAAACAACCGTTGATACTATAATAGTTATATAATAGTTACCAGGCCGGGACACAGGACATTGACAACTTAACCATCACACCTACTATGATGACAACATAGATCTATTTTTCACTCATTCGCTGTCATAGATAAAGATTGTGTTCACCGTTAATATACTAGTATATTAACCTTTAGCAATTACACTTCAGAGATAGAGAGTACTAGAGAAGTTGAATGTTTTTACTTTTTTTACATAGCACCTTAGAATTTAGATCATAATATACCATTATATATTATAATATATTACGATCTAAGCATACCACCATAAACGGCACGAAGTACGAAATCATACCACAGAGGCCCTAAATAAGTTATTCTGTGCTCATACCGTATGAGTCCGTGGAACTAAATACTAATGTCTAATATAGAACCTTAGAACAATATTATAGTATTATACACACTACACAGGTACCTATATAAAAATTTTAAATTTTATCTTAAATATATCTGTGATTATACCATTTATTATCTCCATAACTCCATGATTATAGCAAGCGCATGGTCAGCTGCTGTTATCACCAAACGGCTGCCACCAACAGATAACAACTACCACAGTCCACAGATTAGAGGCCTATGCAACTCAAGAGTTATCTACACAAAGAACTGTTGTCGATTTCGCACTAAAAATCCGGATCTAGCGCTCTGCTGCGCTCTAGTGGTTAATATTAAAGCCAACGATCGTCTATATATTTATTGTATAAAGCTAGATGGTACACTAAGCACATCAATATTATTATATTATATATCATGGTATATATATATACATACAAAACTTGTATTTAGTATTGACTTGGTTTTTTAATTAGGTTACACAATTAGTCATAAAATAATAAATAATCATCCTACATCCAATCACCTACCCAGGTACACACCCACCCACCGAATTTGTATGGGTTGCTGATGAAACACATGAACTATAGGATCACTGCCACTGGTAGGTACTACAGTCTATAAACTATATATTGGTAAAAAGAGTCCTTAATAAAGTTAAATAATACATTTCCTTAAAAGCCTTTCAGTTTAAGATTTCTTTCAAATCAAAAAATAAGCTCAAATAATTATTTATGTACCTACATTAGCTTGGTAACTAAGTATAAAACTTGATATTCTAAAATCTGTCCAAAATTCACTGAAGGAATAGATAATCTTAACCAATAATTAATTTAAATCAATAAATTTAAATTACCATTCCAGGTGTTACAAGTAGAGTAGCCAATATGTCATCATCTGTATCTTTATGAAATTCTTTGACAGGAGAAAATAGATTATTCTTACAGGGAACAGCTCCTTGCTTGATAATAGTATGTTTATATTTTTCCTAAGATTTAAAAAACAAATTAATACATTTTGACTTAGGTATAACTTGTACCTATTATTATAATATAACTTCTCACCTTAGTCAAAATATTGCCTGTAGAATCTTTTAAAATTTTTTCTCTCACAATATCTGCCGAAGAAAAATGTTTTTCACAGATTCTCTGTCCAACACTTAACCCCTGAAAAACATTTCCCCAAGTTTCTAGTCTTTTACAAGTCACCACAAAACTAGTAATACCTTCAGTATTCTTTTTACATATACAACATAATTGGGGCATTTTAAATGAAAGAAGTAACAAAAATGTAGTAACTAAAACAATTTTTGAAATAATTTTATTATATCAATATCATTGAGCTTAATACATTTTGTTTAGTTTTAATGGTTATAAGTTATAACCTATATAGTTTAACTTTGTATTATATTATTCTAAGACGGTGGTATAACCTATAATACAGAATATAGAATATATTTACTTAAATTATACCTATGCATTTTATGCCCTTATTTAATATAACATCTAAAAAAATATATATATATTATAAATAAATTGAAATGCTTAGAGCACCATCTACTATATAGATCTATACAACCAATATATTAGCGTTCGTACAATACACTACTAGAGAGCAGCACTGCGCTAGATCCGGATTTTTACCGTAATAAAAACACCATTCAGGCGTCGACTTGCCAGACCTATTATTCTAAGACCGTGGATTAGAGTGCCCAAGGGCCAAGATATCTAGCGTTTTCCATCTAACTGCACTAGTGCACGCTGGTGTACACCACGGACTAAGATAAACCGGACTGGAAACTATAGACGGGAGGAGTGCGGGTAGCCGGAACCATAGTGTAACGCTTGTAGTACATGGACAAATGTGGCTCTATCTATTGATAATATTTAGCATTTGTTACACATAATATATTTATTTGCATATTATTTCTGTTTATAATAAAATTAGGTACAATAGTTTAAAACATTTATACCACGGACTAAGATAAACTAAGATAACTCTATTGTGACTCTATCTTAGTCCGTGATTTATACGCACCTATTAGCTCTTAGGTATTAGCATTTAGTATTTAATGTACATTACATTTTACCAACTATATTATCCATTT
Source organism: Macrosiphum euphorbiae (assembly GCA_949089665.1). Lineage (NCBI taxonomy): Eukaryota > Metazoa > Arthropoda > Insecta > Hemiptera > Aphididae > Macrosiphum > Macrosiphum euphorbiae. The sequence continues at coordinate 42,823,257 of CARXXK010000001.1, read as the reverse complement.
ATTATTCGCTAAAATGCCGAGAAAATTCTATGTGGATGGCTGTACGGGATGTTCAGAGGGAAAAAAATACACTTTATTTAAAAGTCCAAAATATGTGGTTAATTTAATTGCTTGGAATGAAGCAATTTCAAATGCCAAAATCTTAATTCGTGCTGGACACTGATGTATTAATATTTCGTAGAATGGATCATAGATGGCGTTAAAATCGCACTTGTACCAGAAGCGTTACACTGTAGTTCCATAGATGACTATCTCGTTTCCAGTCCGTGGTGTACACTGGTCGAGGGTCGACACCGTGAATTTTGGCGGTGTGGAAAATTCACAGCTATACACAATTAATTTTATATATCTGTGATAGTGTGATTATGTTATCAGTATTCGTATGTAATGTGCACTGTATAGTGCAGTCAGATGGAAAACGCTATAATAGGCCATGGCCTTGATAATCTCTACCACAGATTAATTTTTCATATAATAGAATCTGTACCACGGACTATGATTAATCTACCTTAGTCCGTGATCTGTACCAAGATGTTTAGAAGATCATCATAATATCTCTACTCGTAGTTCGTACTAATCACAATTTAACGATAGTATCTACCAGTTAGCACATAATTTTTTCCTGGTCTTATTCGCGAGTCGGACAAATGGCTCTATAAGCGACCGATAAGTTCAAATCGACTTTAACAGTATTATCACGAAGTTTGCGTTTACACCACTGTGAGGCCCAATAGCAGTAGCTACTGATTACTATTACACCAGACATGCTTGAGCGAGTTTGACAGAAATTTGAATACCATCTCGATACCGTTCGTGTGGCGGTGTATGTACTCGAGGGGTCAGTGCCGTATTTAGGAGGGTGGGGGGACGGGGGACAAATGCCCCGGGGTGCAAAAGGGAATCCGTCGCTAGAGGTTATAACAAAATTATTTTTTTATTTTATTGGATTTGTTGAGAAATTATATCAGTGATAACTGATAAGTGAATACCCGTATCTTTCTTATAATATATTTTACATTTCTATACATATTTCTATATAATATATAAATATAATGTATGTATTTTATTAAATTGTCTTAAAAAAAGGCCAAAATCTAAATTATAATTTGTTTAATTAATTATAAAGGTTGACTAAATGGTAAAATAAAAGTGTTCTCTAAATTAGTGGAAACATAAATGCAATAAGGGGAAAATTCAAAATATACAATTTGGTTAATCAATTATCACTTTTACATGGCTTGAAACCCATTGAAAAAATTTCTGTTTTGGTTTTGATTTGTTATTTGTACACTGGTTTCCAATTTTTTTAGGTTTCGGTTTTGGATTTGATACCGCATTCCCATTTTTTCTGATTTTGTTATCAGTTTAAGTTTTTAAACTGTTTATACTGGTTTCTAAAATCGGTTTCAAGACCTGGACTATTTACGTTCATTCTTAATTTATTAATTTTTTTTAATCACTGGATCGAGCGTCCGATCGCCTGCTGTGTAAAGTAAACTTTCAAAAATGTCAAGATACAAAGATTTCCAAAAAAAATACCGTTTTTTAAATCATATTTTTGGTTTTTAACTATGTACAGGTATCCAATTTTTTCGAGTCGGTATTGAATTTAATACCGGTTTCCAATCTTTTTCGGTTTCGGTTTTGATTTGATCTCGGTTTCGGTTTTAAAACGGTTTATACCAGTTTCAAGCCCTGCACTATTAACTGAGAGAAAAAGTAAATTGGAAATTAGGGGGGGGGGCTTAAAAGTTTTTTGTACCTAGGGCACCAAAATCGTAAATGCGCACTGCGAGGGGTGGCTCTGCCTCCTTAAAAAATTATTCTATGCTTCAACAAAATTAAAATATTAATAACTTTAATTTATTATATTAATGCCTCATTTTGAGTAGAAATATTTTAGACCCTCCTTCAATTCAATTAAAACGTCTCAAATAAGGGTTTGGGAGAAACAGATAGAACATTTCTGAGAGTATTTTGTAACATATAGATCGATGTTTGACTTTATAGTATCTATTACATTTATTATAACAATTAAAGATAAATTGTTGAAAATTCTAAATCAGTTAATTTTTTGTTGAACTCCACGTCCTATAATATATATCGGATCAAATAACGAATGTGCCGATGCAGTGGCGTGATGAATATGTATAAACCCTGATGCACAGCATATATTTTAGTACCTACCTGGCCAACCTATTTCACAATCATAATACTCATGATTTTTTTTTTTAAAACATAAATGGAATAAAACTAATAACTGATCAAACTATAATATTATACTAATTACATAATTGCTTATCATAATTTACTCATGGAGCCCCTTCCTACGACTTAACTATAAAATGTTATAAAATGTTCAGCATAACGTCTATAAATAGAATAATGTACCTACATCCTACACAATGGTATTATATCATTGACGGATTGAATTCAAATCTAACACCATCCATTACAGTGACCCACTTGTAACCTACTGTACAGCAGAGCGATATCCAATTACCCACTTTTTTTTTAAATACAATTGTGGGAAGTGAGCTATTTCAGTCGCGGGCGACATGTGCGGCACTAGCCACCACAGACTTCTATACTACACTAGATAAGGAACTCTTATACAATTTACATTGTTACAAGTTTATAGTCCTACAGTTAACATAATATATATGTTTGCAGGGTTGGGCAAGTTCCTAAATTTATTGTAACTCGTTTCAAAAATATATACAAACCATAATAGTACAAACACTGAATATCCACTGGCCAGATTAATTGTGAAAACCAAAATGAACGAATAACCCATTTGTGAATTATCAAAGCACAAAAAGCACAAAGTAACTTGTAATTTTCATTAAAGTTATGGGAAAATTTGTGACTAGTTACAAGTACAAGTTAAATTGAAAATGAGTAATTTGTTACAATTTACAAAAGTTACCAAGTTGCAATTCCAATTTACTCATAATAATACGTGTTTCACGTTAATTATTAATTTTAAAAACTACACGAATTCCAAATAACATGTTTTCGTTTATCCAATTTCTCAACTGTATTTGTTCCTAAGAATTAATATTCTATTTATTAATTTACCAAACATAGACAGTTCCTAATCGTATTTCTTCTACATAATATAATTCCAAATAATAAATATCATTAATATGTCATTTTCAATTTTGTCAGTCCAGATATTAACGTTTCAAAAAAAAAATGTTATGGAATCGGTAGGTAGTGCTCCTTTAAAATTCCGTTCCAAATAATTAATATAATTGCCTATATCAAACCCCTTAACACGGGGGGGTATGAATGCGGCTAAGAATAATAGTAGACTTATAGACTAATAGACTGCGTTTATCGCGAATCCGGATTCTTATGTGTGTATATTTTTCCTGGGAAATAAATAGTCCGAGAGTATATTTTCCAGATTTCTAGGGTCCGTGACAATACAGTCCACATATTGTGAAATTCCTCGATTATACCTATACGGTCCGGCATAATACGGTTCGAAAAATATTTTATTCCGGATTTATGCGGTCCGCGACTATACGGTGTACGTAATTTTTTTTCTACGAGAATACGGTCAGGGAGTATACTTTCCAGACTTATACATGCGCCAATACGGCCTTATACGGTCCACCAATTTACATGCCAGAATTCTACCGTCCGTGAGAATACTTTCCGAGCTTATACATGCGTTCACTCAAACTGACAGGTGGCCCCCGTGACAGCCAACGTTAAACATGTGCTCTCGAACTAAACCAGCTACTGTTTGCTCTACTGTATACTCTATAGCCACGCGCTGAACATCTACTCCCAAAAATTAATTTATGATAAACACTCAGACAAACGGACGGTAGTTTCATGATGGTCACTGGCCTGTATGGCTGTATTCGTGTCCAGTACATAAATTATAATGGTAATTTCTAGAAATTAGTTATTCAATTCGGTTTGCTGTAAAATGTAAATAACTAAAAAGTACCTACCTACTATAATAAAATATATATAATTAAAAACTAAATGTGATATACTTACTCTATTAGTTTTTGTTGAACCTGCATTATAATCTTGAAATCATTCATTAGTTTAGTTTCATCGTGTCTTACTATTGGTATTTGGTTATCTAAATGCAATATGACATTTTGCATTACAATTTAATATTAATAATGACGAATATTGATTCAAAATTGATTGTTTTATAAATTAATAGCAAATTTTAACTTACTCATTATGTGACTGTCTACGTTACCAAGTTTACTGAACGAATTTGCAATAGTTTTTAAGTAACTTGAGATTGTAATACACATTGAAATTAGAAGTATATCGAATATACATGTAGAATGAGCCCAAACAATCAGTATTGTAAATTCGATATTGTAAAACATTATAAAATTTCCATTGTAGACTTTGTCGGTCGCCGGATAAACTAAATTCATTATGTTTGTGCGGTAATGGTAAATAACATTTCCCACCTCTACTCTTAAATAAGAGTCCCGGTACAATAAACGGTGTCAACGTCCAAGCTATGACTGAGTAATCAATTATGTAACAGAATTTAAAAGTTGGAACTAAAGCGATCACACTCATCGACTAGTCATCGTGAAATATTTCGTTGCCCCATTTATGTCACTCAGACAGTAGAATGTATTTAAAATGCACGAAATTAATGCTGCAGTGAGAATAAATGCTTCGATGACAGCTATACATTTAAAAATATTGTAAATTATTAATCGTTTTTTGATATTTTGTTGTATTTTTAAAAAACGCATAATTCTAGATACATGAAATTTTCACCAAATATTTATATTTTCATTTTCATGGTAAAATGTTCAATCTATTTTGAAATGTTCATAGCCATGATACTTTTTTTCAAATTGTTCAGTATTATTTTTAGAAATTCATAAAAGTTTTTCTTTTCACAGCTAACATAAGACATTTTAGTAGAAGGTTCCCAACAAGTTTTACCTCTATCAAAAAGAAAGAGTTCACCGGAAAGTCACTCTATTATTATAGCCATGAGGTATTTTCGATTTTTAAAAACATTTTTTTTTTTCCAATAAATTTGATTATTTGTAGTATGAAACAATGTCTATCCCCTCAAAATCGCTTTTCGTATGCAATGATTTATCATTGAATTCAAATATAACACATCCATTACAACGGCACGCTTGACAAATACAGTACAACATATTTAATTTATAATGAATTGATGTTAAGTGATATGAGCATAATATTATGGACTATGGTTCAATAACAATTTTAGATTTATTTCAAATTTAAAGTGAATATTACCAGGAAATCAGATAACGTACTAACTAATGACATTTGATTATTAAAATAAAGTAGAATAAAGTAAATTTATGTTGTTGGTTATTTACGTTTAGATACGTCATGCCATTTAAGGCTTTGTTCAACTTAAACCAAATTCAAATATTAAATCTAAAATTTACCAATTTCATTTTGTTAAAAATTGAGTCCAAAGGCGACATTTAGGGGGTGTCTAGGTGCAGTAGCGTACGCAGGATTTTTCAAAGGGGGGGGGGGGTGCTTGATTACAACTTACAATTTTATTTTTATTTTGTCAAATCTATTAATTTCATATGTTTAGTTGAGGTATTTAAAAATATTTGTACAATTTCAACTTCTCGACTTTTCTAGTAGAAAAAATACTCTTATCATAAACTTTTATGGAGGTTTTTTGAAGAAATTTGGATCTAGTTGTTACTTTTGGAAGTTAGAAATTCAAAATGATCAGTACTTTTTAAAATTTTAACAAAACCACACTTCATTTGTAGTTCAACATTTATAAAATATTCAATTTGTACAGCTAAGGCTTGAAAATTTAATTCAATGTCTTTTATACAAGTAGTTCATACTTTTACCAAAAAAATACTGATCATTTTAGGAAAAGTAGTATGCAAAGAGTAAAGACAATGTTCAATGTTTTTGCAAATAGTGATTCATTTTGATAAGAAGTACATGAATTTATGCCTTATTGCTTACTAGTTGATGATAGTTAAGACTTGACAAATATTTTTAAAAAATTAGTAATAATATGGCATGGCAGGGGGGGGCTTCAGGCCGTTAGCCCCCCTCCCTCCCACTGCGTACGTTTCTGGCTAGGTGGACATTTGCCCCTTTCTGATTTTAAAAGCATGACCGGTGCACAGTTGTTTTCGATTAACCATCATTCTATTTTATTAGGTACCATAAAAACATGTTTATATATATAAATACTAAGAAATTATTGTCACAATAATAAATTGGTAATTCCTAATTAATAGTTGGAATATATTTATATTTAGTCGCCTACGTTGACATGCATGAAAGTTGGTATATTTGTGTGTGTTTTATGAAGGAAAAGGAACATAATATATCAATAAGTGCTTGCGAGTGGTTGTTTTTAAGTTAGGTACCCACCGGCCACCATTAGGGCTGGTCATAACTTTTGGCCCCCTCTATTAAAAACTAAAATGACAGCACTGATTAAGTTAATCGGATATTACCTATGTAAGTAGGAACAAATTTCATCAAAATGTATATTATTTAGGTGTGAGTATCCCTTTTGTATAGATTTCCGATAAGCAAATATTAAGTTTCATTTTTATAAAAATAATTGCTATCAAACTTCTATTAAAATACCTACTAGATACTAGCTTTCATAAAAAAATTATTTCAATAATATTAGTTTTTTCGGTACTTACTCTTACTGAACAGGACAAAATGATTTTATGTATAAAACCACAAGAAAGACTTCTTGTACAAGTAGTAGACACCAACTACCAGCAACTACCTACCAGCATATAGTGTTGGTAGATATTCCACGGTTTTGGGCGAATATTATATGGCTACCTACCACTCAACTTCAATACCTATTTAATTAAATACTGACTGGGAAAATACTTGTAATTTATATTATAGTATGGGGATATTATTATCTGAAGCTACGGTTTCCCTGCACCGTCAAACAGTGGAACAGCTCGGCCGTGTCAGACGCCGACCTACGTCCAGACCGGTAGTGACGCTAGAAGCCGCGTCCAGACGCTGCAGGGAAATCGTACCTTGAGGGTAGATTATTTTCCCTTTCGTTATAACTTGATAATATGTTGTGGACTCGATAAACAAATTCGTTGATGGAATATTGTAATATACAATACAAACATAATGTGGTGAGTAGAATTTATACTTTCATATGGGGATACCTCCACTGCGCTACCCCGTTTTTACATAATTAGTTGTATTTATTATTAGTTGAATCAGCCGCTGCAATGCTTAGTTACAACTGATTTTTCGGTTAACATAAGTTCATTAAATTAACCCAGTTGAAAGTTTGATAGAAATTATTGTATTTAATTTAAATTAGCTATTAACAAATACATTATTATTTTTTACTTTTTTATTCTTATTAACTATATCTACTCAGCGCACGTCCCTCTGATTATATTTAATAAGTTTTTTTTTTGATTATTTTTATGTGTAAACTTTATATTTTTTTCAATATATTGAACAATTATTGATTTTTGATTACAAATTTATGACTAAAAATTAATATCTCATTTTTAGGGTTCCGTACGGTAAAACGGAAGCCTATTACTACCGTCCGTCCCTCCGTCTGTCCGTCTGTCACCAGTCTGTATCTCATGAACCATGAAAGTTAGAAAGTTGAAATTTTCACAGATTATGTATTTCCGTAGAAATTATAACAACAAATACTAAAAATCCTTTTTTTTTTTATTTTTTTTTTATTCTTATTTTTTTCGAGTTATCGAGGGACGGAAGAGGAACCGTGTTAGCATTAGGTATATTCTCCTCAATACTAAAAATCCTAGAATATATAATATAAGCAGTGTTGCCAACATAACTGATGATGGTACGGGACCCTTTGTGCTCGAGTCGGACTCGCACTTGGCCGGTTTTTTTCTACTGTTTGTTTTTATAATAATTGTACAATTTTCAAAATTATTAATACCATGTAGGTATATTATGTTTTTTTTGCACATTGTTCTGACATCACCGATATAACTGTATACGTCGTCCGCATTACCTAAACAATCATACAAAACATGTGGATCAATATAAAATATTGAAATAATAATTAGGTATTTACTAATAATCAGGACTACACTTACGCTTGTAAACAGTTCCAAATTCACTATTCTTGACATCGTTACTTTCAGTTTCAGTTTGTCGGTACTGTTCATTTGCATAGCATTCAGGATCATTTTTTTATATTTTAAACTCTTGCCCGACCAATCACCACTATACAATGCAAAATTCATCGAATCTTTCTAAAACGAAATTAAAACTATATAAGTATAAAGTATTAATTACTGCAGTGATACATTATTTTCTGATTGAGATACATAAGTATATTGGCTTTTAAAAAAATTAATTAGACGATACAAATCCTAAAAAAATACGTTTAAGAAAACATATTTCTTTATTATATACTAGCTAGGATTACCCGGGCTATAATTTGAATATCTATGGATAGGATTTTGTAGTTTTAATTTATTGACCACCAAATGTTAATTATAATGATATATTATTATTTTGTTGACCTAGAAGGACAAGACAGAAATTAAGTCTTGTTATTTTATATGTGTTTTAAGGTTGAACTACGACAGATTTTCAACAGAAATCAATGGTTAAGACAAAAAAAAAATATTGGAAGGATTCATCAAGTAAAGAATGATTAAAAAAATATGAAGATTCTAAGAAAGAAATTGACGAGATTATGTTTTTATACAATATATCCTGCGGCCAATGGCAAAGTCAAAAGTTTAATCAGAAGTATCAATGCTTTTATGAGATTTTCCATTTTTTTTTTTATGGGATACGTCAAAGAATTTTAGGGAAATTAATTATTTTCTATGAAATATCAAGATCCGATGGATGTTACGAGAATGTAATTGATTTAATGAAAAATATGGAGGATTTTAAGATAAAATTATTGTTTTTTACGAAATATCAATCGTCTAATGAAAATGAATGCTTTTATGTGAAATATCCATGTGGGATCTTTCAATAATTTTATGGGAGATAAATACCCTTCTGTATAAAATCAATTTTCTAATGGAATTTATGAGAAGTATAAATTATTCTATTAAAAGGTCATGGATTTAATGAAAAATCTTGAAGATTTTATGGGAAAATTATTGTTTTTGAGGAAATATCAATCCAATGAAGGGAAATGTCATAGATTCAATAAGAATTGACAAGTATTTTATAGAAAATGTATGATTTTATGTGAAATATCAATCTTTCTAATGGGAATATCTTGCTTCTAATGTCAAATTTCATTAGTTTAATGGGAAATGTTATAGACTTAATTATAATTTTGTAGTATTATGTTGGAGATTATGCTTTTCTAGAATATATCGAACTTTCGATGGGAAATGTCATGATTTTGAAGAGAAATCGTAAGAATCTTATCAAAAATTTTGGCTTTTCTGTGAAATAACAAGCTTCTCATGGATTGTAAGAGAAGTGTAAATGAATATTTGAAATTTCATTGATTTAATGAAATATGTCGAGGATTTAATGGGTAATTTATTGTTTTTGATGAAATATCAATCTTATAATGGGAAATGTCATAGATTGAAATATTGAATATGAATTAACAAGTATATAATGTTAAATGTATTGTTTTCTGTGAAATATCAAGCTTCCAATGGGAAATGTGTAGAGCTTATGAGGAGTGTAAATTATTCTATTTTAAATGTCATAGAGTTAATGAAAAATGTCTAGGATTTTACGGGATTATAAATGATTTAAAAGTATCAATCTTTTTTTTTAGTAGTTTTATTAAAATCTTAAACTACGTACTTGTTCATTAATTTCATTCAGTAAGTTGCAGATAAAATATATATGTAATATGTATATTAATATTGTTGTTATAAATCTGAAGTTTGATGGAGATGCTAATGAAAAACCATTAAAATAATTCTGGAATATAAAAAAAATGTTGTATGTAAAGACGTGTTTATGTAGACTGAAGTAATATTTAACCATTATTGTTATGATGGATAGTAGTATAATAATTGATGATTCAGCAGCTATTTGAAGAAGTATAACTGGTTGAATTACCTTGTAGATATTTTTCATGTTTCTGGAATAAAATATTAATTAATGATGTAATTCGCCATACCATGAACATCTTTACACCGTTCCACCGTGGTATTGACTGAAAACTTAATAACAAGCTATATTCCTATTCACGTTAAGAAAGAACGTCGGCGACCGATTTGTGTATAGGGTTGTGGCTCAACTTTACGGCGGCTGTGCAGATGGATGACTCGGGGGGGGGGACTTCATTATATGAAGTGCCTAATGCCTATAGTATAATAAAATAATTGCTACCTGTAAAATATTCACTTCTTTTTTTTGTCGTATAAGAAAAATAACTTACTGTTTATTGCAATATAAATATTTAAAACAATATCCATATAAATATAGGCTGACCGACCGTCTTTGCTTTGAATCTATTTTAGACGTATTTTATGATTCATCATTCAACTAAAATGTAACTCTTCCATTCCAGTGACCTATGCAATGACGAGGTACACTTAGAACAGTTAGAACCTACTATACAATATACAGCAGAGTAAACGTTTAATGTTATGAAAGTGTACAGCTGCGTATGGTTACATTGTTTGAGGAGAAAACATCAGTATAGGAGAAGTTTAATACGATACAATTAATTACTATGGATTCATTGGCAATCATATTTAAATATTGTTATTCAATTATATTTATCACTAGATAGTAATTTATTAGAAGTTATTAAATTCAGAATCACTGTAAATTGGTAATACTTACATACTATAATATTATAATATTAAGAATTAAATGTGATACACTTACTCAATTACTTTTTGTTGATCCTGAATTATAATCTTGAAATCATTTATTATTTTTGTTTCATCGAGTCTGACTGTTGGCATTCGGTTATCTAAATACAATAGCCAATATATTATCATATTAATAGTGAAAAATATTGATTTAAATTTAAAATTGATACCTATTTGTATTATTTTATAAATAAAATGCAATTTGTAACTTACTCATAAAGTGATTCTCTACGCATCCAAGTTTACTAAATGTATTAGCAATAGTTTTTAAATAACACTCGATTGTAATACACATTGAAATTAGAAGTATATCGAATATAATAGTAGAATGAGCCCAAACAATGGTTACTGTAAGTTCGATATTGTAAAACATTATAAAATTTCCATTGTATAATTTATCAGTCGCCGGATAAACAAAATTCAATATGTTTGTACGGTAATGGTAAATCACATTTTCCGCTTCTACTCTTAAATAAGAGTTCTGTACAATGAACGGTGTCAAAATCCAAGCTATGAAAACCGCAATCCACAAAACTAAAAAAATTATTAAAAACTGTTTCAATTTCTTTCGACCAACTTCAATTATATATCTACTGTGATACTCGTAGGATAAATATTCGACTGAAGTTATATGTAAACAATTCCATATGGTATCTGAGTAGCCAATTATATAACGGAGTTTAAAAATTGGAACTGAAGCTATCAAACACAATGTGAAATATCTCGTTGCCTCATTTATTTCACTCAGGAAGTAGAACATGTTTAAAACACTTGCAGATATTGTCACAGTGAGAATAAATACTTCGATTACAGCTACACATTTAAAAACATTATAACCAAACAATTTTGTACTGTGTGAATCCAATATTTGGTATAATCCGATTGTTTTCAATAATTGTATGTTCTCCATTAATTTGGGCTCGTTTTTAAATACCATAGTTATTTTCGAATTAAATCCTAATATTAAACAACATTTATTAGTAAAATAATCAACGTCACTATAAGTATTTATTTTATTTTATAATATTAATTTGTTAGTTTTCTCATGAAATAGTTCTGGCCATTAAAAGTTATTTAGTAACTTTGTTACTCTATAGTTAATATTTTACAAATTCTTTATGACAAATTGACAATAGCTTATATGGAAATGATTATGGTCTTATCAAAATTTTAGATTTATTTTTATAAACAAAGTGATAATCACTAAAAATCATAATCCCTATCGTCTTTGATTATTGTAAAATTACGTGGGTATAGATAATCATGTAGGTATTTAGGTCATACGATTGAAAAGCTTCTTCCAAGCAAAATTACTTTACTAGAACCACTCAAGTATTTTATGCTAACACCTATATAAAACCTCAGGAAAAGGCTATACTTGAACAATTAACAGACATTAACAAAAATTCGATATGGGGAGTCGGAAATATTGGAGTGGCAACCGTTCATAATAGTTTTCGAAGACCAGAAAATTGTTAAATAATGTAATAGAGTTTTGAAGTTTTGAGTTAGGTAGTCAAAATGTTAAATATTTAAATATAAATATAGGTATATCTATGTAGGTACTTATGTCTTTTATATTTAAAATATTCACGTGCGGGTGCTCAATATATACAGTGGCGTAGTATGAGTACATAATCCAAAGTAGGTATATGTAAGTTTATATTAGTATATTATATTAAACGACTTCGCCTAGTGGAGGAATGACGGGATTTTCATAATCCTGATGAGAGGATGTCAGTGCCATGTGTGTATTCTCTCTCTGACCCACTCGCAACATACACAAAATGTTTTCACGCAAAATATATGTTGTTTATGTTTTTGAGTTATCTAATATCTTAGAGTAAAATCACCTATTATGGAGAATAATGTTTTTGAGGGTATGACATTGGTATCGATTTGTCTAAATATTGTCTCAAACAATTTAATATTTATTTCAATTTTCAAACATTTATTTTTATTTTTTAAGAGGACGCTACCCATGCATTTGTTGTCTCCGTCTTACACAAGCACAACATAGTAAATTTCTATTCGCTAGTTTAAACAGGTGTATTGTTAGTTTTAATATTAGAGTAAATAATTGACCTATTATCATACTTTTAGGTAAGAATATTATCTGTGCTTAAACGTTAGATTTTATTCGATATTTTAATTTTTAAGCGAGATATGAGCATTTAAAATTTTTGATATTTCACTTACACATACCTTACTTGAAAATGAATATATTAAAAAACCGCTAACGCTTAAGCACAGATAATATTCTTACCTAAAAGCGTATGATAATAGGTCAATTCACTCTAATATTAAAACTAACAATACACTATTTAAATTAGCGAATGGAAATGCGTGTGTAAGACTGAGAAAACAAATGCATGGGTAGCGTCCTCTTAAGTTGAAATAAAGTCAAATAATAATAAACAGGGCTAGTGAGTTCATGCGTTTGCATATCAATCTTGCTATAAGTCGTATTTAATGCTAGATGACATAGAAATCCATTTCAAGGTACTGTGGTTAAGTATGTGAAATTTTATGTTGCATATTTTTGCATATTTAGTGGTTTTTTTTTTTTAACTATTTGTCATATTTATGAGTTTTTCTATTTTACTGTGCATATTTTTACCGAAATTTGATCAAAATGCAATAATTTATATTTTTACACAGTATGAAAGTATTCGCAACATCAAATTATTAAAAATAAAACGTATAGAGCAGATAAAGCGAGTACAAACGTATAGGTACATAGCCCGCATTAAGCAATTAGTAGAAAACATGTTATATAAAATAGTCTTTGGATTTAAAATTTTCAGATTTAAAGTGAGCTGACTGAACTGGAATGACTGGATATTTTTTTAATTGAACTTTTAATAAACTTTTAATAATATGAATGGACATTTTTTGTTATTCCAAAATTTACTTATAGTATTTTTATTTTTTAATCTACACATTTTTTATACATATTTTTAGATTTCTAGTGCATATAAACGCATATTTTTGAGCTTTTAAAGGCATATTTCAATATATATTTGTCCAGCTTTTAGTGCATAAGTGCATACTTATTTAGGCATTTTTAGAGCATGAACTCACTAGCCCTGATAATAAAATATAAAACAGATATGTCAAACACTCAAAAATATTATTGAGCAAGAAAACAAATATATTCTATATTAAGTTATTGCGTTGACATGAATTATTAATTATACATTTAATTATTTTGATTAGAATCAAACAAATAAGGAAAATACACATAGGTACCTACACTATACCTATATATTTGTAGATAACTATTGCCTATCGCCTATGTACATATTATTTACATGTATATACTGTCGAAGTATGAATATTTCATTATAATGATAATAATATCTTATTAATTTTTATTATAGACTATAGTTATTATATTTGTTCATATTGATCCATGTAAATGTATTCAAATATGGTTAATTATTCATGCCACTTGATTATAGGATACAACAGTTGATAGAATACGATTTTATTTTATTGTGTAGTATAAAAATATAATATTTAGATTTATAAATAAACTGAACTATTAAGTAGTTAATAATTAATGAATATAAAAAAAAATCCGATCGTTTTCAATAATTTTATGTCTATTAATTTGAGTTCGTTTTTCAATACCATATAGTTATTTTCTATTTAAAACCTAATTTGTATTAATCAATACATAATAGTAAATATAATAAATTACACTATAAGTATTTATTTTAGATTTTGAGCTGAAAAATGAATATATTGATTTTACAATGATTTGTTTTATTTCATTTTGTATATTTATTATATTTTTTTTGTGTTAGTCGTCATTTTTTTGAGCAGTAAAAATGTTTCAACTGTCTACTACACCATATTTTTTATAGCAAAGTGAATATTGTTGGTATTTTGGATTTTGGGCGGCAAGAAGTTAAAAATACCCTAAACATTTTTAACAGCGTAGAGAAAAAAAAAACAAATTAAAGAAATTGGGAATTTGTACATAAAACCGGGTTTCGGGAAAATTGATTTTGTTTTTTGGTTTTAAAATTCAAAACATGAAGAACCATAGATAGATACGATAGATACCGAAACTTTGATTGTTAAAATCTAGTTAAAAATAACTCTTTTTTTATCAGTGAAAAATTAAATAATTTTTTTTTTAAATTGTGATTCCATATTTAGTTTCTACGTGATAATCCCTTTTTAATGAGTTATTAACCAACTTTCTACCTATCATACTTATCATAGTTTAGGGGAAGAGTTAAAAAAATAGAAATTTTGGAACTGTTCACGCCGACGTTTTTAAGGATTCAAGTGGTTACTTGGGTGTGATATCAAATCTCTCTCATAAATATTTTATATTAAAGCTAGCTAAATTACCCACCTACTCATCATTACTGAGTTACATTTTTATTATTTTCCTATTTAACACAAATTTTTGAAGTTTTCAAAATGCTGACTTTTTTAATTTCAATTACCATACTAAGGTACTTGATTAAAAACCAAGAAAGTAGAAAAACTAAAAAAATTGGAAACTCTAAATTGAAAATTGTTTCGTGTATAGAGTATGTTAATTATAAACAACCAGTGAAAATTGCATGTATCTACGGTAATTTGTTTTAGAGTTACACCAAAAACCAAAAATCCATTTTGTCCAAAACCGATTTAGCTTAAAAATTCCCGTTTTTCTATAATTTTTTTTTTGTTTTCTCAGAGCTTTTGAACACTAATAGGAATATGGGATTTATTTAACATCCCCGTTGCACCAACTAGATTCACTTTCCCATCGAACAAGATACTGAAGTTGAAAATCGAAGCATTATTTTGACTACTTATCGTGTACACAGACACAAAAAATAAAAAAACACATCCTTGTAAAATCAATTCATTCGTCGCTCCGCTCGGAATATAAAATGTAGAATAATATGAATAAAGTAAATTCACTTTGTTAGTTAATCAATTATTTAGGTACGTCACGACTCATGACATTTAAAGACTTCGTTCAACTTACAACAAAGCCAAATATTATAATTACAAATTTACCATTTTCATTTGGTTGGAAATTGAGTCAGTAGGATATTATGTAAGTAGTATGGTATCCCTTGTGTTAAGATTTTTGGTAATCAAATATTAAGTTTTATAAAAATAATTGTTATTAAACAGTTAATAGTATTCATAAAATGGTGATTATAATAAAATTACTTACTATCGGTACTTACCGGACAGAAAAAAATTATTTTACTTAGAAATATTAATTACTAACACATGTATGAAACCACAAAAAAGGTTACTTATACAAGCAGTCTTACGACACTAACTACCAGTCTATACCTACTATCGGCACATTGTTCACGATTTTTGATGAACATTATACAGAGCTACCTAACACGCAACTTCAATAATTAATTAAATACTGATTGGCATATTATAATATTATCATGTCTTATTAGGTATTTTACAATTTTAAATGCTTGTGTCCAGGTAGTGTCCTTGGGGTTTTTACTACCTACCGTGTAAGTTCATATATTATATATATAATTTGGGTTCGAGTTTAAAAATGTACCTATATATTTAAGGTTATTATTATATAATTTAATAATTTAGCTTATTTCGGAATCCACGTTCAGCCAATTGGGTTCCATACTTCCATACGACGGATGTCCATGCATTTTTGGCATTATATAGCATTATATGTCTGTCTGTATTCATGTTTCTAGTAGAAATAATGCTTTTCAATTTCATCATATATTCTAATGGGAAAGTGTATCAAGTTGGTACTTTTGAGAGATCAAAATTCACAATAGTTTCAAAAGCCCCGGTTATACAATTTTTTACGCAAACCCAGTTTTGGCTTTGAATTGATTATAATATATTTAATAAAAATATCTGTTAATGAAAATGCTGCCTATAATAATATTATGGACCCAGAAGGACCCCATTCAGGAAGGAGGCCTGACTTATTGCACTTAGGCAACCCAACTTACAGTACCTTATATGCATAGAACTAGGCAATCACGTTATGTGGTAGACAATGACGATAATTACAAGGGTGGGAAATATATAACAAGTCAAATACATAAAAAAATGTTTTAACACACAATTCCAAGTCCAAATAATAATTATAAATTTCTTATAAGCATTGAATTTAGAAGCATTTTAAAATGTAAATAACTAAATACTTATACATGTGTTAAATGAGAGTTTACACGTACTCTGTAACTTGCTGTTGATCCTGAATTATAAGCTTGACATTTATTAATGTTTTCGTTTCATCGTGTCTGACTGTTGGCTTTACTTTATCTACATAAAATACATTATCCCAATAGATTAGATGGGTACCTAACTATATTGTTATGTAAGTAAAACGAAAATTATTATAACTTACTCATAAAGTGATTATCTACGTTTCCAAGTGAACTGAATGAATTTTGCAATAGTATTTAAATTACATGCGGTTGTACTACACGTTGAAATTAGAAGGATATCGAACATTAATGTAGAATGAATAAAACCAACCGGTATTATAAATTCAATAATGAAAAACATTTTAAAATGATCATTGTAAAATGTATGGATAAACTACATTCATTAAGTTTGTGCGGTAACGGTAAATCTCATTTTTTCACCTCTACTCTTAAATAAGAGTTTTGTATAATGAACGGTGTCAATGCCCATCCCGCGGAGGCTGTAGTCCACACAACTATGGAAATTTATTATTAAAAGCGATTTTAATTTATGTCGACCAACATCAATCATACACCTGCACAGCGATACTTATACGATAAATATTCCACGGACGTTATATGTAAGCAATTCCATATGGTATCTGAGTAACCAATTAGGTATGTAACAAAGTTTACAACTTGCAATCGCAGCCATCACAGCCATCCTGAAGTATTTCGTAGCCTCGTTTATGTCGCTCAGAAACACTATTGACCTACCGTTCTGCTGTACAGTTGTACTCGTCAAAGTTGTAATGGATGTGTTATAACATAATATATTTGAATTCAATGAGAAAAATCATTGCATACGAAAGACGATTCTAAGCGGAGACGTTGTGTCATCCTATAGCATACTTGTATAAATAATCAAATTTAATAGTTAAAAAAAAAACTAATAAAAATCTGAAATATATATCAGCCAAAGCTATAAATAGCATAACTTTCCTGTTTGTTTTCCTTTTTGTTAGAGGTAGAAAATCTTATTGGGAATCTAGTTGCTGTAATTAATTATCCTGTGTTTTATATTTAAGTACCTATTCTATGAAAATATAATATAATATTACAATACAAAATAAATGTCGTATTTGGTTCCCATAGGTATATCATTTATTTTAACTATTCATAGCAAATATTAATTATATTTGTTTGCTAATAATGATTGTTAAATACTAATACTAATTATATAAATTAAATATACAACTATACAATATTTAATCGATGCTAATTATATACATGTAAAAAAGTAACAAAAGTATCATTTCTGAAAATTTTAGGAAAGGCGTGTAAAAATGCATAATTTTCAAATTGTCAGTCCCCTGTTAATTTCATCCCCTCGCCAAAATAACCATGACCTATACTGTTACACGTTGCCTATAGGCCATAATGAGTGTTTTGAAAAATCTAAACATACGCGACACCCTATACTCTTATATACAAATTTAGACTAATTAAAACAACAACAAAACACATAATTACTTAAACATTTTTTATGAAACAAATGATTCAATCATGCTCGAAACATTAAAACATTATAATATTTATTATCATCGATTACATTTACACAATAATATATACGATTATTTATTGTAACACTCTCTAATTTGTAAAACAAAATAGTAGGTATCATGACTTATTACTCATTCGATATGAAACTATAATAATATAATCAATTAACTATTGTGTTTGTTTTATACCATAGGTACCATAGCGTATAGTCAATCAGTTGCGTGCATCAAAGTTATATTTCTAAGTTACAACTTACATTTGAAACTTGTAACTTGTAACCAGATACGTAATTGTCAAGTAAATGTAATATATAACTATTAACTGACTACATTTAAATATCTAACCTAACCTATGTTTTATATTGATTGGTATTATAATTTTTAAAAATTGCCTTTTTAGGGTTCCGTAGTAAAAAACGGAACCTTATATAGATTCGACATGTCTGTCTATATCTATGTCATTTATGTCACAGCCACTTTTTTCTGAAACTTTAAGGACTATACTGTTGAAACTTGGTAAGTAGATGTATTCTGTGAACCGCATTAAGATTTTCACACAAAAATAGAAAAAATAAATACATTTTGGGGGTTCCGCATACTTAGAACTGAAACTCAAACATTTTTTTCATCAAACCCATATGTATGGGGTATCTATGGATAGGTCTTCAAAAATGATATTGAGGTTTTTAATATAATTTTTTTCTAAACTGAATAGTTTGCGCGAGAGACACTTCCAAAGTGGTAAAATGTGTGTCCACCCCCCCTATAACTTCTAAAATAAGAGAATGATAAAACGAAAAAAAATATATGATGTACATTATGCCATGCAAACTTCCACCGAAAATTGGTTTGAACGAGATCTAGTAAGCAGTTTTTTTTTTAATAAGTAAATAATAATTATAGTTCGTGAGGGGCGTGGCTTGATCGGTACCGGGTGAGGAATGCGACGGGGGGGCAGGTTCCCGACTGCCCTTACCCTAGTGGGTAATATTATTATAATATTAGATTAGACTTCTGCTGGACCTGGTGGTGGGGCCAAAGTTCGTGCCGGCAGACCGAAACGACTTATTATTTAGGTATGTTACTTGCTGCTACGGAACCCTTCATTGGCGAGTCCGACTCGCACTTGGCTGCTCTTATTTAATGTTTGAACTGAATTCGACCATATTATATTCAATCGTGTTATTTCATACACTGACTATACAGTATTTATAGGTACTTATTTCTTCTTTATTTTCAGTTTTCACGAACATTAGTAGGTAATATTGCAAGTTTGCAAACATAAATATTACTAGTGTTATAAGTTGTATCATTTTGTTTTATAATTATTTAAAGGTATAGTATAACTGGTGTTTAGTTGACAATCGTCCAGAGAGTATTCCCCCGTCACTCGGGTTTTGATAACACCCGCACCACTCCCGTATTTTCAATGTTCAAATCATTTATTATAAAATGTATTATTCTTACTGTCAACCCGGTTTTGACAAGAAATAATATCGATTTGATCTGAATAGCTACATATACGGTCAACACTCAACATAATAATTGTCAAAATGTTATCGCTGAAAATGTATCAGACCGATTATTTTACAGGCATACTGCTTTTTATAAAATAGCACATACACATTATTTACAATTTTATAATCATTGTAGAATAGCCAAAGAACTGTCCTTCTAAATTGATCGATTATACCAACGCGTATATGCATAGATATACATTATGATTTTTATGCGTCAACTAAATTAAATAATTATCTCTTATCTAAACCTAATTAACGTGTCTTCCATAACGAATCTTAAACCTATATAATATGAGTCAGTTCATTGTATAAAACACAGCAAGCAACGTCCGATTTTTCAACTTATAATTTTGTAAGTAAATTAAAATATATTTAAGAGTTCACGTAGTTATACTATTAAATATTTAAAAATTATTAATATAGTATATAATATTTAACTATATATTATTTATTATTGTGTATTAATAAAACTTATATGTATGGTTCAACTTATAGGAAAATTATTTGTGCAAATATAATATGTCGCATTGTATTGTTCCCTAATAATATAATCTCTTGAACTTTGTAGTAGGTAAACCAACATCACAACTCTCAAGGTATCAATAAATTATTCTATCAACTAATAACATCTTAAGGAAATTGACTAATACTCTCAGCCAAATTAATAATTTATTTTTCAACTAAAATCCTCCTTTGTTTCTGATAACTTCTAAAAGTGTCTTCCATTATTTTTTAACCAAAAGTGTTGATCCTTCATATTTTTATTTAACTAATATATTATATGATTTAAGTATATATAACTATCCATTATAATACTATATAATTTCAATTATCAAACCAACCGTTTACAAGCTTTGCGTTTACTTAAGTACTTTCTGTTATATACATATGATGTAGGTATTACATTTTATTGAAAAATTGAAGACATTATTATTATTATTATTATTATTATTATCAAACTAATAATTATACTAATATTCATCACGTAACGAGTATGTATTAACATTTTGAGGTTTGATACAGTTGTGGTAAAATCCTATATTAATAATAAAAAACTGAATATTATGTGTAAGTTATAGGGAGAATTTTGGAGGTAAACCATCAAAAATGAGTTATTAATTCCTACCAAAGTTATTGAAAAAAAATAATCGTAAAAAATCGTAAGGCATATTATGTCCTTACTCAAGAATATTATTGTTTGTTGTTAAGTCTATGACTTTGGATCATAACTATATAGCTGATATACGAATTTAATTTTTCAGTACAAATTCTGCTCTATATAAAAAATATTTTATTGAAGATGGTTGCAATTTATATACCGGGTTCTGAATATTAATATAATGTATCTATTTTTGTGTTGACACGTGTTCTGTTTTCTTTCGGACGTTGTATACAAAAAAAATACATCTTATAAAATGTATATTATTATTTATATGTTCACATTGAATCAACCAATAGGTAGTATGTAGGTGTATAATATGTGGTTAATAATATAGTCATAAAAATATAGAATCAATAATAATAGTAGTAATAATAATAATAATAATAATAATAATAATAAAGAAATGTAAGGTAAAGTTACAGGTTAGGTTTTTTAAAGTTATTATAATATTATGTTACAATATTACCAAATGCTTTCTAAGTAGGTGTACAAACTTATACACAATGGTCGCATAATCATCTATAATTAAGACACAAAAGAACAAAAGCCCAATTATTAAAATGTACATTTATTTTTCAGGAGACAAAGAAAGCGTATTTTTATTGAACTAAATATTTTGATCACACATAATATTTTTACTAATACTTACAGTTGGTACCTTAAGATGATCCGAGATCGTTAACTAACATACAAATTTTATATTTTAAAAACAATAAAAGAAGTAAATTTAAAAAAAAATTGTTTGGTCTTTGTTTGTATAAGTGTCATAATCGTTAGCAAATGACATATCAATCGAATTAAAATAAAATAAAATAAAATAATATAAAAACACTTAAGTTATAATAATGATACATTCGAAATTGTATGGTAATTTATATGACTACGATTATTATTAAACATTTCATTATCTACTTAAATGTATAGAACATCTCATTATTTTAAATAGTAAGAATACAATTCATTGTTCATTCGTTTTTCAATTCGTACAATTGTTCGATTGTGAAGTAATATATCACAGTATCATCTGAAACTGTTATTTAAAAAAGTTAGTAGGTACTCTTTATAAATAATTATAAGGCTGTAGATTCGAAGAACAGAAAATTTAATAATTATAATATAATTACTAAAATTAAATTGCATTGATAATAGGCTATGTTTTAAAATTATTTTTAATAATACATAAAATAAATCGTGTTGATGGACATGAGTAGATTGTTTTTATATTTACATGTACTTGATGTTTGTTTTTTTACCATCTGATTTCTTGCTGTTTGCTGCAAGTGTGATTGAATTAATAGTATATTGTGTGGCAAGGGAGTGAGCCATTTCAGTCGCGGGCGACGGGTGCGGCACGAGCAGTAGAGAGCCACACATATTATTTTTTGTCACGCCTGCACCGAAAGTTTGGTTTTCAACCACAGTTGAAGCGTTCGAAAGCGTCCTTTTTCCGTGCAGAGGGCGGTAAAGTGGAAATCCCCAAAAGTGCCGGGCGGAAAAGAGGAAATCCCCAAAAGTGCCGGGCGGAAAAGAAGAAATCCCCAAAAGTGCCGGCCGCCGTGCGCGTATCCCCTGCACAACCAGAAACTAAAATGTATATACCTACCACGGTTCTTACAAAACATAAACTTTTGGTTACATCTTAAATGTATAGTATAACCTCCTTGCATGACGCATAAACATTTAAACATATTTAATTTGCACTGTTCCTAGATAAGTGCGTCGAACGATGCGTTACTAAGTTTATTTCACGCAATTTGTATAATAATTCAAATTAAATAATGAGCATAAATACGAATGATGACAGTCAACACAGCAGTTGTAGTGAACCATTAACTCCACCACACATGGTTGAAACGGCAAACGCCGTTTCACTAAATCTATTGCCTGAAAAATCAAAAGAAATATACTATTGTAGAATAGTCTATAATTGTTGCATAGATCCCTGCATAACCTTTTCCATGAACGCAGGGGCGTTTTGGGATTTCCACTTTACCGTCCGGTACTATTAGGGATTCCCACTTTACCGCCCGCTGGAAGGAAAAAGGACGCTTTCGAACGCTTCAACCGCTATCGAAAACCAAACTTTCGGTGCAGGTGTGATAAAAAAAAAAGTTTCAGTGCAATTTTTCGTAATTTTGAGCATTATTTTTTCATTCGACGCACTATTTTAGTGCAATATAAAATTACAAATTAATTTTTTCAATGTTAGATATTTTATTTTTCGGCTTCCTTTAGTAGGATAAACGTATCGGATTCATAAATGTAATAATTATTATTTGAAAATATCAGGTTAATATTATATGAATATCTTTATATTAATATATTGTATGTCAGTAATGCCCAACCAGTAGAGGAATTCTACGTCACACATTTTGAAAATAAAACTAAATATTCAAAAAAAACTATAATTATTACAAAAAGGAAAAAAGGTTGGGCATCACTGTTGTATGTTATACTAATATTCAATATTTTTATTAGCACGTATTTGAAATGTATTTATTTCTCTATGTAAAATTATTTTCTAAATTCGTTAATAAAAATTTGGGAGGCTCCCAATTATTTAATGCATCGATTTGAAATCCCAAATCCTTCCAGCACGCCCTTGCTTGGATTACAATTTATTTAAATATATTAATATGAAAACTTATCCACATTTTTATACACATAAGTACATAACAATCAAAATTATATTTTGTAAATAAACAAAATAAATTAAATGTTTAGGTAGGTATGCATTATATTTCAATATTATAAACAAGTTATCTGCTTTTCCAGCTGTTTCTGCAAAATAAAATACATTTAAATACATCATGCAGATAGCCAACATTTGATTAAATGTTCTGACGGTTCTTCGTTAATCGTTAGTGTTGCTTACCAACTTTTCCACAGTCCCTAGTACACTTAAAACTGTTAATGACTCCCTTGTTTTTTTTTTTTTTACACAGCAATCGATGTTCGTAAAAAACCTGTACGTGTTCCGTCATATATGTTGACCCCAGACTTAAACCTCATATTATAATGAATTGTAATGTTGAATTTTCTGTGTTGGTTTTTGGCAGAAATCGATTACTAGTCTTGTCGAAGAATTGTACAGGAATCCAGTACTCATATTTAAATAATATACATGTATAATAACACAACGACACATTTGGCCGATACGTCAGCACCGTCAGAGCCGCATCGCATCAAACATGTCATCGTTTTGCCTGAACTCAGTGATCTTAATGACCATGACCGTGGTCATGGTGTCACACGTCGCATTCACCGGGTGCACCGCCTCTGATGACAGACCGAGCATGAGTGACATTCGTCTGGCCAAGAGGGACATCGACTGCCACGAAAACAACGCCGACAGCGACGAAGGGTTTTTTTTTAGTTGGGCAAATTTTTTCGGAAGCAGTAAATACGACGAAGATGACGATAAACCGGATTTCATCACCACTTTCGACTTAATCCGGCTTTTGGACGAGAAATACGCTATGAAGCAATTCTATTGCGTCATAAACGAGGATCCGTGTGACTCCGTCGGAATGAGGCTCAAAGGTACGATTACTTAATAAAATAATAGAATGCTCTTAATGTACCTACAAAGAATCGCGGACGTTTCATCCCCGTTAATAATTTTAAGATAGGACGTTTGGCCCCCCCGTGGTATTTTGAGCCACTAAATTTAAATTACTATTTTTTAAAAAGTAAAATTTCAATACGAAAAATCGCTCTTAAACAATGTATGTGGCTTTACACTAAACTTTTTATTATTTCCAGTAATACATACTTATGAGGAATCTTGTCATAATAATTTGTAAAATTGTCGTGGTTGATGAATTTCATGAAAATTTGAACTTCATAATATTATAAATATAAATAAAAAATGTAATTTTTTATTTCCGATCATTTTTAATGGTTGTATAAAAATCTACGAGGAACGTATTAAGTTTTCAAGCAATTTTAACATACATAAATCGAACATTTTTACTGCTCCAAATGGTGATGACAGGGACAAAAATAAATGAAGTAACACACATCGTTAGAAATTTAATCCAATCATCGCTCCGTTCGGAATCTAAAACTAAAATCTTTTAACTTTAAAAGTATAAATATTTGCCTGTATTTAACCCCTTAGAAAAATGTCTTTATTGTCATCTTAATAAACTAATAATCAACTTAAACTATCTTGCAATAAAAGATTTTAAATACAACTTTAGCACATTAAAAGTAAAAAAACATTTTAAAAAAAAGTGAAATAATAATTTTACCTATTTTATTGCACATGGTATAGGTACCTACTAAGTATAGTAAGTATGTAGAATTTGAATTTATATAACTGACATAGCTTCGTTCTAAACATTTACTTTAGACTTAACCTATAGAAAAATAACTCAAATTATCATGTTCGTAAATTATTAATATTAAATAAATAATATTTTATGTTTTCATTTTTTTAAAGTATTTCTCTATTATAAATCTATTGTAAGTGGTAAATTGTTACATCAGTAGACTGTACAACTGTACATCCTAAGGACCTAAGAACTAAATTCATTAATCATAATTTTTAAATAGGTATCTATGATATACACTATGATCATCACTATCAATATCACACTATTAGAGTCTATATAGTAACAAGATATATATAGTACCACTCGCAGAAAATTATTATATTTTTGTATGATAGAATATTATAATAATAATCACTTTGAATAGTTTTGATTTTGTAGAAAAAAAATTCACTTTGTGAGCCATTCATAAAAAGTAAATAAGGCCTATTATAAGCTGTTGTATACATAGCTAATGAACTGTAAAAAAAACATATTCTGTTCCTTTTTTGTACAAATATAATTTTTAATCAACTCTCTTTCTTATTTAAGTACAATCATAAACAGTACGTAATCAATGATCGTATTTACTTAAAATATCATACGTTATTTTCCAGCTACTATACCCGAAGAAATAAACAATGATTGCGAACGCTGTACCTCAACAGAGACCAGCAATATCCGACGAATTTTGAATTACGTGAAGAAACACTATCCAGAATTTTGGGAGCGTGTCGAACCAATTTATAGAGATAACATGACTGTTTAAACTGCTAATATCGTTAAAATACAATAAAATAATAATTATAGTAATAGCATAAATAACTGCACATTTTCCATAAATATCTAATATTTATTTTAACAGAAACATATTATATTATTATATTATCTAATTTTTATAAGCATATAATTAGGTACATTATATTAAAATACTTTAAGTAGTCAGAAATACATTATTTGTTTTGTATTGGTTCTAATACAACGGGAAGTGCATAGAAAAAGTAGACATTTAAGAAATAAAGAATGAAATACGAATTAATTTTTAGCAGCCTTTTCGGCTTCTAATTTTTCGAGCTTCTTTTTGTATTCGCCCGATGGGTCGTATTTGGAAGTCAAATTATCAAAGTCTTTAGAACGGTTCTTGATCAAAAACTTGATTACTTTTTCTGATCTGTCTTTTTGTACAGTTGTACATTTGCTGCAGTCAGTTTTCAATGCGTCTGGCAAAACTCCTGTAAATTTAATCAGACAAGAAAATATAATTATAACACGTGTACATTATTGCGAAAAATAAGTTTAAAAACAATTATTAATGAACATTTCAATATAGCTAGGAAAAAGTTAAGGATTAACCACACATTTTACGTATATCGACTTTGTTTCTTTCTAAATACTATATACACGGTAATTCGGCTCAGATGAAAAAGAATTACAACACCCGGTGAAAGTGAGTCTGACCGAGTCAGCAAGGTCTTGTCGATATAATAATATTATGTTTGACGTGAAAGTGAAAACCGTAATCATATGAATACAAATAAAAATATTATTGTTAGTGTTATTCTTATTGATACCGTTAACGGTAACTTGGTTAAGTATAACATTGTATTGTATTATTGGTATATCGATATGTACTCAAGGTATGATAATTTGACGGATAAATAAAATTATATTATATTATACTGACGAACTTGTAGCATTTTATATAGTAGGTACGATATTAAATAAATATGTTATTATTGTTTTTTTTTTTTTTAAATTGGTAATTTGTAGATATTTTTATATAATTATTATAATATAGGTAGTAGTTGTTATAGAATGTATAGATTATAGTATACCCCAGAAGTATATAGATATTACAATTTTTAAAAACGTACCGATAATTAAATCAATGTCATTATGATTTTAATTGTACAACATAATTGAAAATTGAAATACTAAAATATAATATTATACGTTTGTTCTTATATGACTTACTCTTCAATTCTCGGCCTTCGTTGGTGCAATTTCCCTGGTCTAGCAAACACTTGATGTAGCTGGTTAAAATTCTGTCGTTGTTCAACACCTTGTCCACGTCGAAGTTGTCGAATTTAGTTGTGTACTTTTCTTCGGCCAATGTGAAGCACACAAGCGACGCGACCAGAACGACAAATAAGTTAAGATGAGCCATTTTTGTACGTTTTAACGAATAAATATTCTGGCAAAAGTAGTTTCGGTCAAATCGGAAATATCTGAGAATACTAAACTAACCAAGGCATCTGCATAGCCTTATATACCATTCCCACAGCGATCAGATTAAAGAGAGGAAGTACAGAGAGTTCGGTCAAAGTGGGAGAGCCGGAGAAGTACCTATACCGGTTTTGAATAACATGTCCATTATTGTAAGTATTAAATAAATTTGAAAAATAAACATTTACGTATTGTAATATATATGTTGCACGGATAGTAAACGATTTTAAATTAAATGTGAACTCGATTAATTACGATTTATAAAATACATCTATAATAAAAGTACTATATAATATAATAAGGTACCTATGCCATATTATTATTAAATGAAAAAAACTAGACACGTCATAGGTATACATAACTATAGTTAATAATTTGTTTTGTACAATTAGTAATTATACACTTCAAACATATAATATCCTTTTAAATGTTTTCCATCAGTGCGAATACTTTTTAATAAACATATTTTAACTCTTTTCAGCAAAAATGTACATAAGTATACAATTAAATAAATATTGACATTTGATGTCTTTGCTTTGGCACATAGAATCGAAAAACGTTACGTTACAAAAAACGTTACGTTATTTATTTATGTTTATAAATGGTTGCCATGGGTGTTAAAACTATTATGTCTTTGCTTTGGCACATAGAATCGAAATCGAAAAACGTTACGTTACGAAAAAAAATTGCAAAATATAATTTTTCAGAGATTTGAACTCGATATACGCCCTTATCACACGATAGTTAGGTGATAGATATATGATAGCAAGGAATATGATTGTACCAAAATATTTACTTTGTGGTACCAGAGTCAGTGACTTCTTTATATGAATATCAGAATAAATTATATAATAATAGACTGTAAGATAGTCTCCGCTAAGTTTTTTTTAACTTTAAATAATTACCTAAAAATGTTTCTCAACCCATTCTATCGAACCCTTAGCGCTTCATTATAAATACTTTTTTTTGTTTTTGTTTTTTATAAACTATATTCTATATATTATACCTAGGTCATTTTAATGGCATTAATACGAAAATAACAATCATGTTGCACAAAAAAAAACTAAACCAAGTTCGTAATTTAATTGTAACTTAGTTGTTAGACGACAGAATATTATAATACTGAATATTTAAGACTTAAGTACTTAGGTAGTTAAATGTCAAAATTATTTACAGTGTTATAGAGAAATAAGGTTATGGCAGGAGTCACCGAACATTAAACATTTTGAATATACTTCAATATTGATTGACGTTGTGAAATTAATTAATTAACCGATTGAATATAAAAGTAAAATATATAATTATAATAGGTAGGTAGTGATGTAGTACCTATGTTATACCGACATAATATTGTCAAGGATTGTGATTTTAGATTATATGGCAAACGAAACGAATCGTAATAATTAGTTTAAACAATTATTTAAAGTGTCCTTTGTATTAACTCAGGTTTTTGAACTTAAACTAATTAATTTTTATGTTTATAAATAATAGTTTATATAGCCATAGAAATTTTCAGAAGCCATTTACCTAATTCCTGTTAATCCAAAAGATAATTATTTTCAAATTTCCCATAACATGTACCAGAAAAGTGCTTTCAAAGTAACATTAAACATTTTTTTACAAAAATTAATTCGTCATAGTATTTAAATATATATATTTAATATATTATACTATCAATAAATTTGTTTGTTAAATAAAGCATATTTTTTGTTAATTTATTATACATTTTGACTTGCATAGTTGGTACGCCATGGAAAAGAAATCACTCATTAACGACATTTTCGTCTCTGATTATATTATCATTTAACAGCAATAGTGGGTGGGTAAGTACCATTTTTTTTAAAGATATATTGAGTTATGATTCGTCATAATGTTTAGTTAAATATACTAGTTTAAGTTCAGCGAATAAATTCTTATCTAATTAAATTGTTATTTATTAATTTTTTTCCTATGTGATTTTTATTATTTTGTAATTTAAAATATTAATAACTTAAATGTGCTTTATGTTAAAAAGAACAACATTTTATTTTATTTTATAAATTGCATTCCCAATTTTCATTTCAAAATGTTGAGTGATAAATTAGATATTTATACTTTTTAAGGTTCGTTCATATAATAATATTTCAATTTGTGATAGGAATGAAATTAATTTAAGTTAATAATCCAACTGAATAACGTTCACAAAACTAATTGATTTTACATTATTATCTAATAGTATTACTACCTATCATATTGTATAGGTAATATTGTCGTATTCAAGTATTCAACAAGACATCAATTTATACTTATTAGTTATTAGACCTACTTAGGTACTAGTACTCTACTCGGTAGTTAGTACCTACCCAATAGGCAATAAGTAATAGCTAATAACCATGTTTTATTGTTTTCCAATATGGTATTATTATTTATTAGTGATAACTGATTTGTGATTATACGTACATGTTTGACATGAAATAAGCTTTGTTTTTATAATAGCTTTACCGAACATTATTGTTTTGTAATTATACACAATAGGTACAAGACCACACTGAAGTATACATATAGTACAATAATTATATAAATTAAAAATGTTAAGGAACTAGTATAGCAATATATATATATAAATATATAATAGGTAGGTACTATAAAATATAAGTGCCTTTGAGTCAAATAATCTAATATCAATTACTACCGTCTACATTAGATAATACCAGCTAGGTCCTCGAAATCTAGGACATTTGTCGATAAGCCGTCCGGGGCTAGTTAGAGCTATTTACTGTGTAATCTACTCAACTCTGCCCCAAGTGAAAAAAATGTTTAAAACACAAAATTATAGAATATTTTTTTATAAAAAATTAATAATTTATATTTATTTATTCATTTTATATGTTGTTGATCTTAGGACTATGTTTATAGATCGGTCTAGACGAAGTCAGTAGTTTATCTGTAGTTTAGTAATTAGTAATATTTTACTAACGCATGACGTACACATAAGTAATATTATAATGTAGTGTCTGCAGTATGCTAAAAGTCATCGGCCTTATATTGAGACCTATTGACCTTGTTATTTTAACATTTATGTAGTGATTCGCAATTTGGGAATACCTGCTAACAACGATATGTTGTTATTATTGCACAAACGATGTTACTTTTTATACAATATTAAATTATATTCAACACACCTCCGTAATCAATATTCTATGCAATATAAAGGATTAATGTTATTTCAAAAGCTATAATTTTTGTCTTCATTTTTCGAATTTTTCTTTTGGAAGTGGTTTAGTGAATATGTCTCCATATTGTTTCTCCATATTGTTCTTCCGTCTCAAGTCTCAGCGCTGTAGTCGAAATAAGTTTTCTTCAAATATTCCCTGATGAAGTGGTATCTGGCGCCTACGTGTTTAGTCCTGATGTGAAACTCTCGATTTTTCACAAGTCGAATTGCACTTTGGCTGTCGACGTATAAATGTTTGTTGCTCGCCCATTATACTGTTACAGATTTCCTTGACTAATCTGTTGATTCAAACCAAACCTATGACTGCTTCGCATGCCCAGATATATTCTGCTTCAGTTGAGCTGAGCGTTAGTATAGAATATGGATTGCATCTGCTCTTGCCATGACACCGTAGACAGCCCTAGCATGAACAGATGACCTGAAGTTGAACGTCTTGTCTCTAAGTCTCCTGCATAGTCAGAATCTGAATACACACTTAAACACAGATTTACGTTAGATATAACGTAGGCATAATAATATATTATACACCAAAGTGTGTTGTTCCTTTTACGTATCGAATTATACGTTTAACCATGGTTTAATGAACCGAAGTTTGATTATTTAAAAACCTACTTAGGTACATAATTTACTTCGAGTACTGTATCTGGCCTCGTGACTTGAGATATGAATAATAAGTTTCCTACAGTCTGCCTGTATGGAAATTGATTGTCATTCGCTGTTAAAAAATTATATGTTCTCTACAATGTGACCTATCAGTTGGAGTATATTATCAGTGCCGGATTAACGTATAGGCACGTGCCTAGGGCTAGATAAAAGTTGCCATCAGAGGGGGCTATTTTTTGGGGGGTACCAGTAGAAAGGTTTTTATTATTCATTGCTAATGTTGGACACAAGTCTAAAGATGTGGCTGAAACTGTTTTAAATTTACTATCAGAATATGAAATACCAATTGAATATTGCCAAGGTCAAAGCTATGATAATGCGGCTAATATGTCTGGACAGTATACAGGTCTTCAGCCTCGAATCAAGAATATAAATCCAAAAGCAAAGTATATTCCATGTTCTGGGCATTCACTCAATCTAATTGGGACGTAAGCAGCTGAAAGCTGTCTTTATGCAACACATTTTTTTGATTTGCTTCAAAAATTATTTAATTTTTTTTCATGTTCAACAAACCGTTGGTCGATTTTGGAAGAAAATATTGGTAAGGGTAAAGTTGTTAAAAATCTGAGTGTTACACGTTGGAGTGCACGAGCAGATGCTTGCAATGCTTCTTATGCTGGTATAAAAAATGCATTGCTGTATATAATTCAAAATGCTGATGAAAAACCTATTTGCAAAGTTGAAGCTAAAGCTATGTACAATTTATTGAATACTTTAGAAGTTTGTATAATGATTTGCTTATGGAATTCAATTTTAAATAGGTTAGCTTATATTTACATTTTCATTATTATATATTTAATTGTATATTATTCTATTTTTCAACTTTTTGGAACTTGGTAACATTAACCATAATACTATGACTTATCAGTAATATAATTATTATATAATTTAATTTTGTTTTTTTGTTTTTTGTATTTTTTACAATGGGTTATAGAAAAAAATGTTTGCCTAGGGCTATGATCGGTCTTAATCCGGCACTGTATATTATATCTCCTTCACATCTAATAAATTTAATTTTCCAACAAGTGTATTAGGTAGAGTAATTTGTTTGATGTTTACATATCGATCCGTCAGTACATCTAATTATTTCCATACCTAGAAAATAATCTACCTTGTGTCATCTCAAACTGAAGTTGTTCAAGACCATCTTGCAAATAATATATTTGTTTTTATTTCGCTGATTGACACTATCATCGACCAAAATAGATAAAATTAATGTTTCATTATTATTAAAATAAATACACGGATCCGATGTACTTTGTTCTAGTTTGAACTCTAATAGAAATTGCCTAAATCTATTATTCCAACAACTTGATGATTGGTTTATCCCATACAAATTTCTATTTAGTTTGCATACTCGTTCTGTTGAATCTCCGAACCAATTTTTTGATTCGTGTAAATATATTCTGCTAGATTACCATATGAAAATACCGTTTTTAACTGTTTTAGCTCATAATTTCCTGCTGCTGTGACGGCTAAAATTGTTCTGATTGATTCATACCGTACTAAGTACTGGCAAAAATTTTTCCGTATAATAAATACCATATTTTTGTCTTGCTCCGTTAACGATTAACCGAGCTTTAAAACGACCGTTAGGTTTTAATTTATAAACCCATTAATTTTTAACACTTACCGTCAGCTCTATTCCAGTCATTTATTGACCTTTGCCATCTAGCTCTAGCTTCCTCGTCAGTTTCCTTTTCTGTCTTTGTAATTGTAGAACTAGGATTTTTCCACTCTCCTATATTGGAGTTAATTCAAATCAGTTGAGAATTACCTTCATTTGAAATTTCCACAACAGCCGATTTTCTACATTTGATAATTTTGTTATTTTCACTGAATCGCTCATCTTGCAGACTTTTCCTGTTTATATAACTTTGAAGAATAACAAAAACTATTTGTATAGAGAGTAGTTCCTTTGAAGTCCAAGTTTATCTAGATAATGTGTCTGGGCCCACACCTTGTTGAGTTTAGGATTATTTTTGTCTAGATCGATCTACAAACCACCGTTTATCGTTTGAAAATCACTATTGTTATTTTTTACCTTTTTTGTAAGACAGTTGAGTATCGTTCGATTTTTGGGTTATATACATCGTTTGCTCATTGATCGTTTAAAAGGTCGTATAACATTTGAGCAACAATATTATTTAACAATAGTACTGGAAAAAAAGGTGTATACCTACCGTCCTACCTAAAAGCGCAAGTGTTTCTTACTTTAATCTTAAAATTCGCACATATCTAAATTTACTCTAGTAATATTCAAATTTAAAATATTGTTAATAGGTTTTCTGTTTTAAAATAATATATATGTAACGTATTACTTAATATTATGTAGATAATCAGTTAGCAATAATAAGATATAATACGAGATTAACAACTTAAGTGTACGGGTGACCAATCGATTTTTAGGAAGATATTTCTAGTGATCACTATGTCATCTACAACGGGCTATGAACGTCAAAAACTGGACTATATTAAAAAACATTGGCTTAACTATACCACCAGCTAAATAAACAGGTTTCATTTTGTAAAAATAATGAGACATTACAATATACCAAGTACTTATTGATTTATTTTATAATATTATTATTTACTTTTTTGCTTTATTAATTTTTAATCAAACTATATTATGTATATTTTTATTTTAAAAATCATGACTGTAATGTGCCTCATTGAACTAAACACAATTTATTTTAATTCATTTTTACTCAAACTATATATTACCTATATGACGTATATTTGTATTATTACTATAACTGTAATGTGCCTAATTGAACTGAAGGTTAAATTTTTAACCATAACTTTCAAAATGTTTGATATTTTGATGAATTTTGTCAAAACTTGAATTTAAATACTTATTGAATCAAAACTTGTGCTTATGAATCTTTATTATGTTTAAACTTAAAAATCTTAAATCATTCATTGTCTATATAATATTATATGTAATATGAAATATGTACAATATGTACATTTATGTAATTATGACTACAATTCAATTGAATTAAATATTAATCCAATTTATTTTTAACTATTTGTATCTATTTTATACATATGGTTTGTGACATTCGTTGAATTTTCAATCAACAATTAATTTTTGTACCCGTATGTTGTTGAGAATGTTGATGCGCATATGATGTACTACTTATATAATTTGTTGCCGGTAAACAGACGATGCATAAATGATATAGGTACGAATGTTAGGTACGAATGGTACGTATGTCGTACTCGAGATCCTTTAAATTATAAAAACAAACTGTAATTTAAAAACCTTTAGGTAGTTCTTAACTATTTGCATTGATATTGATTATATCTTCAAAAATGATTTAAAAGTTGTCTTGTAATTGTATTTACTATAGATATCATAGATACGACATAAGTGATTACTGATTAAGGCTTGCTTGCTCTGTAGTATAAGTTTTAGGCCATGATTGTTTTTGATTAATTTTAATTGTATAATGCTATGTTTACAGTTTACATTCGAAACTGAAGTAACTAAAATTGTAAGGTATATTTTATAAGCATCTTGTAGTTTATTTTTGTAATGAAAATTCAACATTTCAAAAAAACCTATTGCTTTTTTTTAACTTCCAAGTTGTAAACATTCCTTTTTAAACTCTCTAATTCTTAAATGAATTTAACTTTGTCAAGGTAAATTTCATTTGTATTACACAGTATTGTTATTATTGTTTATAACCGACAGTAATCTAAAAATCCCGTCAGGTTTGGTTTTGTCAAATGACAAGTAGGTATATAGTATTAAGTAATAACTAATAAGGTAATAACAATAAACCATCATACAACGCGTTAACACCAGTCAAAGGTAATTTTAAAATTACTAAATAATAAATGTGGGATATTTATTATCTTTTTGTCTTATCAGGTTCGAAAATTTGTTATATGGATAGAGATTCACACATACAGTTTGTCCCAACATTTTCAATTTTTCCTATATTCATATTATCCTAAGTATAGGTATATCCATTCTCCGTGATAAATACTTATAATATATTTACATTCGGTTTTCTCAGTGGAAACTGGAAACTATAATAAAATTCCGATTTAAAAGTATAAATTTCAAAAATGTCAACTTCACTTGCGAAAGAACGACACTAAAATATGTTGACGTTAAGAGCATTATTATTTATTTAGTTTTTACTTGCATAATACTTGGATGGGAATATATAATATTATAAATTATAATACTTTGAGTTTCAGCCGAAAATTCCAAGTGCGACCACCCATGAACCTATATACCTACTCTATACTCTATAGGATGTAACAGTGTAACTATACCTACGCTTTAGCATTATCCCGAATTAACTTCTTCGATGTAGTAAGGAGTTTAATATGCATAATATTATTCTAACGATCAACACGTCAAGATATCTGGTTTTGCCTTTAGGCCTATTGGATGTAATTTATATTAAACAAATACAAGCACAATTCACGTATAAAAAAACACACACACACACACACACACACACACACACACACACACACACACACACACACACATAGAATATCATCCTGTCAGCTTTACATAACGAGTTCCAAGATTTCACATGGAGTTTCTTTAGCAGGTATATAACATTTGAATCGTTAATCCAAAACCACTGCCTTGTGAAAGACAAGACCGTAATCAAAACTGCACAGATGTTTATTACATATTTTATAATGCATTTCCATAGTAGGTATAATAGCAGGTACCTATTGTACATTACCATAAAGTATCGGTTCCGTGTTCAACTTTTTTTTTAACCACGACTGTCAAAAAAAGTTGATTGAGTACGTCTTATTCAGTCCCTTTCAGGGACAGTGGTTTTCTAGAAATTATATACAAATTGTGTAGAAAATTTCAAGTAGCACCTTCATTCGTGTCAAATTTGACAACTCCATATTTTGAGTACATATTGTAATAAATACTAATATGATGTACCTAGGTAGTCGAAAGCGTATGTTCGAGACGAATCCGTTAGAAATGATTATTTTATTTTCTGAAAATATTTATGTACGAAAATAACGTACACGTATAGTGTGGATATTTTCAATATAACTTGAGATCAGGTAAAAAAATGTTTTCAACTTAAGGACCGGGGGAACTGGGAAAATTATTAAGTATTAGTTAAATAAATATTTTCAAACATCATAAAAGAATTGAGTCAAAAAATTAATGGTACTCCATGGATTCAATTGAGTTTTAAATAAATCTCCTATACCTACTTGCAATTAATATTGTAGACTGTGGTAACTGGTAATAAGTGGTAAGTTGAGCCTAAAGACAAACTCTAAAGCGATTTCAGAACTTAATCATACTATCATAGTATCGTACGACAACTATTAAGTACCTACCTATTATTGACTGACGACTAATGGCGGATTTAGGGGAGAGGTGCTTGGGAGCTGAAGCACCCACCGTTCTGCATATTTAACTTTTCTTTTTATTATAAATTACCTAGATATATGTTATCACTTATTATCATGAACTAAGATTATCTTAGTTATCGGGCAGAACTAAACGTACCTATTAATTGTATACCTACCACAGGTTTAGACTACCTACTACCAAAAAATAGATTGAATTGGTTTTTACCCCGAATTTGTTCATGATAAGTAGGGACTTAAAGAGCTTTATCATCAACATTGCACTCACCATAAAAGAAATCCTAGGTCCGCCACTATTGACGACTAGAGAGTAATGGCACAGTGCCACAGTAGACTATTTGGTAACACCTGCTATTGGTGGTCACCGGGTTATAACTTATAGGTAGGTACATATTATTATTATCATTAAAACACAATAAATTATCGAGTCTGTAAAATAAAGTTGATGTGACTGTTCAAGGAAGAATTATTTCAAATCGAAAAAAGAAATCAAATAACCAACTAATAAAAACGGTAATAAAAAAAGTACTTAAGTATTCCTCCGCAGTATCTTTGAAGACTAAAATATTACCAAACAATTTTTAAACAGAATTACACATTATAGTACCTCTAATATTATTATTACAGTAATTAGAAATAGGTACTTAATATTTATTATTATTCTTTAAATTTAAATATGTTATAACTTATAAGTTAAAACCATTATAAATTAATATTGTTTTTGAACGCAATAACGTATATTGTTTACGATTTTCTAACTCTATATAAACACTTTCGGATATATTAACTTTTTAGCGTATTTAAGTTCAACAAGACATGATGATAGTGTAATAATAATTATGTTGCCGTCTAATTTAAAATTTATAGGAAATGCTCATAATGAAATATATTTTGTGTTTTTAGATCATTTTTCTTATTCACAAAAACAAGATCTTCTTAGTAATATTAAAGCTTATAAGTTATAATATTTTAAACCCACATATTTCCCACTTAAAATCTAAAAACCTTAACAACTCCAAAATCTGTATTATTTAAATGACTATATTATCGAATTCTGTAGTGATATACTGATATATATATATATATATTGTACATTTGTACAACAATACCTGAGCATATTCTTATATTATGATGTATCAATATTTAGCACGCCTGCCCTCATATGGTATTATGTATCAAGTATTTACTATTTATTCGTAATAACTAAGGCTGTGAATTTAATGATCTCTAAAATCTTCAAAAAAGGAAAGTGTACCAAAAATTTAAAAAAAAAATGCAAAATAAAAGTTTTAAAATTGAATTTGTTGTTACATAGTTCAAACTTTCTATTAATAAAGTTACGTTTTACAATAAGTTAGCATATTTGCTAAATTTTTGCTTTGTGACAAATTCACATGCCTAAATCCAAATCATTATTCGTGACATTGTATATTATATAAATATATAATATTATAATAATATATACCTAACCTATATACCTGCTCTGCAGAACAAGATAATTGCATTATTACCAATTACGCTTATGTTAGATAAATTTATTGTTTCGTTTCATTTCACGAAAGTATGGATGGTGTACCTATATACAATATACATATAGTAAATAAAACGTGATTATACAGATCATGATATATGAGCGGACACTGCACATAAAACGGGTTGTCCTTATCTTCTACCTATACATAATATACCTATATGTATATATTACTATATATATGTATATTATACGCGGGTTTTTTTTTTCTCACGGCGTTTCGACCAGTTTTTTCATATGGATGATGGTAACACACGAATGGCTTTAAAAAATTATTCATGATGCAGACGAAGTAATTTAGAGATCAATTCACCGACCGGGTTTATATACCTACGTCATTCGGACGTTTTATTATGCACATTTAATGGGCACCGATGTGCTCGGTAAAAATAATATTATGTGTAAGCGATTTGTCTCGGAACGCACGTAAAACATACGCAGAGTGTGTGTAACATGTATATAAACAATATAATATGCGTTTTATTATCTGTATAATAACGCTTATGTGTATATTATAACGTAACACTCGTGTTCGCAGGTACCTTTGTATATTATTATTATTATTATTGTTGTTGTTATTATTACTATTATTATTCTTATGGGTATTTTGGCGAGAAAAAAATTGAAACCAACCATTGTCGATTGCAACGTACAATAATGCATTTCAACCTCGGAATCTCGAAGGCCGACAACACCCTACCGTAGTACCGTGCTGTTTAAAAATCAATTATCATTGAATCTCGATGTGTATGAAAATAATATTGTCATTTGTTAAGAAGTATTATCTGTAGGTAAGTATTTTTTATTTTTATTATCGGTACATAATGGAGAAATTCAAATTCAAATCTATTATTTTACTTATTAACATTCGGCAGTATTGATTTTATTCGAAAACACTGTGACCTTTATTCTAACACTCAATAGTATCTCGTCAGAATATAATATTATGTTACATTGGAAACATTAATTGCCTTTTTATTTTTTAATATTTGTTGATGGCAAATCAATAGCCCCGAATTATGCAACTGTGTGGCTTAATATACCTATACAATAACAATAAAGTGTATAGACGGTAAGTGGGTATAGGTACTTAAGTAGTTTTACAGTTTTCAAAAAAAAAGATATAATGGTCGTTTCTATATTATTGTTTAGCAATAAGTTATATCTAATAAGTAATATATACGTCTCCCAGAAACATTTTCAACACCCTGATCGTAGGACAAAAAGGAATAATTTATTATTATTTAATAATTATTTTTATTTAATGTTATGTAAGTTTTATTAATAAAGGAACAATAGAAAACTTCGTCAACAAATAAATAATGCGTGCCATATGGAACGGATATAATAAATACTATTATTTTAATACTAAAACCGCAATCACATATTTTGATTTCAATATTTCATCGTTAATTTTAATTTTTAATTTTTGTCAAAAACTACAACTAGGTACTTACGTACGAAAATATAAAAAAATATTCAGCATCATGGATTATTTTTATAAATAATGATATGCATTTGTCCTTCATCGAATTTAATTTTCAACATACGCTGTTACATAAGTATGTATTGTTTTGAAGTACCTATTAAATGTAATTTTCTATCTATATTTTCCGATATGAGTGACGAAATTCAAGTTTCCGATTTATAATATTGTTGAACATACACTGACGACTGACCACTGTTGTCCATCCATAATCATTCCATTATAAATACCGAATTTAACTTTATTCGCATAATATTTTAGATTCTGAGTGGTACGATGAATGTATTGATTTTTTTTTTTTTAATTTATCGATATAAACTGCAATCGGCTTTAAAAACACACTTTTTTTTATAGTTTTTAAAGTTCAAATTTGCAGGATGAAATTAGATATTATTTAAATGAAGAATAACAATTTTAGTTTTGTGCTAATTTAAAAATTATTATTCGTAGGTACCTACTTGAAAGTAAAACTTCTAAAGTATATAATTATTAAAAGATAATAAACAAATAATATTAATTTAATTTGACGGCTACCGTATTAATAAATAACAATATAAATACCTACCTATAATATAAAATAAACTGGCCTGACAAACAGTCTCCGCTCAGAACCGTTTTTCGTATACAATGATATTATATCATTGAATTCAAATTAACCAACTTGTAATCTACTGTAGAGCTGGTGGTATTTCAAATTTTGATACCGGTATCTGGTATTACCGTATTTTTTTACTACCAGTATCTACGGATTACCGAGGTACCGAGGTAATTCCTTAGATATCGTACGATTCGTACCTCGGTATAATTATCAAAAATACCATAACCTTGGCAAATTTATTAATGTTTCCAAGATTCCAACCTAGGATAAAGGGGGGTTCACACGACACGGTGAAGTGTGAACCCCCCTTAAGGCTATTAATTATTATATAAATTCATTACGATTATATACAAATAATGAATAATAAATGTAAGTATACGGTGTTTTCGGTAACAACGGTAATTACCGATTCACGGTATACCGGTATTTTAAAATACCGAAAATACCACCAGCCCTAATCTACTGTACGGCAAAACAACATCCACTTATTGTAGCTATTAGCTAAGTAAATTTTGATAAATATTAAAATATATTAGCAGCTGATAGAATAGCAGCTTAAACTTGGGTTTTGAAATATTAATAAAAATTGAACATTATATAGATCCATATTAATATTGTGTGGTCCATAAATCATCAGATGGCTTTTTCGCCGAATGATGAGTATTAAATAAATATAATTTAAGCCATTAGATATGGTTAATATCACAGATAATTTATTCTTATTTTGTTTGAGATAATTATTATAATATTTACATATTATATTATTATAATATGACATAATGATAAATAATTAAATTTTTTTATTCGCGCAATCGCTTAGATATTTTAAATAATATACCAAAAGAAATACGCTAAAAAATGTTTCGGGGAGTGTTTTCCATTTTGAAATTTGAATGTTGAAAATTATACAACTTATAATTATTATAAAGTATTATATTTAAATAGTTATGTAAGTTACACATTTTAAGCAGTTGTTTAAGCAAAATATTCGATAAAATTTCTTTTTGCCCTTATTTCAATGATTTAGTCTGATTATTACAATCATTTTTTAAACTGTTGTACCTATGGTTTTCCAAAAATAAAAATAAAAGGTGGGCAAGTGGGTGTCGCTCTGCTGTACAGTAGGTTACAAGTGGGTCACAGTATAATGGATGGTATTAAATTTGAATTCAATGATATATTATCATTGTATAAGAAAAACGATTCTGAGCGGTGACGGTATGTCAGTCTATGTATAAGA
This sequence comes from Macrosiphum euphorbiae, assembly GCA_949089665.1. Lineage (NCBI taxonomy): Eukaryota > Metazoa > Arthropoda > Insecta > Hemiptera > Aphididae > Macrosiphum > Macrosiphum euphorbiae. The sequence goes on along the minus strand of CARXXK010000001.1, from coordinate 42,781,367 downwards.
CATATTATATACATATCTATGGTATTAAATAAAAAATTGACCTATAATAGGTACCTACAATAAATTCCAAATTAATCATATCACAATATCCATTAGATACTTATAACGCGTTAAACATCAACAAAAACCGTGATACCATCATAGATATATAATAGTACACTTTAGAAGTTTCAAGTACCCACGAATAATATTATTCAATCACAACAAAATAACTAAAATAGTTATTCTAGGTTTTTTAATATGTAATTTCGTCCAAATTTGAATTTAAAATGTCTGTAAAAAATAAGTGTGTTCATATATTTTTTAGATTTTTTGGTTACAGTATGAATTATTTAAGAGAATCTTTGTTTTAAATTTTCAACTCTTAGTTATAAAAACTGAACATTTTATAATTTTTTAATTCCAACGATTGATAATTTTCCAGATTTTGATAAATTTTGTCAAAATTCCAACTTTAAATGCTTATAAAAAAAAAATCGTGCCTATGTATTTTTAATATTTTTCAACTGATATTGTAACAATATATCAGGAGCCTTTTATTAAATTTTTACACTTTTTGGCCCAACAGATAAAACTTAATTGATATTTATAGAAAAAAAAACTAAAAAAAATTGAAAGCTGTAAATGTCCATAAACAGCTCAAAAAGAGTCAAAATATTTTCAAAATTGTATGGTGTATAGAAAATGCTAATTTAAACATTCAGTGAAATTTTCATGTATCTACAGTTGTTCGTTTTTGAATTGCAACAAAATAAGGAAATCGCTACATGAGTAATCGAGTGAAAATCCAATGTTGTAAAAATTTGAATTTCAAACGCACATAAAAATTTAATTTGACTGTCCGGTAGAGATTTTTTTATTGATAAAGGTAGATAATCTTATAAGAAATCTTGTGTTTCATTTTCAAATCTTAGATTTAAAAAGAAAAATTTTTACGAATTCTTAACTCAAAATAATTTGCTAATTTTCGTGATTTTTCCTTTTTTGTCAATTTTTGAACTTTAAATGCTTATAAAAAAAATTGTGACTAAGGATTTTTAATATTTTTCATCTGCCTTTGAAACAATATATTAGGAGCCTTCTATTAAATTTTCAAGCTTTCGCAACCAAAAAATAAAATTTTATTGATATTTTTAGAAAAAAAACTAAAAAAAAATGGAAAATGAAAATGTCCCTAAACAGTTCAAAATAAATCAAAATATTTTGAAAATGTTATCGTGTATAGAAAATGCAAATATAAACAACCAGTGAAAATTTCATGTATATACGTTCATTTGTTTTAGAGTTACACCAATAACCAAAATCGATTTTTTGGAAAACCAATTTTGCGTAAAAATTCCCGTTTTTCCTTAATTTTTATGTTGTTTTTCCCGGCGCTTGTGAAAACTACTGGAAAATGTTTACTTTTGACCCCCCAAAGTACCAACTAGATTCACTTTCCTATCAGAAAAGGTACTATTGAAGAAAATCGAAGCACTTTTACTGTCCCAAAACGTGATGACAGACACAAAAATATAAATAAAAATATAAAAACATACATCATTGTAAAACCAATACATTCATCGCTGCGCTCAGAATCTAAAATAAAAAGTATACGTATATTATTATAACTAATAATTAATACAACACTTATAAAATATAAACTACAACATTTTTAAGTAGATATTCTATAGGCAAATAGTGATTAATCATTAATGGGATATTTTCTCATTAGGTACAAAGAAGTAAGAACATAATAAGTTGTACATTATACCCGTAGTCTTTATTAAAATAAAATACAACAAAACAATAAAATATTGCACCGATAAAGTTTTTTTACTTTTGTTGTGCTTAAAAGTTGCTAATAAAATCAAACAAATCATTTTTAAATAACAAAATATTAAGTCTTAAAAGCCTCACATCGGTTTTCAGAATACAATTTACAAAATTGGTGATGTAGAATAATAAAAAAATGTTCCCCATGTATACCAACAAATAGTTTGCCTCGGAGATGAGAAATTGAATATTTTTCTCTCCAGTAATAATCTAAATGACTGTAGATTAATATGTTTCTCATAAGAATAATTTCTACCAACATCACTAACAGTACAGACAACAATTTTGCTGACGATAATATTGCGCCAATGTAAACAAGCAGTGGTTATTACTTATTACTTATTACTTATTTGTTTCGTGACGTTCGTGTGGATCATTATAAAAAGTAGAATCGATTTGTTGACGAACGGTTATTGCCAAACACGTTTAAGCCTACAATACAGCCCGTTTGCATATTAAAATAATTAATTACATGTTTACTGTGTACCTACTGTATATATACACGTATATGTACTCTGGATATTGGATATATCTATAGGTACTTTCTCCTAGGAAGCATTTAAATTTAGTTTATCCTTCGAACGAGCAGAGTGTTTTGTTTTTTTTTTTCTGTTTAGAATTCTTAGAATATCTATTACACAGTGATTTTGATTTGAATAAACGTTTTAAAAAAAAACCCCCGTTTACCGAATGAATAAATGAATATGAAATATTATTATATGCGTCATGAATCATGATTACGTAAAAACTATTTTCCTTCCATATCAATAATAATAGGTACCAATTTAATAGTAGGTACCTAGTACCTACCTAAAGTACGTTACCACTTAACCAGCTATTTGGTTATTCCTTCTTAACAGAACTGCTTCTGCAAATTCCACGTATTTATGGCAGTTTTTTTTAATAATTCGTCGGTAAGGAATTATTAATTGCAGATCATTTTTCAGAACAATATTGATATATTAATATATTATGTTATGTTAATATTATGTTATTATCATGAATTATTATAATGACTTTAAAGTTTAAATAAATATTATAACTTTATAACTTTATTATAAACAATCATTTATTAAAATACATTTTATGCCTTAATAATAATAGTTATTACTTACCTATTATAAGCATTTAAAGTTCAAAAATTGACAAAATATGGAAAAATCACAAAAATTAACAAATTATTTTGAGTTAAGAATTCGTAAACATTTTTCTTTTTAAATCTAAGATTTTAAAATGTAATACAAGGTTCCTTATAAGATTATCTACCTTTATCGAAAAAAAAGAAATTTCTATAAAAAAATCAAATTAAATTTTTATGAGAGGTTGGAAATTCATATTTTTACAACTTTTGATATTCACTCGATTTCTCATATAACGATTTTCTTATTTTGTTGTAATTAAAAAACGATTGACTGTAGATACTTGAAAATTTCACTGAATGTTTATATTAGCATTTCCTATACACCATACAATTTTGAAAATATTTTGACTCATTTTGAGCTGTTTACCGAAATTTTCAGTTTTTAATTTTTTTAGTTTTTTTTTTTCTATAAATATCAATAAAACCGGGAAAATCAACATAAAAATTAAGGAACTTTGACAAAATCGATTTTGGCTTTTTGTGTAACTCTAAAACAAATGATCATGAAATTTTCACTCAATGTTTATATTAGCCTTTTCTATATACAAAAAATTTTCAAACAATTTTGACTTGTTTTGAGCTGTTTACGCATACACTCAGTTTCGAACTTTTTTAGTTTTTTTTTCTATGAATGTCAATAAAACTTTATTTGTTAATTGTTAGGTAAAAAAGCTTTAAAATGTTATACCTACAAAACTCCTATTATGTTGTTTCAATGACGTTTGAAAAATATTAAAAATACTTAGTCACAGTTTATTTTTTATAAGCATTAAAGTTCGAATATTGACAGAATAAGGAAAAAACACGAAATCTTACAAAATATTTTTAGTTAGAAATTCATAAAAATTTTTCTTTTTAAATCTAAGATTTGAAAATATAATACAAGATTTTTCATAAGTTTGTCTACCTTTATCAAAAAAAAAATGTCTTCCGGAAAGTGAAACTAAATTTTTATGAGGATTTTAAATTCATATTTTTACAAATTTATTGTTCACTCGATTCCTCATGTAACGATTTTCTTATTTTGATATAATTCAAAAACGAATGACTCTAGATACATGCAAATTTCACTGAATGTTTATTTTATCAATTCTTATACTTGATAAAATTTTCAAAATATTTTGAAGCTTTTTGAGTTGTTTACGGGCATTGTCAGTTTTCAATTTTTTTATATGTTTTTTATATGAATATCAATAAAGTTTAATCTGTTGGGTCAAAAAGTATTAAAATTTGATAAAATGCTACTGATATATTGTTACAATAGCAGTTAAAAAATGTTAAAAATACATAGGCACATTTTTTTTTATAAGCATTTAAAGAATTTTGATAAAATTGAATAATTATTCTATAGTTAAAAATTTATAAAATGTTCAATTTTTATATCTATGGATTGAAAATTTAAAACAAGATTCCATGTAAGTAGTTAATTCTGTTACCAAAAAACCTAAAAAATACACAAGCACAGCTTATTTTAATAGTCATTTAAGGTTCAAATTTGGACGAAATTACATATTAAAAAACCTAGAATAACTATTTTAGTTATTTTGTTGTGATTGTATAATATTATTCGTATTTCGTGGGTACTTGAAACTTCTAAAGTGTTCTATTATATATCTATGATAGTATCACGGTTTTTTGTTGATGCATAACGCGTTATAAGTACCTAATGGATATTGTGATATGATTAATTTGGAATTTATTATAGGTTAATATTTTTTAAAATACCATAGATATGTATATAATATGTCTTACACCTAGACTGACATACCGTCTCCGCTCAGAATCGTTTTTCTTATACAATGATATTATATCATTGAATTCAAATTTAATACCATCCATTATACAGTGACCCACTTGCAACCTACTGTACAGCAGAGCACCTTTTTTGTTGAAATTGTATGTTTTGGCATAGTTCCAGTACTGGCAGTACTTACACACTTTATTTCGTTAATTCCTGATTCAAAAGCGTCACTTGAAGACCTGAATCGGTTGAGTCGTAGAGAATCTCAAATATTTTATAGTGTTTATCTTCATAGCATGATGCAATACCTGCAGTAAATCTAATTCAATTATAATATATATTATATATTATTATACTATGCACTTGCGGTAACATGTTTCTTACCAAAGTTTTTTTAACCTCGTCAAGTCGTCAAACTAATATTAATTGATTCACGAATAGATATTTCGAGTAAACCGGTATTTATATTATATGGGACGTTTGAATATAATAACATATTCTGTGAATTATGGTTAGGTGTTTGTGGCAAAGAATTTATGAGATGTACAATACTGCAATGTGCATGCTATATTATAGCCATGATACAGGTAGGACAAGATAGGTATTGGATGCGAATTTGAGATTTATAAATTAGTTTCGTTTGATATCGAAATTTACTAAAACTGTAATAGTAAGTTCATATTTTGTCGAGTCCTGCACGAACAAACTAATTAAAATAGCCATTGATTTAAAATGTAATACTTCTGACTTTAAACGAAATAAATTAAACATTTTATATATAGTTTTAATGATTTTTTATAATTAAAATAAGTTAAAATAAATTCAATTCAATTCAATTTTTTAATGAAAAACACAAATTCTTCTTATTAAAAAAAAACATTATTTATATGGCTTCTTGTACTTTTTTGTAGATCTAAAAGATACTATTTTTAATGCATATTTCTACTGTTTTAGCATAACTTCTTTTTTCTAATTAGGTGCCTATCAATAAAATTACAAAAAATAGTTATGTATGGTATACAAATATGAAATAATTAGGAATTTAAAATAATCAACTACATTAAAAAAATAATAAATTCTTGTTAATTAAAATATTTAAAGAGTTTAAAAATTAAAAATTAAATCAGCTGTGAAGGACCAAGGACATTGAGTTAATTTCTTACCAAGCCGCATTCAATTATGTTTATTCATATTTCATATACAGTAGGTATTTATGTATACAATTATTAAAGTAAATAAAATAATTCATCAACTCATATTGTGATTTTTAATAAAAAAAATTATCTGTATAACTTTGAAGGTTATTGTCTATTGACATATGAATCCTTGATAACTTGAAACAGGCTACGGGTTAAGTCTTAAGTTAAGCCTGTACAAAACATCAAGTAACAAGTTATTACATAGGGTTTATTGCTATAAAAAAATGACTCTTTAAATCTAATGTGACGTTTGATTTCTAACATCGATTTTCTTTTTTATAAAATAACGTATTTTAGATGGACTATGAATGTAAAACTTGTTTGTAAACTATTAAATTAGTTTTTTATCAAGATTTCTTCATAATATATACAATTCAATTTTGTTTTAATCAATTAATTAATCCAAATTAAAAGGCTATCAAGGAAGTTCTTAACATCATATAATATAATAATATATTGTAATTTGTTGGTACCTACGTGGAAAACACAAAAACGTAGCTCAAATAAAAAATCTACGATCCAAGTCGATGTCTGTTGTTTAGGTACATTAAATTGCTGCCGAAACAATAAAATGAACGTTTATTTTAAAGTGTGAAATATTATACAGTGGCATGTAATATAGGGCCCAAGTGATGCTCAGGGATCACTTAAAGTTTGCTGGTGGGTGAATATTGATTGAAGACCAATTTGAAGTAATTAAGTGTTAATAAAATTATGATAGATATTATAATAGAAACTTAGTAATTTGAATAGTAAGTTTTTCCAAAGTATGAACGTGCTGTAAGTGTAACTGGCAACAACTATATGTATCTACAACATTGTATTTGGTGCATTGTTGCATTAAATATATACAATTTGTATTGGCATAATAATATTATAGCCTATAGGTATAAGGGTAGGTTAGGTACTATTATTGGAGCAACAAAACTTATTTGTTATACACAATACACTTAATTATAGCCACTGATTATACTGTACCTAAATAAATATAATAACTACATATAGGTACCTTGTATAGATAATTATGAATTATAATTAATATTATTATTATTGAATATTGATTGATTTTTAATTTTTTGTTTGATGAATATTTTGAATGAAAGTGTGAAATTTTATCAACATTTTTGATCTAATTACGATTTTTTTTTGTTCATGTGTGTCCCCCGCTTCCCTTACATTCATTATTTATATAAACGATTTGGATAGATGACAAGTGTATTTTTAATAATTTTAAATTGCAAGTATTTTTAAAAATATTTTTTAGCCTGATGAAAAATTATAAAATTTATAGAAATATTAAAAATATTTTGTATGTGTCATAATGGTTCTGCTAGAGTAACAGTCATAAATGATAAACCATTAAATCAAAAGTCATAATACTCATATATCATTCTACTGGTTAGAGGTGTTCTGTTAATTGTTTTATAAAATTAAAAACTATCATGATTTTAGTCAATATCAATATCATACACTTTAATCTTCCAATAAAAAATAGAAAGTCTTATAATGTGTATATCTTTATATTTATCCATTTTTGTAACTGCAGTGTAACCTGTGTAAGTATAAGTATATTTCATTATTATCATAAAACCAGAACCGGTTTGTTCAACACACAGCTGTAAATTTTGATTTGTGACTTATCAAAATTTAAAATATTTGTATACTTTTTTTAAGGAATACTTCAAGAATATAAACACTCTCATTTGACATTTGACTATTATTATAACATATTTACCTACGTTTATAATTTTAGATATGATACTTTAATTGGTATTTTTTGTATTTCATTTATGAAGGTCGTAATTTATTGGTTTATTGAAGTTACAATAATGTGATAAATTGTTTACTAATTAACTCTAATAATTATTATGTATTGTACCTATTTTGTACCAATAGTTAAAATAAAATGTTATTTCATTTTCACTTCACAAGTGTTGAGTATATTATATTAAATTATTTATGTATATTATATCCATCTCAAAATATATAATATGTTATTGGTTATTTTTATTAAGTTGATTTGATTCTAGTATCTTTATTTATAGTTGAAATTGTGATGTTAATTTATACGTACCTATACGGCTATTGGGCTATACCATAGCTAGTGCCTAGTGGCTACTATAATCTATAACCAATATGTACATTGTACAATGTACTCCGATCGTGTAAACTCGTATTATAGTCCTATAGTCTATACTTTCTATTAATTTAAATTCGAAAATCTGGACAAGTTAATTTTGGTATCGTGTATGTATATAATATGAGGTACAAGTAATAATAATTAATAACTGTAATATTTTTAATGATTTTTCGTTTAGTATTTAACTTTGATGTTTAACCATTAGGTTTTAGATTGCATCATTTTACCATGTCCAACTAATTTGCTCTATAAAGTCTCAATACTCCGATATTTTCAGGAGTCCTATTTGGTAAGAAACACTTCTAATCCCACCTGATTTTCTAACTGATAAATGTACACATTTAAAAATGTATAGTTTTATAAATACTCAATACCCATCATTTTTCGATCGTGAAAATGTATTACTGCTTTTCCGTTCACCGTCTCCTAAGTTGAACGAAGTGAGATGAGCTCCGATACCCGGCTTTTGTATCCTGTTAGCTGAGTAAGCAAAACATTATATTTGACAAAATCGCCAAAAACGGTATCTGCAGAATATATTTTTAATTTTTCAAGCAATAATGTAAAAATTAAATATTCTTTCTTAATTTTTTCTATTAAAATCTTTCTTAGAAAAATAAAATCACTTACCTTATATTATAACAGTAATATATTTACAGGTAACAGTTAACTAATTACACTAAAATTAAATAGGTTATTAAAAATAAAAGTAAAGGCAAAGGACCATTTAAGGAATTATAACAAAATAAGCCAAAACAAAAAATACCGTTAATAATTATAATAAAGCCAGAATAGGTTGGTATATTTATTATTATAGCGGAAATGTAAGTATCGATTAACGTGGTGATAATACCTACGTCACACGAATACTAATAATATAATGTATATATTACGGCGTAGCACTGATGCACAAATGTACAGTTTAGTAATATATACCTACGTTGTAGGTACTTGAAAATAATAATTAATTGAAACAAAGAACGATAATCAAGTAGACTGCGAGATTTACTTATATCGTATAATAATAAACACGGTGTGATAAATGAGATCTGACGAAACTACATAATAATAATATACCTCCAATAGTTTAATGTATTATATATACCTACCTATAATACGCGCCCATTTAAATGAATAATACATTGATATTGAGCACTGAGCAGTAATAGACTATTTTAATCACACGTCGAATTATTCGACGTAGGTTTATGCGCTACACGTGCGTCAATGTGGTTAAGTGGTCTTGTGATGGATCGACGTGGTGAACTAGCCCCCGCCCCCTGGCCTATTTCATATTCGTATTCTTTACGCCGGCATTTATTAAGTGTTCTCAATTTGTACAGGTACTTGGCTACGAACATTGGTAAACGAGTAAACAACTGCCAATGTCTGTATTTACTATTTATATTCATATATAAAAACAGTTCTATAAACTCCATTTAAATAGATAGGTATAGTACAAAATGCAAATGCGATATAGGTAGTAGGCACGGTCTTATATAGAATAAGGATAATATAAAAGTAATGCGAAAATTAGATTGTCGTTTTATTAGACGTACCTAACACTTATAATAGACTGGAATCTCCTCCGTCTCATAGAAATAATACATCCACGTTGTACATAATTTCCTTGTACCTACCAACATATTTTTTTTTTATCAATTATGATTATTTTTACGTTTGTGGTTTGTAACAATTAACAGTTGTCAGCGAAGGTTGCTATATAGATGGTATATATTGTTGTATTTTATGTAATGGTGTAACCCTGGAAATTATCAACAATTTCGTTTAGCACCAACTCTGAGTGGGAATATTAAATATTTTTTATAAGATATTGGTTATGGTATATAAGATTTTGTAAACCAAAATCTACTAATTTAAATAACTGAATATCATGTGTAAGTTCAACTGATTACTAAATAATAACCCATTTCCACCAAAAGTGTACTTTTCCCCTTACTCATGTCTCACCCTTTTTTACTTAGGTAGGCGTTGCCCTTTCGACCAAATTAGATATATTGTCCACGGTTCTATATAAATAATTTCTATACTTACCTACTATTAAATATTGAAAAACAATATAATGTTATACACATACATTTTAATAAAATGATTTTTATATTTTATTAAAAATTAACTAATGATAAGAACTTTGTAACTACCGGTACTTACCGAAATCATGAGTTGATCACATACAGTGACATGATGGTAACATAGAACAAGGGGATCCAACCTTTTGCAGTTGATGGGCCAATTTACACTTTCATAAAAACACTGGAAGCCGACAAAAGAAATAAAATCTCCCATCACTAGAATTCTGATTTGCTATGGACTGTGGCTGCTATACAAATACGATACCTACATACGTGCGAGCTGAATTGAATCATGGTTTCGGACGAGACGAGACGAAGGAAATTAATATTACAAAGGTCCGAAATAGTTGATTCAATTGTACACTAGATTACTAGAATATTATATAAAAAAAATATTTATTTTTTTTCATAAGGCTGTAAATAAAAGTGGTGGTAATGTATTGGGACGGGGGAAAATATATATTATTATATATATATTATAGTCCATACAAATGTACATCAGAATATTGTAATGATATGCTCACACACCATTATAATAAACTAAAATCTTACAGAATACTTAATAAATAACGGCCAGACTGTCGTTTGTAGAAATCGGTGGAAGCGCGTCAAAATCAGGAAAAAAAATGATCAGGACAAAAATTGATTAGGATTGTTTAACGACATGAACGATATATTATAGGAACCAAAAAAACATGAAACATTATTTCATAGGAAAATTTATATGCAGGAAAATCAATTTCGGGATAAATAATTTTCAGGAACCATCAAAATCGGGAATTTTATTTTTAGAAAAAATAATTTCTGGAACAATTAAATTCGGGAATGCATCCAAATCATGAAACATCAAAATCAGGAAAAAATTGATTAGGATTGTTTAACAACATGAACGATTTATTATAGGAACCATAAAAACATGAAACAGTATTTCTTAGGAAAATGCATACGCAGGAAGATCAATTTTGGGATAAATAATTTTCAGGAACCGTCCAAATCGGGAATTTTATTTTTAGAAAAAATAATTTCAGGAACAATTAAATTCGGGAATGCATCCAAATCAGGAAACATCAAAATCAGGGATAAAATTAATTAGAATTGTTTAATTACATGCAGTGTATATTAGACGAACGAAAAAAATCTGAAACAGTATTTCATAGGACACTTCTTATGCAGGAAATTCAATTTTGGGAAAAATATTTTTCAGGAACCGTCAAAATCGGGATTTTATTTTTAGAAAAAATACTGCCGATAACTATCAAATTCAGAAATACATAAAAATCAAAAGAAAAAAAGGTGGGCAAGTGGGTGTCGCTCTGCTGTACAGTAGGTTACAAGTGGGTCACTGTATAATGGATGGTATTAAATTTGAATTCAATGATATAATATCATTGTATAAGAAAAACGATTCTGAGCGGTGACGGTACGTCAGTCTAGGTATAACTGTATAAGACATATTATATACTTGTCTATAGTATAAAAAAATTGACCTATAATAGGTACCTATAATAAATTCCAAATTAATCATATCACAATATCCATTAGATACTTATAACGCGTTATACATCAACAAAAACCGTGATACTATCATAGATATATAATAGTACACTTTAGAAGTTTCAAGTATCCACGAATAATATTATTCAATCACAACAAAATAACTAAAATCGTAATTCTTGGTTTAAATATGAAATTTTGTCTAAACTTGAAATTAAAATGTCTGTAAAAAATAAGTGTGTTTATATATTTTTTAGATTTTTTGGTTACAGTATGAATTATTTAAGAGAATCTTTGTTTTAAATTTTCAACTCTTAGTGAAAATTGAAAACTGAAAATGTCCGTAAACAGCTCAAAAAGAGTCAAAATATTTTCAAAATTGTATGGTGTATAGAAAATGCTAATTTAAACATTCGGTGAAATTTTCATGTATCTACAGTTGTTTGTTTTTGAATTGCAACAAAATAAAGAAATCGCTACATGAGAAATCGAGTGAATATCCAATATTGTAAGAATTTGAATTTCAAACGCTCATAAAAATTTAATTTGACTGTCCGGTAGAGATTTTTTTATTGATAAAGGTAGACAAACTTATGAGTAATCTTGTATTACATTTTCAAATCTCAATAAATTTGCTAATTTTCGTGATTTTTCCATATTTTGTCAATTTTTGAACTTTAAATGCTTCTAAAAATTTTAAAGAAATTTATACTTTTGACCCCCCAAAGTACCAACTAGATTCACTTTCCTATAAGAAAAGCTACTGATGAAGAAAATCCTAGCACTTTTACTGTCCTAAAACGTGATGACAGACACAAAAATAAAAAATATAAAAATATAAAAAAAAAAAACACACATCATTGTAAAACCAATACATTCATCGCTCCGCTCAGAATCTAAAATGATATGGGCTAAAAATGAATTAGGATTGTTTAATTATGTAGATACCTGCAATTTTCACAGAATGTTAAAATTATTTTACACACTATATAAATACGATGAAAATATTTTGTTTGGATGAAAAAAACTGAAAAATTTAATAAAAGGTTCTTCATAATTTATTCTATTTATAATTTAAAAATTTAAGAAATGCATAGCCACGAATTTTTTTATAAGCATTTAACGTTAAAATTTTGACAAAATAAATTATATCAAAATCCCGAAAATGTGCAAATTGTGTTGTACTTAAAAATTCAAAAAAAATGTATATCTAAGGACTGAAAATTTAAGCCAAGATTTTTTTAAAAATCGTTGGTAGTTTGTCCAATATAAAAATGTATAGATAGGTAATAGCGGAATAAAATTCCCCTAAAAAAAACCGACCCTACGAAAAATAACACCCAGGGCCAGACTACAATATTACTGACTACTGACAATCACATGGCATTTTTAAAACATAATTGGTGTAATTATTACATTTGGTGGCTACTATAGTTGCGTCCCGCGGTAAAAATTTCTTCCGAATTGGGGCCCGAGTTCTTTTAGGGTGCATACGAATTTCGGCCCGAAATTTAAAATTAAATTAATTGAAACATGGAAATTAAAATTAAAAATACCTTTATTTTCCTTCACATTTGTATACAGACTGTCTGTAGCACCAGTAGATATTGCAAGTAGGTTAAAAATTATGTTTTGTTTTTATTTAAAAATTTTGCACTGGTAAAAACGTATATGATATTTTAGTTAAAAATGTTAGTATAATTGAGTAAACTTCGTAGGTATGATAGTATTTGTATAAATTCAAGTTTGTTAATTTGGTTTTCTTTTAACCGTTTCATAGCATTTCTAATAAATGTTACTTTTTCAATTATATTTGTTCTGCGAGTATTTAAGTTAATTATATGCTGTATAAATCTTTTTAGTACAGCTATATCAATCAACATTATTTTTTAAATTTATATTGAAAAAAAATATGGATAATGTGATAATATTTTATCAGTCAAGATGAAAATAATTACCTATCTTGAGTTAAAAAAACTCGGGCCGCAATTCGGATTACCCTTTTTCGTAGTTATCTTTTTTTTTAAAAATTATCACATTTATTTTAAGAGGTACCTATATATGAATATATGATTAACTGAGCTACTATTTACTAAATGTTATATGTCCATGAGAGTCCGAGTTATGCAGTGTGCACTGAGATTCACTGAATGCAGTAAAACCTTGTTTTGTTATCGATAATACACACAGTTTTGTCTACGGTTTTATAATTATATGTATTTATAATTTCTATGTACCTACCTAATTATTGGTTTTTCATATTTTTAACAAAGAACAAAACAATAGTATAAACCTACTATAGTACAATAATATCAAGCCAAGTTCTAGCTAACAGAACTGGCGAGCAGCACCGTGTGTAATATTACACGAACCATTTGGAGCCACTTTTGACCCCCTCATAACTCAAAAACTATTCCACATAAACATGTCAAATTTGGCTCATATATTGAGACTAACGAGATACATATGTGCTCTAAATTTCATAAACACACTTCAAACCGTTATTTAGATATTAACGTCCGAAAATCGTCATTTTTATCACTGACTTACCTATAGATCAATATTCTAACCCAGTTCCAGATGACCTAGAAAGTTCAAATTTGGCATACAGATAGGTAGTTAGGTAAATACAAAGGAAAAAATCAGAAACTTGAAAATTTTTAATTTTTAATTTTTTAATTTTTAATTTTTTAATCAATTGATTTTATTATAATTTTGCAATTATTTTATCTATTATGTTTAATTTTTCAATGTATTAATGAATTGCCTCTAATTTAATGTAATGTAATGTAATGTTGACTTAAATTACCTTTCCCGTATCGCCGCTCCAAAAATACGACTAGCCGAATATGTGTCGATATTGTCGACCCGCGCGCAGCAACATACTTTTTTGGGAGGTGCTAAATGTTTGGAAACTAATTGATTAGAACTTTAAACATATGGAAAATAAAATTAGAGAACGCTAATGTTTAGGAAAATAATTTTTTGGAAAATAAAAAAATAATTATGTGGAAAACAGATTTGTTAGAAAATAATTTATAAAAAAATAAATAATTGGAAACCTAAAGTCATGGAAAATATTGTACACAAAATATAATAACTATGAAAATAAATAGCCAGAAAACTAAAACCACGGAAATCCAAAAAATATAAAAATAATTATATAGAAAACAGATTTGTTAGAAAATAATTTATAGGAAAATAACTAATTGGAAACCTAATGTCATGGAAAATATTGTACACGAAATATAATAGCAATGAAAATAAATAATCAGAAATCTAAAACCATGGAAATCCAAAAAATTATAATCCAAAAGTTTAGCGTTAAAACTATAAAAGTTTAAACCTTACAGAATGCAGGGGCCCCGAATCAAAGTATGATTCCAGATTTAAAAAAATGTACCAGTTACCTCAAATGAAATGTACCAATTCCCCTCAACGTAATATCGCACCTGGTATAATTTGGTGAATTTTACCGTTATGGGTAGCGACAATTTGTTATTTCTTGGCAAATAACAATATAATATGTCGCTTATAATTATGATCATTGAGATTATTGTAGTAGTTAGTTTATCGAGTATTTCGTGTATCATTTTATGTATTAGTTTATTACCTATATATTAATTATAAATTACTAACAGGACAAGGCAATTCAGCATTGCTATTGCAAGGGTTTTATGATTATGCGAGCAGTATATTATCAGGACCTCGAGTGGTGCGAATCTAGGAAAAAAAAATCCCCGGATAAAAAATCCCCATATCTATAACTAATAGTTGGATACAGCTGTAAAAGTGTAAAAAATAATATTGAATACCTAGGTAATAAAAAAAATTAAAACAATATAAAATGTGAATGATAATCATTATAATAATATCTAGTTCTGTATAAAATAAAAATAATTATGATAGTAATAAAAATATATAAAATTTGAATGATAATCATTATAATAATATCTAGTTCTGCATAAAATAAAAATAACTATGATAGTAATACAAATATATAAAATTAGTTTAAAAAGTTGATCTCTTGCGTATATTATTACTCACAGCTGTCAAAAATTCAACAATGGTTATGTTACCTTCATTTTGTCTTTTGACTAATTCTTTGAGACGGATGTTTATAATTTTATAGTGGCCTCTTTTTGTACTACTCTCTTCGGGTTCACCTAAAGCATCTATTGCTAACTTTGCTCGATCGGCGTTAATTTAATTTTTAATTTTTCTAATCAGTTTCCATATTATGGGATGTTTTTGACCAACTAGTTTTGAGAACCTATTGTTCCATCCTTCAACAATGTTGTTGGTTCTGTTGCAGTTATTGAGGGTACTTTCATTTACGTTCCATACAGCTGGAGGGTACATCGGTGGTAGTTTTCAAAACCTAATATTATTTTCATCACTTCCTATTCTTCGATATTTGCCATTAAAATTTGTCAGTCGGTACCTATTATATCGTAATCGCAATCGCATTTATTAAGAGGACGTTACACCGACATATTTTGTTGTCTCCATTTAAGATGTACAGTTAAATATAAGTAAACTTAGCAAACACAACGAAGCAAACTTAGGGGATTTTTTTTCCGGGGATTTTTTTTCCGAATACCGTGCGTACGTAGGTAAGTGTATTGCTTAAATCTTAAGTATCAAAAAATTCAAAAAAAATTGGCCAACTGTTTAACCTAACCGTGGTTCAAACTCGATAGGTACTTTAGTACAGGCTTATCACATTATTAATAATAAAAACTATTATTAAAACAAATAGCAACCATATATTATAAACAAAAATAATAATAATAATTTCAAAATCCCTGTTTGAGAACACCCCTGGGTGGGACTTCTTTTTACATTTTTTCGAGACAAAATGTAGCCTATCTTCTTTCCCAAGATCTAATCTTTCTCTATTCTCTGTAGGTACCAAATTTAATCGCAATCGGATGAACGGTTTAGGAATGTATAAATTACATAGTCAGACTCAACAATTTTATTTTATATACAATGTATATTATACCTATATGGATAAATGTTCATACTGTATGGTGTCATTTAGTTTTGTTAATTTCTAGTTCTTATGTAGTTTAGACTTAAAAACGAACAGTGATGTAACTATGTAAGTTAAATCTGAAATTAAATGGTTTTTGCACATGTATTAAAGGAGGCCGAATACACATGGCTCACCTTTCAATAATTGTAAGCATAATATTTGCCATTAGCCCCCACAATCATTTCAGTCAATTTCCGCCCAATGCCTATGTATATGTATTAGGTTTAGGTACATCGTACATAATTTACATGCATGTAAAGGTTGGGTTAGTTTAGGTATGTTGATTTATATATAATTATATTAATCAATCAAGAAGTTTGAAAATTAAATATAAGATTCCTTAAAAGTTGTTATTCAATATTCAGGAATAAACATCGCTCCGCTCAGAATCTAAAAAAGTTTTATTGTAAATACAGTATACACCATGATTAATGAATAATGATATCGACAAATTTAAGAACTGATAACAGTGATAACGAAATAAAAGTGAAAACCAACGGGAGAGACAATGGGCCGCCGCGGCGCCGATGGTAAGCGATTGGACGCGCTAAGGAACCGATTGACCGTTTTGCTTGGCGGACGGTATACCCCGGTAGAAGTATGTAGAAGCGGCGTTTGATTTTTCGCTTCAAGGGTTCACTAATCAGTATAGTTTTCGCTTCCACGGGTTTTCATAGGGCGCCCCCACCATGGAGATAGTAGGTATACCATCAAGGTTTATAGATATATAAATAAGTAATAAATTAGCACGATTTAGATAATACCATCTTTAATCGTGGTAATGAGTAATGAGGTATACGGTATACCTATAGATAAGATATTTATTGTTATATTCTGTATTTCTGTGATAAGGTCCTGTATATTTCAACAATTCAACATGGTCAACGGTATTTTTATGCTAATATACCTATTAAAGATTAAAATTTAAAACCGTGTTTTTAATAATTAATCTAATAGGTATTCTATATTTTTGAATGTCTTCACGTGATATTAAAAGCCTTCGTAAACAAACCATAGAGTAATGTATTCAAATTAAATGTATATTAAATTATTACTCAACTTATATACTTTATGCACAAAACAAAAACAATTATTTAGTTAATTATGATTTGTGAGTATTTATTATATTTTGTATTATTAGTAACACATGACAGTTTTTTTGTCCGTTTGGTTTTAACTTTTATAGTTTTATTTATTTAATTGCTGGATTGGTCATTGATGAATTCTGATTATCATCAGCGTATCTAGTTGACAAATAGGGCACTTGGTTATTTCATCAGTGGTACAATTTACACACAATACTTTGTGCCCACAAGGTATACAAGCATGTGTTGATTCTGTTGATGAGCACACAACACAATAAGTTGAATCTCTAACCATGTTTTCATTATTTGGTAGACCAGGAGCGGCAGGAGCTATAATATTATCATCTTCATCTATTTAAAAAAAAGTGAGTGTATTAATGAATTACATTCTTATTATATTTTTACATGAGATTAACCAAACTAATATACTTATAGACTCATTAGGAGCAAATAATGGCTCATCATCTTGAACATCAAACAGCGTATTTCTTTGTTGTACATTTGCAACTATTAAAAATTATATTAATATTTACAATATATTCATATTTTATATTGTAATATTTTCATCTTTCTGTACACCAATATTGTTTGTATATTCTGCACACATTGTAAAATTATGAAACAGGACTCTCGTCTGTATCTTCATATAAATAAATAAATTACCTAATTTAATTCACATAATTTGTTAATTTCCAGTAAAACCAGTGTAACTGCTTTAAACAAATATCAACAAATATTATTGACTTGTTAGGAGTACCTACCTACCAATTAAAAAATATTAACTTCCAATATATTTTTAGGTACCTACTTTGTTTATAATTTAGACATACTTAATAGTTGATAATATGGCAGTGGCGGATCCAGTGCTTAATTATTTAGGTGAGGGGGGAAGAGTACAAAAAGGCTACAAAATTGGCTTAACATAGGGAAACTATAACTGCGGCGATTGTTGGGAAAATTCCCCCTTTTCTTCCTCCTTTCCCTAGACCCCCCACTGTAATATTAGACTGTAATATACTGTAATACTGTATTTATTACACTGTAATATATAGTTAAGTTAATGAAAACCTAAATATTAATAATTAAAAATATAAATAACTACTTAGTATTTCTGGCACTTCACATAATTGAACTTGGCGGTCTCTGACTGGTCTTTGATTGTCCATATTTCTTGTCTATTTAAAATATTTATCAATATTACAATAAGGTACCTATTATTATTTAATATTTAATTATTATAATTACTTCTACAGCATCATTTTCATTTTCTATTTCCCCAATTTCATCAACTTCTCTTGCTACAATATTTTCTTGCTGTAGATCAATCATTTTATCAATTATTATTATTTATTAATTAATATTTTAGTATTATGATTACCTCTGCAGCATCATCTCCATTGACTGCTTCATTATTTTCAAATTGATCATCTTCGTTAAGAATTTCCATATCTTCTACTTCGTTTATTGCTGGCTGTAAATCATTATACATTTTATAAATTATTTATTATTTTATATTTATTTATAATAATAACCTCTGCAGGGTCATCTTCATCGACTGCTTCATTATTTTCAACTTCTCTTACTAAAATATAAGTAAATATACAGCATATTGATTCAAACACATTTAATTTTATTATTGAAATGTAAATATCTATAAGACTATACGTGCCCCCCCCCCCCCCCACCAATAATGACTGTAGTGAGGACTAGTGACTTAGACTCGTGGGGAGGGTGTAGTTTTTAATTTCTTTTTACAGCCCCTACATGCTGATATAAAGTGGCTCATAGTATATTAATTTTGTTTCACATCACAAAAATCGAATATTATTTTGTTTATATAAATTGATTACATATTGCTTTTATAATATAGTTTGAAATATGGTAGGTATGCTTTTAAGGGAATAGATATCTACATATTAAAAAAATGTACTGTGATTATTGACTTTTTGTTTTATATATTTTATAGGTAAGGTGTGAGTTTTTATTCATACCATTTTGAACGCCTAACGCCCAATGTCTTTGGCGCATTTCATATGCTGCCATCGAATACGAACACCGTTCTAAAAACTGTCTCAATGTAATTAGTTGTGAATCATATTCTTCCGTGGCTCTACGTATTCTGGCACTATTCGCCAAGAATTTAACACTAAGTTTTTTAGTTGGTTGCAATCCATTCGATAGCTGATCTACTATAATGTGGTAATTTTCACTTAAATGGCTAAGTTGTTCTGAAAAAAAATATTTTCTAATTTAGTTAATTATTAATTTAAAAGTATCAATAAAGCCATAATAAATACTGACCCAAAAATACCCATAGGTTAGGGTGAGAGACAGAAAATTTTAGCTGTAATGATTTGTGGAAGGACTCAACATTATTGTTTGTCCTTCTTGGACATCCATTCACAGATAATGTGAGTACTCCAACACGTAGAATCCAAAATCTATGACAATTAGATAAGATTGAATACATTGATAAATATAAAATAATGTTTAAAATAGTTAGTTAAAAATTACCAGATTATATTATTTTAATGTAAATTATTATAATTATCAATTCTATAATAAATGGAAGTTCATAATTATAAATGGAAGTTTATGTAAGTTAATAATGATAAAAGGAAGCTTATGCAAAATATTATATCACTTATATTATAGTTAGTTACCTTCTATAATAATCAAAGAGTCTGTCAAAATTTATATTTTTTCTTCTTGCCAACTGAATAATCCAATTTAACCCATTTTCAATGTCGTTAGCTGGTAAGAGTGGAAGACTTAATAGCAATCTTAAGCATTTAAGTGCCCATTCATTGGTATTCACTAAATTTAAATACCCCAACTTCTTCATTTTTCGCCAAACTGCCTATTTATTAATCAAATTATAATACAAAATACAATTAACTTTGCTAAAAATAGTATAAATAAGGAAATATATATACATAAACTGTAACTATAATGTGTAGGTACCTATTTTTTATAATTTGAATTTATAGTTTATACATTGTTTAATTTATACGTGATGGTACCTCCTGACTATACAAATTATATCTTTAATATGTACTACCTACTTATAATGTTCTAGGAAATTATAAATTTTGTTTTAAATATCAAAATATTCAAAATACAATTGTGTATGCTTAATAATAAATATTATTTTATATTAGTACATTTATTATACATAATATCCTAAATTAACCTTGATAAATATTATATGAAACCACAGACACATCTTTTAGTTTAATTTTAAATACATATTATAGTTATCAGAATATCACTCTTGAAAATAAAAAATATAAATATTTAGTATGGCAAGATGTTACATATAAAATCTCATAAGTATATATATTTCAGACTTGCTTGATTGTGGTGAAACCAACATCCAACTGCTCTGGCTTGCGGAAAATGTGACAACAGAGTATCTTTTAAAGCCGATTCATAGTCCGTTATTATCCTCGTAATGTTCAGGTTTTGCAGCATATTTTGTTTTATGTATCTAATAACACATTCATATGATGGCCTTCTTTTTGATTGCATCAATACATAACACACAGGTATAGACTATAAGCATAAATATATATTGAATTTATAATAAGTTATGATTTGTAATTAAGGTTTTTTAAGTTATAGAATAATATTATATGAAATAAATTCAAATCAAGTAAAAAATGTTTTAGCTTACATAGTTTTGGATCATGCAATGTAGCACCAACAACTGTTTTGCATTTATTCCAGTTGGCACAACTTTAAATGTGCCATCAACGTGTAACTCATCTACTTCGGCTTCCACTACAGACTGTATTAGTTCAGGACATCCAAAAATAATATTATAATTTCCCTGATCGTCTTGAACACAGCCTCTATAGAACGTTGTCTGAGTGCACGTAAATCTATTAAGTTCTCCGTTATCAAATAGAAGAGCCAGAGCTTCTAAAGAGTTGGGTAACTCAGGAAGTGAAATTTTTCTGGCATATCGCATAATTTTTTCGGCTGTTGACCAAGGATACATTGCAGATGCTTCCCTATTACTAAAATAAATAAATAAATTTAAGTGTTAATTTGAACTAAATACTAGGTAATAAGAATTAAGAATAAATTACTTTCGAGCTTCCTCGTCATAAATATTTTTCAGTAGCCCAATTTCATTAATGGCTCTGTTCTTCAAAATCTCTCTAAATTCCTTTTTTTTATCATTCTGAGGAAGTCTGTGTGTGTGATGTGCCTTAATCACTTTTATTTGTCCATTATTTAATTGTTTTATTGATGCTTTACAAAAGGCACTTTGATATTGTTCACACTTAAAGTAACTATACAATATTTATAATTAATATTGTTTTAATACACCATATAAATTAAATATCAAAATATTTTGTATTAATATTGTATTTTTGTATGATTAAAAATTAAAAAGTTTGATATACATAAATAAATATTTAATTGTTTTTAACTTACGATACTCCTTTCTTGTTGTTGCCATTACAAATGAATTTAAATCCTTCATGAATCATGTTTATTGTTATGGATATTATGGTAAATTAAAAAAATTTTCGAAACGTATTGTATTTGTGTAGACTAAAGTCGATAAAACGAATAATACGCGACGAACGGTGTTGTATCTCCTAATTTCAGAATCAACAATGACAAATTACGTATAGTAGGTACTGACAAACCCTCGATACAAATATACAATCAGGCAATTTTGTACTTTCTTAATCAAGTTTTTAAGAATATATTTTATGCTGGTGAGTGGTGACTATTAGAAAAATTACTTCGAACCACGATTAAAGATATACCTTTAATAGGTATATCTTTAATCGTGCTTCGAACTATCAACTATTAATTATTATAGTATACTAGATAGTAGATACCTACTAGGAAATAATTTTCAATTTCATTTTTGTCACAAATAGTAATAGTATAATAAGTATGTATAAATGTTCTAAGATTTTATATACTATAGGGTAAATAAAATAATAAATAAAAGCTAAAGTTTAAAACTTTAGATTCTGAGTGGAGCGGAGGTCAAAATTAAAATAAGTATTAAAAAGCGCCGAGAAAAACAAAAAAAAATTAAGGAAAACGGAAATTTTTACTCAAAATCAATTTTGGTTTTAGTGTAACCCTAAACAAATTTATCATACATACATGACATTTTCACTGAATGTTTACATTATTATTTTCCATACACCGTAAAATTTTCAAAATATTTTGACTCATGTTGAGCTATTTATAGAACATGCTGAAATATTCGATTATATTTTGTTTTTTTGAAAATGTAGTACAAGGTTCCTCGTAATTTTTGTTAGTGGAAATTATAAAAAAAATTGAGCGTAAATCCACAGTAATTGTTTATGAGCGTCTGAAGTTCGAATTTTTATAATCATCAATCACGAAATCACGTAAATTTGCAAGTTGTTTTCAGTTAGAAATTCGTAAAAATAGGTAAGGTTACCTATTGGTAATAAGTAATAACAATGTAAATATAATATAAAAAACCATTGGCTGACTAACCGTCTCCGCTCAAAATCTTTTTACGTATACAATTATATTACATCACTGAAATTTTAATTCAAATTTAACACCATCCATTACAGTGACCAACTTATAACCTACTGTACAGCAGAGTGACACCAACTTACCCGCTTTTAAAATTATTATTATCTATGTACAAAATAATGTTTGTGATTTTGACAAATTGTGCAACACCCAAAACTCCCCAGACTACGCCGTGGTTACCTCCTAAATACTTATGTTTGCCTTATGTCTATGGTTTATCTGCTATCATGATACTCGTGTAATCGTGACATTGTACGACTGCAAGTGAAAATTATTGGGAATTGGACTATAAGTAAATCGAATTTAATAATCAGAAATTCAGAACTCTTATGCGTGTTCACATATTCTGCTGATGCGTGTAAACAATTTACGCGAATATCATTTAATTGGTACTTTAGGTAGGTACCTACCTGGTACACACAGTAACAATCCAAGTATAATAAATTGTATATTATATCATAATATGATTATCTTAACTATTATTGAACAGTTAAAATTAAATTTATTACGTTTTATCATTGTTTATAAATAATTAAAAAAAAAATTAAAAAAATGTTTGATTATAACAAAATAATAATATTATTATTATATAGGCAGTACTAATTGTATGGAAATGTATTGATTTTGATAAATTTAAGTTGTGGCAGGTCAACAATTACATACACGCACAACACACTATAAGTACCTATACATGTAAACTATGCAAAGGTCACTAAGTCTAACTCGTTAATTTGTATTTTCACTATAATAAGAATTTTGAATTGCAGTGTCATGTATTAATTACAACCATTCAAAAATAACTACTTTGCCTAAAAGAAAATCAATTAAAACAAGCAAAAACAAAATTTGGTTACATATAAAATTTGGAAAAATGGCCAAAGCTGATTCTCAAAAATCACGTCTTTGGACTTAGTGTGCTTTGCATGAACGGGGACGACATGATGTCCCGGTTTGGCTATATTTAGTTGTATAGTTTTGTTATCTGCTGATTTTTATGGGCCCCTTTTTTGTCATTTACCTACAGTCACGATTGTCATCGAACAAGTGTTAAAAGCTGTACCTACTTACCTTTAAGCAGTCGCGTACTTTTTTAACGTTCATATAGACTCACGGGAGGTCTAACAGATTCCTTTTCTATTCCTAAAAATGCTTAAAACCTATATATACAGTTCATTTTTCTAAACTTTAAAGATATTAGGTATGGGTTACCATAATATGATATATTAGTATGATATTACATTAATATACATAATACGTAGTAAAATAATTAATATTATAAAAATAAAAAACTTGAAAAAAAAATATTATGACGCTACAACTCATGTAGGTGTAAATTATGATTCACTTCCGTTTTTGACACCTATTTTGAAGATGCTTAACATATTTTTAAACTATCTATTATAGAAAAATCGATTAAACATTATTATACAAACCATCTTCTAAGTATAGAAATAAATACAAATTCGAATTTTGTAATATATACGTTTTATTGTTGATGGGGGTCATTTAGACCCCCAAAGCACTGCCTAAGGGGGTTAATCCAGCCGACTCATGTACTGGTACTAAAGTGGTGTTTTTGGTGTTATTGTTTGTCACGTCTTAACTTGTAATACATTTACCATACTTTGTTTTAAAATGGGAAAATGCCAATTTTGGTATATTTTGCTGTTTTCATTGCATATTAAAGCAATTTTAAGAAGTATAAAATCTCGACCTCAGTGGTGTAGGGGGGGGAGGGTGAATTTCAAATCCCCAGAGAGAATGACGTTCAACTCCTCCCATGGGGTGGTCTGCAGCATGTGGTGGCGAAAAGCCCAAGGGGGGCACCAATCAGCCCCCCTCAGAAATAAGATATATCCACCACTGTAGTTAGCTAGTTAGAAATCTATGGTTAGGTTAGATACAATAGTCTAACAATATAACCAATAGACCATCTACAAGGTTAAAAGCTGACTATCGATAGGTATAGTAATTCCTAATTAGTAGCTGTTGATAAATACCACTGTGGGCTGTGGCACAGTCTATGATACATCTAAAAATATAATACAATAACAATGACTGCGAGAACACAATATTTACAATCTCTTAAAACGTTGTTTTTTATTTTCTTCATTATAAATATATGTAGTAAAGATATTGTAGTTTTAAACATTCACACATTAATAAATGTGACATGGAAATTGGAAGATCAAATTGTTTTGTTGTATGCAAGGTTAAGCAGTGGTGTAGCCAGGAATTTTGTATGGGGAGGGCTAAGTATCACAACATAGCTTGGTATCACAATATTAAATACCTTGGAGTTTTATTAGATAAAAAACTCACTTGGAATCCTCATATATCATTGAAATTACAGCAAGGATACCAACGCTTAAAAATAATATCTCCACTCATAAATCGGCAGACTTCATTGAACTGGAAGTGCTCACTATTATTATATAAACAAATAATTCGCCCTTTAATTTTATATGCAGCCCCGGTCTGGGGACAATGTGCTACAACTCATATACACAAAAAATGCAAGTATTACAATCAAAAGTCCTTCGTGTAATTTCAAATGCCCCTTGGTTTGTCCAAAATTACGCACTGCACACAGATTTCAAAATTCCAACTATCAAAAACTACATTAAAGAATTATCGGTAAGCTTCTTTAACAAATTATCTAAAGCAAGTGGTCCACGGCACTTCAGGCTTCACACGACGTCTTTAATCTTTAATCTACTATTGTATTATATAAATATTGTCTTATATTTTATTATTTTTATTATCTGTTAACAGGGGCGTATTTATGGGGGAGGCTGGGTGGGCTGCAGCCCCCCTGAAATTTCAAGAAAATCCAAAAAATATGAATGTCAATAAAACATTATTTGTTGGGTAAAAAAGCTTGAAAATTTAATACAAGGCTCCTGCTATATTGTTACAATAGCAGTTGAAAAATATTAAAAATCCTTAGTCATAGTTTTTTATAAGCATTTAAAGTTCGAATCTTGATAAAATACGGAAAAATCACAAAACTTAAAATTTTGCTGAATGTTTTCATTTTTTATACACCGAAAAAATTTGAAAATATTTTGTCTCTTTTTGAGCTATTTACGGACATTGACAGTTTTCATTTTTCTTAGTTTTTTTTCTATAAATATCAATAAAAAATTTTTTGTTGGGTAAAAAGCGTGAAAATATAACGCAA
Organism: Macrosiphum euphorbiae; assembly: GCA_949089665.1. Classification (NCBI taxonomy): domain Eukaryota; kingdom Metazoa; phylum Arthropoda; class Insecta; order Hemiptera; family Aphididae; genus Macrosiphum; species Macrosiphum euphorbiae. The sequence goes on along the minus strand of CARXXK010000001.1, from coordinate 42,754,884 downwards.
GGCTCCTGATATATTGTAACAATATTAGTTGAAAAATATTAAAAATACATAGGCACAATGTTTTCTTATAATCATTTAAAGTTCGAATCTTGACAAAATTTATCAAATTTAAAATATAATAAATATTTTGTAATTAAAAATGTATAAAATGTTCAACTTTCATAGTTAAGGATTAAAAATTTAAAACAATGGTCCACGTAAATAGGTAAATATATAAATTACTTTATTCACAATAATATCATCAAATATACTTAGTAATATCATAGGCTGACTGACCGTTTTCGCTTAGAATCGTTTTTCTTATACAATGATATTATATCATTGAATTCAAATTTTACACTATCCATTACAGTGACCCACTTGTTACCTACTATGCAGCAGAGCGACATCCACTTACCCACTTTTTGTTTATTGTGTGACTATGTTGATAATTTTGTTCAGCCCCTCCCGAAATAAAATTCTGGATACGCGCCTGTCTGTTAATGTTTTAAATCTTATCCTATTCAGTATATTTTAAACCATAGTTTTAACTATTTATACCTTAATTCTGATCTAATTTATAAATGTTAAAAAATAATTAATTCCTTACACCTAAGTTTAGATGATGTCAGGGAAACTTTATATTAATAAAAAAAAAAAAAAAAAAAACTAGTAACTACCCTAACTAGTAGTTATATTACAAAAGTCAAAACCAAATAGCATATTATACATTTATACATCACAACAAATACTACTTATTACCTAGTTATTATATTAATACTCCGAATAAACTGATATTTCTTAATACATAATTTAACAAATGTGCGTAGTATTTATAGATTATCAGGATAGTGTTCAACAGATCTGCAGCAGTGACCGAAGGCGTATAATATAAAAAAAAATGTTGCTCAAATAATTTTAAGTGACCTGCCTATACGGTTATAGGTACCTCAAATAATGTTGTTATAATTTATACTTACCTACCGATAAAATGTCCTATTTTCCTTGTATCAATACCCACCCACGACCTACCCGACTACCCATATTTAAGGTATTACCTGAGGAACACTTGAACAAAGTTATATTATGTCACACGTGACTGGCATGGCAGTAGCATACACATTCAGTGTTATAAGTAAGGATGACTGATGAGAAGTTATGGGAGGAAAAATTGACAACATATGCACAAAAAAAAAATATGCCAACAAAATCGAGCATACATTTTTTTATTAATGTGACTCATACTTACAATACATATTTTTAAATAATTTAATATTTTTAATTATAAAATTAAAATGTTATTAAATATAAAAAATATCATATAAATACCTATATATGTATAATATATTAAACAGCATCAAAATTGCAGCATTTGAACATCTAATCGACGACTTCTTGGTCCAACGTCTGCAATACCCTATATATCTAAAAAATATTATAAATAATATTATGACAATTACATATTATAATATTTATTTTTCATACCTGTAAATTTGTTGCATTGGTCCACCAGAGCTTTTTAAGATTGTCAACGTGTAATTGACGACAATTGTCCGAGAGAATATTTTTATAACAACTATAAAACTGCGTTATACAGGCGTACTTAAAATAATTCAAGTCCTCGCCGATCAAATCTTTAGTCAATCCCTCCATAGATGTGGTGTCTCCGGTTAAAATATTTGATATTTTATGTAAAATAATAAATCCAACAATGTTTGCAATAAATTAAGTTAATTTTTGGTAATAAACGAATTATACAATACGTATTATAAAAATTAACTAAATATGCATTTTTATGCATGAAATTAATGCTATTCTTAAAAAATTTACCCAAATATGCAAAAAAAAAACAAAAAAAAATGAACTTGCTAGGTTATGAAACGGATTTATAGCTCACCTAGCTATAAATAGAACACATAGACAAAAATATGCAAGTCCTATAATTTCTCACCCCTAGTTCTATACTTCTATCTAACTTATAACTATATACGTCTATGGTCTATAGTCTATACAATGAGAATATTTAAGTCATTATTTTTTTTTTAGCGCACTATTGGAGGTATATCATCAACCTACCTATGTAAAATTTGTCTTACACCGTCGTCCAACCAAAATATAATTTAACAGTGTAAATAACTAATGTTTAGGTACGTCAATGTACTTACAATAATAATTTATTATTCTAATCAAATTTGGTAGGTAGTTAAATAGTTAATATAACTTTATTATACCGTCTTTTGTTCAATTTAAACAATATTTCTAAAAATAATTCCCACTGCTTAGAGTTCTGCATACCTAACTATTATTATTTTATTTTTATAGTATGAACATTTTTTAAAAAATTAATAAAAATTACATTTTAGTTTTCCACGTTTTTAGCTTTCCATATTTTTAGCTATCCAAAATTTTAGTTTTCCAATGTATTAGATTTCTGTGATTTTAGATTTCCGTGTTTTTAGCAATCGGCAATTTTAGTTTTCCACTGAATTGGTTTTCCGCGTTTTTAGCATTCCGTATTTTTAGTAATCCACGTTTAAGCGTTATTTCATTTTAGGATTCATCTATAAATATTTTCCACCTAATTATATTCCATACAATTAGTAATCCAATTTTTCTTTTTCCTTAATATTATTTTCTATGAAATTATTTCCAATTCATTTATATTCAAATGCAATTATATTTCTTGTAAATTATTTTCAATCAAATATTTTTCGGTTTAATTATTTTCGTAAGTTTTGTTTTCATTGAAATTATTTTCCAACATCTTATATGCTCCCACTTTTTTTTCTACCTATGTATGTAATTAATATTATTTTTTTTAAATATTACAATTAAAATAATTAAATAATTATTCTTACAAATTATGAATTATCTCAATTATCCACCCAACAGTTTTTAATTCATCATCTGTAAAGTAAATAATATGTAGTAGGTACATGTAAAATATTTAAAATTATATTTATGTAGGTAACCTACTACAAACAAAACACAAATCACAATTATTACTAACATCCTACCTACTGATAGGTAGAAATCCATTACAATTTCAGGGGGGCTAATATTATTAACATCAATGTGAGTTGGAGGGGGGGGCTTCGATGCCACACAACTAAAAAAAGAGGGGGACTTTTGTGGGGCTAAGCCCCCGTTAGTTCCCCTCCCATCTCCTATTTAATTATGTAACCACTTAATGGAATACCTATGTATGTACTTAATAAATAATAGGTATCTATTGTAGTATTGTCTAATAAGTTTACTCTGTCATTCAAAATAGTACGTGATTTACTGATTTAAGGTTTTTTTTTATGAATTGATATACCAGATACCTACAGGTTAAATGTTAATCTATTTATTATATTTTGCGGTAGGTATTTATTTCCATGATTTTATATCATCATTCTTTGATGTACATATAACAAACAATATACATTTATATACCATTATACATATTATACATTTATTTAGAAAAAAATATTCAAAATAGCGTGATAACTCTATCACTGGATACCACGGCTTTAAGATATCATTATTATCTATGGGCTTTATGGCGCGAAAAATAAAAAGTTATGATTTTGGTCCAAGTTATACCACTGCCCAAGTTGTATGACCATTTGACGTTATTAATTAATATGGATGCAAATGTTTTTGTAGGTTAGGTTAGGTAAATGTACCATTAAATAGTTAGTTCTGAAAAATATTTTCCTGATTTTAATAGTTCCCGAGTTTTATATTTCTTGTGAAAAATGTATCCTCAAATTAAATTTCCAGATAATAAGTGTTACTGAAATTGTTAATACCTGAAAAACATTTTCCCTATTTTTATTTTCCCGATTTTAATAGTTCCCGAGATTTATATTTCCTGTGAAAAATGTATACTTTAATTAAATTTCCAGATAATAAGTATTACTGAAATTGTTAATATCTGTAAAATATTATTCCTAAGTTTGTTTGTTGCTGTTTTAAACTTCCCTGATTCTGATAGCCCTATACATGAATGTTCTTTTAAATAGTTTGTTCTGAAAAATTTTTTCCGTATTTTTATTTTCCTGATTTTAATAGTTCCTGAGTTTTATATTTCCTGTGAAAAATGTATCCTTAAATTATATTTCCAGATAATAAGTGTTACTGAAATTGTTAATATCTGAAAAATATCACTCCTAGGATTGTTTGTTACTGTTTTAGACTTCCCTGATTCTGATAGCCCTCCGGTATACGCGCACATTATCCATATTCTAGGAAAGACGAAAAAGCCGTAAACAACAAAAATAGATAACTTTGAAAACATATAATCCCCAATTAACATTATTTCGTAGAGGACGCCGAAATGACGTCAGGTGTACGCGGCTATGTACCATTTTTATACTAAAAATTCCATAGGAGGGATCTAATAGGAAAACCGACGAAATACGTCGATGGACAAGTGTCCATCAGACGAACACCAGCCGAGAAGACGAACACTAGCCGAGACGACGAGCACCAGCAGAGCAGCCACGAAGTCGATACTAAGTCACATCCCGTTTACCACATTTTTATAATTTAATTATTTGGACTTAGTCTATTTTATGTGTTAAATAAATAAGACTGAACTATCATTACAAAATCAACTTGTTATTTAATTCAAAATACCATCAATATTGAGTTGAAGTGGTTGGCACGTTACATATGAATGAACATATTATGACATGTATGAATTATTAGCTTGTTTTTTAGGATATGTGTCGAATATATATTATTTCTTTTTAACAAGTCTTAAAATCAAAATTGAAAAATGTATTCAAAATTCGAAATTATTTTCTTAATTTCTATGTATAAATATATAATATATTGAGTTGTAAACATTTTTCCTACATATTCTAGGTAAAAAAAATCTTTGATCTTCATCTTTAATCATAACTAATTCGCAACTATGTCATAACTACTGTTCGGACGGGTTTAAAGGCAATATACCTAATCAGTAAAAAAAGCATACAAAATGTCAAAAAAGGCAAAAAAAGGATTTAATTTATATAAAAAAGCAATTACAAATAAAGTTTACTAAAAATTTAATAATTTGTATATTGTTTATTATTTAACTAGTGTGTATTAAAACAAAAAATCACTATCATATTGTGCTTCGATAAACTGTCTTCGTTGTCTTACGTTGACGGTTTGGGTTTAAAATATTTTTGTACATAGAAACTGTAATCAGGGCAGACTGACGAACAATTTTGAAACTTTAGTATGTATAGTAAGCATTATGAACATATTTTAATCTATAGATAGATAGAATGAGTACTTTTATATACATTAAATTAACTGGCCATACCATTTACTAGATAAAGTATTTAGTGATATAGGTAAATATCAAGGATAATAAAACCTATTAAAAATAATTAACAGCCGACAATGCAGTCTTCAGAAAATCTTATCAATTTGTTCCGTTTATACGTATATTTCGTGTATAAAACTATTAAATCAATTGAACATTAAACACAATAAATTCATTTATAAGCAAGGCTTACAAATGTTATAAATTTATAATAACGTTATATTTGACAAATAACGATTGAAATTTGTTGACATAATTATAACGGAAAGCGATAATCAAAAATAATTAAATACCGCGAAACAAAGCATAACGAATAATAATATATATAATATATCATTAAACAAAAAATATTGAAAAGCGTAAATTAAAAAATATCATTAAACAAAAAATATAACAAAACGTAATTTATAGAATATCATTAAACGAAAAATAACTCAAAACAAAATTATTTGAAAATTTTAAATCCATTTATTTAGAAGTAAGATATATTGGTTTCGTAGAAATATATTTAATTTCATGCTATTTATTTTTGTCTTCTAAAATCTAAGAATTGATTACATTATAATATTCCGTATCCGGGACAGTGCCGCAACTACTGAGTGTGCAAGGTGTGCCATGCACACGGGCCTCCAGCTCTAAGGGGCCTCTGAAACCAAAATCTAAAATTGAAAATTGTCTATTTAAATATTTTTTTTGCTTTATTATGCTGCAAATATTTTTAGATTTTATGTTCTTGCATCTTGCTTTAAAAATAAATTAATCATAGGCATAGTTATTAAAAAATATATAGTATGCAATACCATTGATTAAATATACTAGTATACTAGTATATTTAATCTATGGCAATACAGACTACAGTGCCAAATCATAATAGTAAAATAATAGACAATAGTAGGTACTAATAGTCTGCGGGTATACATGGCGATACTCGCAGCGAATTCCGCTGTCATCGAAAATCTATATGATTAATATAAATAAATCGGCCGCAGGCTATACGAGTTCGCCTCGAATTAATCCGCGATTTAAATATTCGCGGTCGGCTGACGATTTTTTTCAAGACCGCCCAATCTGTAAAACCGCAAAACCGTCTATTTATATTAACTTTTAATGATAGCGGCTATACGGGTATTTTGGTTTAGCGAATTTCACGGCGATTATTACTATAATATTATTGTAAAATCGTAAATATCATAAACATAATATAACATAACATAACATAATAATTATATTATTCCACAGGGTACAAAATATATATAGAAGATATATAATATATAAATTATAAAGTGTATGTATATATATGTATGAAATATGTTTTAGGGATGAGGCACGACATTTGTAGTTGTCGAAAGAGGAAGGCATAGCCCTCCTTTAAAAAAAAAAACAAAGAACAAAGAGTATATAGAGGATTTATTAATATATATAGTAGTATACGTCATAATACATATAATATATATGTATTATATCTAAGTATACTATAGACTTACATATAATAGTATTATATATAATACATATAATATATATACATGTATTAAATCTATTACATTTATTTAATTTAGAATTTAATTGTATAATTTAAATTACATAGGTAGTAATTTTTATATTTATTATAATTATTAATTGTTTGATTTTATTTTAATTAGTTTTTATGAGAGTAGCTTTTTTTACTTTATAAGAACGTAAAGTTTTAGGTTATATTCAATTACGTAAAGGTCCTAATAAGTTTTTTACTAAAGGTATCTTGTTCGATTGGAAAGTGAATATCATTTTTGCATTGGGGAGGTCAAAATTTAAAATTCCCACTAATTTTCAAAAGTGCTAAGAAAAACAAAAGAAAAATTAAGGAAAAACGGGAATTTTTAAGCAAAATCAAATTTGGTTTTTGGAGTAACTAAAAATATCAATACAATTTTATTTGTTGGTTAAAAAGCTTGAAAATTTAATAGAAGGCTCCTAGTATTTTTTTTCAAAGGATAATGAAAATATTAAAAATCTTTTGTCACAGTTTTTTTTTATAAGCATTTAAAGTTCAAAAACAAGCGGGTAAGTACTAAGTAGATGTCGCTCTGCTATACAGTAGATTAAAAGTGCGTCAATGTATAATCTATTGTATTAAACTTGAATTCAATGATATTTTATCATTGTATAAGAAAAACGATTCTGAGCGGAAACGGTTTGTCAGCCTAGATATTATACAGAGTGTAACAGAAAGATATGGCATATACATATACTGGAAATGTTCCTAAACAGTTCAAAACAAATCAAAATGTTTTGAAAATTTTATCATGTATAGAAAATGCAAATATAAACTACCAGTGAAAATTTCATGTATATACGTTTATTTGTTTTAGAGTTTAACCAAAAATAAAAATCGATTTTGTCATATTATCTTTCTGTTACACCCTGTATATTGTCATTAATTATTATATCATGTAAGTTGAATTAATATTATAATATTATTATTTTATATACGTTTCTATGGTAATAAACAAAGCGTTAGAAATTAAAATATATATTTTAGAGTTTTTTCGTAATTTTTTGGTGGTTTTTACAGTGGCATTAAATAACTATTGTTAAAATCAAAAAATGACCTCTATAAAGTACCATCTTGATCCAATTTGCTAAAAGATAAGATACTATATATTGAAATCGAAGCACTCCTTCTGGTAGAAATTTTGTATACAGGATATAAAAAAAAAATAAAAATAAAAACCATTGTAAAACCACTAGCTTCCTCGCTCCGCTCAGAATCTAAAATTGACAAAATATGGAAAAATCACGAAAATTAGCAAATTATTTTGAGTTTGGAATTCGTAAAAATTTTTTTTTTAAATCTTACATTTTAAAATGTAATAAAAGATTTATTATAATATTATCTACCTTTTTCAAAAAAAAAATGTTCATAAGAAAGTCAAATTCAATTTTTATGAGCGTTTGAAATTCAAATTTTTACAACATTGGATATTCACTCGATTTCTCATGTAGCGATTTCCTTATTTTGTTGTAATTCAAAAACGAATAACTATAGATACATGAAAATTTCACTGAATATTTAAATTAGCATTTCCTATACACCATACAATTTTGAAAATATTTTGACTCTTTTTGAGCTATTTACGGACATTTACCGCTTTCAATTTTCTTTAGTTTTTTTTTCTATAAATATCAATTAAGTTTTATCTGTTGGCCCAAAAAGTGTAAAAATGTAATACAAGACTCCTGATATATTGTTACAATATCAGTTGAAAAATAATAAAAATACATAGGCACAGTTTTTTTTTATAAGCATTTAAAGATCGAATTTTGACAAAATTTATCAAAATCTCGAAAATTATCAATCATTGTAATTAATAAATTATAAAATGTTCAGTTTTTATAGCTAAGGATTGCAAATTTAAAACAAAGGTTCTCATAAATAGTTCATACTGTAACCAAAAAATCTAAAAAATATATGAACACAGTTATTTTTTACAGACATTTTAAATTCAAATTTGGACGAAATTACATATTAAAAAAACCTAGAATAACTATTTTAGTTATTTGGTTGTGATTGAATAATATTATTTGTAGGTACTTGAATCTTCTAAAGTGTACTATTATATATCTATGATAGTATCAGGGTTCGTTGTTGATGTATAACGCGTTATAAGTAGGTACCTAATGAATATTTTGATATGATTAATTTGGAATTTATTATAGGTACCTATTATAGGACAATTTTTTTTAATACCATAGATAAGTATATAATATGTCTGATACCTAGACTAACATACCGTCTCCGCTCAGAATCGTTTTTCTTATACAATGATATTATATTATTGAATTCAAATTTAATACCATCCATTATACAGTGATCCACTTGTAACCTACTGTACAGGAGAGCACCTTTTTTTAGTTTAAAATATAAATTTAAATAACAATTTTTTGCATTACCTGTATAAATTAATTTTTAAGTTGGTGGGTAGGTAACTAACTTGAATTTTTGCTGATGAATGAACAATGAAATTAAACAACTGTCAACTGATAATTTGATAAAATGTATCAAATAGGTAGACAATAAGTAGGTAGTTAGTGCCCAGCTTTGTCCAATTTATTAATTTAGAGATAACATTATTAAAATTGGTTTTGGTATAAAGTTTCATATTAATAATATAATAACTACCTTTATTATTTATCTAATAATAAGGTTATAACTTCTTTACTTTCTTGTCTAATTAGTATGATTTACATATAACATCATAAATAATTGCATACAACACGAAAAAAGTAAGTACTGATTAATATTGCTGTAGTAATACAAAAATCAAGTAAAAAATTATAATATTAATTTGGGGCCTCCAAACAAATGTTGCACACGGGCCTCGGAGTTAATAGTTGCGGCACTGATCCGGGACCTACCCACATTTTTTTGGAGTTATTGATAACTTTTAAATTTAAATGCCAATAGCAAATACCTTGTATACTTAATAATAATAATTATTATTAATAATGATTAATGATGCCCCGATAATTGCTCTGTAGAAGTATAGAGTATAGACTTATTTTGTATTCCCTCAGTGAGTGTTAAAGTATATACTGTTGTTAAAACATCCGTTTTATTTATATTAGCTACATATTAAAACAAATAACGCAATCATGTGTAGAACAATTTCTAACCCAGTACTGAAAATGCTAAGTATAATTTTCTGGTAACGATGTTGTAAAAAATTAAGTAGTAAATTACTTGCTGGATTGTTGGAAAATGTTAGGTAAAATAACGTTTTTATTCTAAATAACGATAAACGCAAGACTTGGATAACCTTATAATTCAGAATAACGATAAACACAAAAATTGGATAACGTTTTAGTTTTGAATAACGTAAAACGGAATTTTTTTCAAATGCAAGCCCTGTTTATAAGTGAAAAAGGCAAACAGGCATTAATCAGTAAAAATGTCAAAAAAAAATCTTTATACTACCTACTCATAATCTTCATCTTACATATTAAACGACACGCATTTTTATATAAAAATTATTTCTCTATTATTATTATTAAAAAAAAATGCTTTTACCATCAAATCCGAACCTTACTTATAACACAATATATCATGAGTCATGACGTATATATATTGTATTCATATTTATATTTTTATTTGATATATAATTAATATTTAATACAATTAACAATTAGTTATTATTTTCATTATAATATATTATAATATTTTGTTATAGGTACATGGTAATTACTAATAAATTAGGAGTAAAGTATACATGTGTTCACATTTATATTTATATTTCTGGGCTTTTTTTTCAGCAAATTCTTTTGCTATGGCTAAAATTATTATTTATATTTTTCTTAAACGTCATTTATACAGTTTGTCGTCCTACAATAAACTATAGCGGTCAAATAAAAGAAATTTTTAAGCCAACCAGAGAGACTTCAACAGTCGAACACAGTTGTGTTGAATATTTTATGGCATATATTTTATACCCATGTTCAAAGAATAATTCTGAAATAGGTAGGTAGTAAGCTAAGAAATCTTCACATTTGGTCAGTACGTGTCTGCACAAAGAACAACGATGGCCCTTAGATTATACACGAAAGGTTAGTATTCGGCCGGGATACGGTGTTCACACACCCTAATTATAGCGGATAAATTGGAAAGGTCGAATTCTGAGCGATTCGTTATGGCTATTGTACAGAGGAGGATAATTAACAAAAAAAACAATATTCTACGGGACTACGTAGGTACTAGTTATTGCCGTATATATATATATACGAAAATAAACTATTTTTGTTCTGGAGTTACCGTGCCTTTTCCAACGTTTCCTCATGAATGGGACACCCCCCCCCTGGACAACAAATTTAAAGTTTAATTATTGAATTAGTATTATTGTTTATTAAACATTGCAAATCAATAAATGTACAAATGATTAAATTAATAGATAACCTAAATAATATTTTTAATTATTCAGCTCAAACAATTAGGTACAATTAAATAATTACAATAAAATACATTAATAATAGCTGATACGAATACCAACTGAGCTATAAGCTCGTATCTGGTATAGATACAACAATTCGTTTAAAGTAAAATATTTATGAAAATAAAAATATGATATAATTAAATAAACATAACATGATAAAAAAAACTTTAGAAACAAAAATTAACATCAGCCTTACATATTATAGGTACATATTAATATATTATACGATATTATGTTTAGACATATTGACTTTTTATGTATTTAAAATTGATTAATTTGCTGACAAAATTAATTATCAATTATTTGTTTCAAGAGAAAAACAAGTATATACTTACCTAATTTTAAATCCAAAATGTCATTGCCTAGTCATATTATAATCACTAAAACTAACTAATAACTTAACAATTTGAAATATATTTACTATAAGTAAACCTATACCTAGGTTATATGGGTAATCATAAGAAATAAAGTAGGCATACAAATTATAGGCACCTACTCAAGTTTAAGTAGGTAATTATAACCTTTACTGTATTAGAAATCTAACTAATCTTATACATTTTAAAATATAACTTGCTACATACATACTTTATAGTATTTTTGTACGGTGTTTCCGAATTGCGGACAAAGTGACAAAAACCATGTGAGTTGCGGACAAAATCTAAAAAGGTAACATACGAATTGTGGACACAAATATAAGATACTATTATACTAATTGCGGATAATGTTACGATATTCACGTGGTGAAATCAGTAGAATATCATAATATATACAGGCTGTTTTAAAAACTATGACGATAATTAATAATGACGATAATCTATAAATATTTTATAAACAATTTTTTCCACAAAATTAAAACAATCTATAATTCAATAACATTTTAAAAATAACGATTGCTCTTTTGCAAGACACAAATATTTTTAACCCCACCTACCAATTTTTTTTTTAGCTATTGTCATAAGTTCTAAAAAAGTGGTTAAGGGAAATATTTGTGTCCACAACTAACGTAGTTTTTATTAAAAAAAGCTCTGTACGCAATTAGTATTATGACAACGAAGCTGGTGTCCGCAATTGTTATATTATAATTCCTAACCGGAATAATTCGTCCGCAACTAGTACCTATGTGTCCTTTTTGTATTGTTTTTATGGTAATTAGTTGTCTATATATTTATCCTAATATAACAAAATGTGAAAGGTAATTTTATTTAAAGTACCGACTTGCATTATTAATATGTCTTAGACTATAGGTCAGGTATAGTTAGGTTCTACATATAGGCACATACACTTGGGCGCATGGCACTGCCGAGGAATTTACAATTAATTAATTAATATATTAAAAAATACCATGATAAATTGTATGTAGGTACTAAATTTAATAATATTTATTTTGATTACAGAGGAAATGATTTTTTTTCGGCAAATAACTGATGTAATTAAGGACATTTTTCCAAAAGAATAAAAAGTATGTAAGTATTAATTATATAAACCTACCTACAGTGGTATAAATTAGTCTTATTTTCTGATAGTGCATGTAGATAAGTATGCTACATTTACACCGACCAATTTTATGCCACTGCCAAACTACCTATAAAACAAATTAATTTTATAAATTAATAGTATTTTAATTATAATGAATTTCCTATAATTTTTATTATTTTACTGTTCTTTGTTTAGAGTGTGTACTTTATTGCTGCTAAAGAGGGATCCCATCAATCGCTTGCAAAGGGAAAACTTGTGGAGAAGTGGAAAAATGTTGCCAGAAAACTACGAAGTGTAGGTGCAATTAGCTATGATCGCATAAAACACAGTAGTAATTTGAATAATACAACAATTACAGAGTTCTCTGGTAAGTACATAAAAATAGAATAATACCTATCGATATGAAATTTAATATAGGTAATATACATTATTTACTTCATTATATTTATTAATTTTAAAGAGAATATTGAGTTTGCTAAGAATTGGATTTCAAATGAAGATTTATCATCCCTACTTGATGAAGCGTTTATGGGCAAGTGGAGGTTGACGTATGAATATATATACGTAAATGTGATATAGTTGGATCTTGCACTCATTATATAGAAATAGTTGTTAAGTTATGGCTATCTCTTCAAGGACCTAGCGATATCTATTTTTAAGAAGATGTTTTAAAACATAAAATTATATTTAATTTGTTTTAGATTAGTCTATTGCATAAGATATTTTAGATTAATTAACATTGGTCCAGTTAATGTCATAGTAAATGTAAATAAATAAATAAATAAATAAATACATTTACTAAATGTAAGCATGGGAAAAACATTTTTTTTTATTTTGTATATGTTATAGGTACATTATAATATGGTTAAGTTTAGGATGTACTCACAGTACATTTTGCAAATAACCTCTTCTTTTGAGCCCTTGAAATAGAAAAATTCTTTGATAACAGTTGCTTAAATATTTGTTAAAAATTTTTATATTTTCATTTATTGTATAGAATATTAAATAAAATAACAAATTAATTTAATTTAAAAAAAAGATGTTAGAGTTAAGAGGTGCTAAGCGACAGGGAAATAATTTTCTAGATTCTTAATATTTCATTCATATAGGTAGTTTTTAATACCTATTAATAATTAAGAATATTTAACAGTTAATAAGTATTGAAATTTTAAATAGCAAGATTTTTTATACATTTTTTCAAATAATATTTTAGGTTGATGAAGATTTTAATATTGGATATCCTCAAGTAGATATCAACTGGGACACATTTCTTCATAACTGGATAGATTTTACCAACTTTTTGTTGAATTTATGAAGAGGCTCAGTAAAAGATAAACTTGCTCGTGGTCTTATACAAAAGCTTGATGCTGCTCAAGTAAATCGAGGTAATATATTTATTTTGTAGGTAAAATGTCATTATTTTCATGTAGAAAATGTTTGTACTACATTACTATACCTAGTAATAGATAAAGTTGTTTAACTTTATAAGTTATATAATGAACTTATGAGAACATTTGTGGGTAGGTGCCTCCCTGTTTGTACCTAAGTTTGCCTAAGTATGTCATCCATAAATATTATTATTCCAATTATGACTTTTTAGTAATTTTCAGTAAATATTTTAGCGAGTATAGATTATAGTGGTATCAGAAGTAGGTAAGTTTATCGAATTTGAATGACCAATGGAGAATACCTAAACCTAATCAATAATCAATATTATATTACATTGTATTTATTAACTGGGATAAATTGCACTTTACCTACATTCTCAAGATTTTCATTTTTTTTTTAAGCGATGTTTTAATGCTTAAAACGACGGTGTACATTTTTTTTACCGGAAACTATTATTTTAGAAGTTATAACCTTCCAAAGTTTTTGATTTTACGTTTATGTTCTTGCGCGCAACTCTACTTGACTGCAGCGCCTATAAAATTTTTTTTTATTTTGACTTAGGTACCTACTTATTTTAAAAAGTTGTAAAACAGTCATTTTTTTTTTGTGAAAAAATGTTGGTGAAATCAGAATTTGCGGTCATATGGCAAATAGTATGTATTGCGCGCGCTCCTCTCATCACATAACACAACAGTCAACAGACTAGTTAACATAAATAATATAATACAATGTTTTTGAAGCATAGAGATGTACATTAGTTTGCCCCAGGGCCGGATTGGGTAGGCGAGCTACCGAAACGATCTCGGTGGGCTGCTTGAAGTTTGGGCCGGTCATGTGAGTATATGTGAAAATAAATTCATGTTTAAAATACGATTGGCCACCTATAAGCTCGTAATAATTATAAACGTCATTTTGGGCCACTGAATATGTAAATGGGCAGCTTATAGAAGTGAAAATCTCGATGGGCTGATACATACCAATCCAGCCCTGTTTTGTAAGCTTATAAGTTATAGTTAACCATTAGCCTTTTGTCTACCTGAAGTTGCTGTTTTTTAATTAGTGTCCACTTTATAAAAAACTGTACTATCTATATTTTTACTTTCATAAGACTACATATTATTCTCAGAAACGATATGTAAAAACATATAAATCCGGACTGTTGGACCCTACAAATGATATACCTACCAAATAAATCATTTTATATTGATGCACTATTTTGTTGTAAATTATAATAATTTTAAAGTTTCGTTTGTAAATCTTTAATAAAAACAATCAACTGAATAGGTACCTAATCATAGGCTCAAATTAACTACATTTTTTTTTGGGGGGGGGGAGGCTCAAGGCCTCCTCTCCATCGGCCATATTGCTTAGTATCACAGAATATAAAAATTAGTACTAATTACTAGATTTTGAACTGGGGGGACTTGACTGACATTTGGAAGGAATAAGTCCCCTCAAGCCCACCCCCCCCTATTTGAGCCAATGTACCAAATTTCTTTTTAATTTTAGTGTTCAACTTTTACTTCAAATAATAGTATAGTAATGAATAATATTAACAATTTTTAAATTTAATAGAAACATATTTTTTTTTTTAATTTGAGGAAAAAGCAATTATTGTTTTATAATATACAATAAATATCATCATAAAATTCTTTTTTTGCACTGCACAAATTTGTCCTTTCTAGGTCTTAAACTCTTAAATGATGGCATTTCTTCTTATTGTATTACCTTTATTATTAACAACAAAATAAGAGTGTAATGTGGGTGGCTTTGCTATAATTTTTTCCAGGGACCATATTTTATTGCTAATTTGTATAAAAACATTTTAATTATTTTCATAAGATGTAACTTTCTTCCTAGCTGTTTTATCGTTCAAAGTTTTTGATTCTATCTTTTAGTTTTGTAGCTATTCCTATTTGTACTTTAGTTTCTAAGCTTAACTTGGTTATAGGAAGTTAAGTTCTCTAAAGTCTACTATTTAATAACTCACAGGGAGCTGAATTTACATTGACAATAGGCATACAGCGGTATTCCAACATTAGTAGTTCTAAGTCTATTTTACATTCATGACTTTTTTTTAGCTGTTTCTTACAAGTTTGAACTGTTTTTTCCTCAAGTCCATTGGCATGGGTTATCGGCTATAAATGAGTTTGGAATACTGTTGGAGCTAAATATTGTCTTTGTTTTAGATATTATTTCTTTAACTATTTTATATATTAATTTTACCAGGTCAAACCACTTTGAATGGTAGTCCTCGATAACTAAGTAGTCTTTGCCCTCAAATGTCAAAATATCTAATTCTAATTTTTCATAAAGTAATGTTGGTATATCATGTAATGGAGCTTTAACGTTTGATGCTTTAAACACGTTGCAGTGACACACATTTGGCTATGAATTATTGTTCCATTTCATTGGCCACTCCTGGCCAGAAAAATAACTTCCTCGCCCTACGTTTATTTTTTTAAATGCCTAAGCGACCTTGGTAGAGCAACTTTATAAATGGGTGCAAACTGTGCGGTATTGTTTATTTTGTAGTTATAATAAACAATACTATCCTCCACAATGATTTCACTTTTTATGTTATAGAATAGTAATAAGTTGCTATCAATTTTTCTTTGTCAGGCCACCAGTTATTATAATTGTCTTTTAGTTTATTGAGTATGGGATCTGACATAGTTTAAATACTTATACAATATTTTAGACAAAGTTTCAATGCTAGTGTTAAATAGCCTTGCACGGTGAATGTAGATATAATAAAAATTCTGGTAGCATATTTTAATCATAACTAATACACATTTTTTAATAATGCAATCAAATTTCTCACTATAAACAGCTAATTTATAGAATTAATACTTTACTTTATTTTAATTATTTATTTGTGATATATCACAACTATCACAACTGTACTTGATATATTATGAAAAATTATTTTTGTAACTATTAAATTACTCATTTAAAATGTTATAATTTGTTATTATTATTTGTAACATGCAGATGTATATTTATTGTATATTGTTAATAAATAGTAATGATATGTCCCTAACAGTGTTATTTTTGATTAAATTTTTTTTTTATCGGTTTTAAAAACAACTTGTCAGTATAGGCTATTAGTTAATAAATTAAATTTAAACAGTCAATGCTACAATATCAATCATTAGTCATTTAAACAAAACCATGACCATTTATCCACCTATACTTTGTTCGTTCTAAGCAAAATAAATAATTTAAAATATAGTTTGAACTTAAAACAAATATATGACGAAATATGAATAATATGTTATAACGCAGAACAAACAGATTAAAATACACTAAGTTATTACCAAATTAAATTATTAATAATGAATAGTATAATTTTAATTAAAATACATAATTGATTTGTATATTTGTAAGGTTTATGTAGCTGTCCTATCCCTACAAATTGTTTTATATTAATGTGGCCACATGGGTAATATATCCATATTGCATACTGAACTTATGAACTATGTTGGTACCTATATAATATGTTGGATGCAGCATTGTAGCTGTATACCTGCTACGTTTCGTATGGGAAATTTCCTAAGCTATTAAACATTATAATAAAATTTAAATTTATGTTAACTAATCAATAAATATTGATCTATCTATCAATCATGTACTTATCATTAAATCGTTAATTCTGTTAATGTGAGCTCGAGAATTCCCCAGGGATCACATCTAGCCCCCTTTTACTTAATATATATTTTATTAAATATATTAAGGTTACAAATTTTGCTTTTTTTACTTTTTGTTTATGACTTAAAAATATTTTAAAATGTAAATGTGTCTAGTGATGCAAACTCCTCCAAAATGACGTTGATATACTATGAAATGCAAATATTATGCTCTTTCTCAATGTTGATAAATGCAAAATCCTGACTTTTTCAAAAAAACGTTTATCTCATTCTATAATTATAATTTAAATGACATTGAATTTGAGAGTTTTTCATAATAAAGATTTAGATATTTATTTTGACTCTTCTTTATCATGATCATTATAGTTATATAATAAAGCAGCTTCAATGTTAGGTTTTATAAATAGAGCTTCCCCTGAAAAAGCATTGAAATCTCTCCATCCCTATTTTGTTCGGTCGGTACTTGAGTACAACTCTATTATATGGTCTCATTTTACATTGGATCTAGCTAGATCAATTGAGAGAATACAGCATTAATTTTTAAGGCTATTTGCATTTAAATGTGGAACTCAATAACAAAACCACACTTCTTACTCACCTTTGCTATCGATAACAAATTTAGAAACTTTGGAGGTCAGAAGACTTAGATCTCATCTTTGTTTTACTTTCAAACTAGTGAACGGTATTTTATTAACTGCCCTGAACTGCTAATTAAATTTAACTTCTTGGTTCCAGATTGTCAAACTAGGCAATCTAATATGTTTTATCTGCTATTTCATCGTTCCGCCTACTCTCAAAACAGTCAAAACACTCCGATAATTAAATTAATGGGCCAAGTGAATATACTGTATGTTTACTTATTTTGTAAAAATAATATTTCACTTTTAATATTTATCTTGTTAACATTATAAATAACTTATGATTATACCATACAAATCTGTTGCTATATATTACTTATTAATTGTTGGTTTCTATTTTTCCTATATTTTAGGTTTATATTTAACAATATTTGTACTATATTTCTTTTTACTTGAGAATTATCCATTTAAACAAATAAAAATAAATAAATTAAGTATTGTTTTGGCTAATAGGACCACTAAAATTTTTATAAAATATATAACATATAGAAGCTCATGTAGAAAATATTTTAAATACAATGTATTAGTCATGAAATCTTTTGATAATCATAAATTTATATTTAAGACTGTGTTATATGACAGTACTCTGTAAACTTATATAATTTTTGCAATTGTTTTTTGTGTATTGTACATAAAATTAATTCAATTAATGTTTTTTTTATTTTTCATCATTCTGTTTTATATACAAGATGTGTACTTAGTTTATTTTTATTAGTTACCTATTTATCAGGTCCAAAACAACATTGATATCATGCAAACATTCTAATAAATTTAAACATCGAAAAATGTAATAGCTACCTAGTTTCCTAATTAATCTACATATAGCTTATGAAAATATTCTGGAGTTCATAAATTATTTTTGTAGTAAGTTTTGTTATTAACTGTTGAATAATTCAATGTACTGAACCTATAAGATACAGACATATATTTATTCCATATTATGTTAATCTATAATTTTTCAAACATATGAGACAGTTGTATACTTGTATATTAATTCTAGTGCTAACTACTAACCTTTACTATAATTAGATATTGTTCAATACAACATAAACTTACTTAAATTCATAACTTATACAAGTGTTGAAAAAATATAAATATTGTAAATGTTAACATTTTTAAAAAATGGTAACTAAACTGTATTAATAAAAATTGATTTTCAATATTTGATAAGTTGTATATTAAAATACGTAAGTTATTAATTAATAAAAATCAATGTTTTTTTAGAAAACATTAAATACCTATGTAATTTTTGCATAAAAATCTAAAATATTATACATCATAATTTTAAAAATTTATTTTTTTAGTGTTATACAAATGCAAATCTCTTTGGACAGAGAATTATATATTTTCCAACTATTAACAGTTAATAAATATCCTTACACAATATCATAACATAACAAAAAATGTATCAGAAAATAAAGGGTCCATATTAAATTGCATAATATAGGTATAATACTCTGTCTCAAAAAAGAACAATCACTTTTTGGGATTTATGAATGTTGAAATTGTCACTTTCAAAACCACATAGTCATGCTAACACCGGGTCATATGGGGGAGAAGTGCAACACTGACAAAAATCATTGATTGAAAGCCACTGATTATTGTCTTTTGAGACAGAGTATAGTGTTAAAGACTGAAAATGGGAACTTAGGAATGAGTATTAAGCTGCAGAACTTTTAAGTTAATTGTGAGAGAATTAAGTTCAAAAATTGTAAGCTTAAAACATGTCTATGTTCTGCCAAAAAATCCAGTCATAGACTCCTAGTTACAGAAGTATTATTATGAGGTAAACGAGTTGTATTCAGTAAGGATCCAGAGAATATTAAAAATGCATGTTGAATACGTAACGTAAGGTGCGATAATTACCTGCTGTATAGGGATCCCATACCTCTGAGCCATATCCAAGGATAGGTCTCACTAAAGCACAATAAAGCGTCTTGATGATTTCTTCTTGCTTAAAATTCTTTGCCAGTCTCATAAGTCATTATGAAGTCAACAACTTTAAAATATTTACAACTTACCATTTAAATGTCAAGGCTTCTGACTATTATCAATATTAAAACCATTGTCAATTATACATTCATCGCAGCACACAATACCAAAACGAGATTGAACATTTATAAATTAAAAGTTAAAATACTCTAAAGTATGATATAACCTTACACTTATCCAAGTTTAACCATTTTTAAACTCGTCATTGTATAAAATGGATTTATCTAGCTTGGTCAGCTATAAATCTAGAGCATTTTATAGAAAAATATGCAACTCCTACAATTTTTTAGCCATAGTTATAACTTAACTAGGTCATACATTATTTTGATGAACCATCGATACAAACCAATATTTAGTTGTGTCATAATTTTCATGAAGAAACCAACATAAATAATTAAATAACCTGATACTACAAATGTATCTAATGAATATGACACACTTAGATTATAGTATAATACGTATGTGCACGTTTGAACGTTTCACAAATGTCTCGTCAAGATTTCCATGTGGAAAAATGGACAGCTATTATAGTTAAAAACTGTCTAACGACATTTCTCACTAACACTTTAAAATATATAGTGAAGTGCTTCATCATATAAAAAGAAATTAGAGAAGTCTCAATACCTACTCCAATTTAGCAACAGGATATGTTAAGGTGTAGGTAGTAGGTTATAATAATAATAAGAAATACAAAAATTATAATTATAAATTTTAATTACAAAAGTATATATTCAAATGATAGTAATGATACTGATACATATTAATTATATTTGTTTGTTACAAAGTTATTCATTGTACAACTAATGTACTTTTTTTTTTTTTTTTTTTTTATTGAACAAACATAATATATTTACAATCTGTATTTACATGTGATACAATAAGTAAATGTGATGACGATTTGGTTTACAGGAGGGGGAAGTCACCCAGTGGCGGCACCCCGCTCTAATGTACTTACATTTTAAAAGGTTAAAAATCAAACCACAAATTATAATTTATTAATATCAGTACTCAGTTGGTACTGTTTATTATTACATCTTAATTATTGCCTTTACATATGAATATCGTTCTAGGATATTATTATTCTACAATATAAAAACATTTGTCAAAAAAAAAAAAAAAAAATCTAAAATAAATAAAAAATTGTAAATTGCCTAGGACTATCGGTTGACAGTATTACGAATTTCCAGAACTACGTATAATTAAAATGCTATAAAAATGACAATATATTATGTTCAATTGCGAGCATTATTTTTTACTATTATATTACCTACTCACTACTCGGCTTTCGCTGCAATTCGCAAAAATGTACAATTACATTATACTACACAAGACTACAAGAGAATCACTTTGTTATTTCATAGTTATTAATAGGGCTAGGATTTTGTAGCATTTGCATTTTCTTTCATAGTACTCCAGGACATAGCTAATCAAAAACAAAATTCGATACATTCATCACCAGGGTTCAAATATGCAATTTTGTTTTTGCTTTTTTTGCTTTTTCTTGTGATATTCGTAAATAAATGCTTTATTGGTACTTTTTTGTCAGTTTATTAGCTTTTTAATTGGGTTTTGTTAATTATACGCATATTTTTTAACATTTACGTACATATTTATCTAAATTATTTTTTTTTACATTTATTTTAATTGTATAATTATATATATTTTGTGAATTCGTAGTGAAATATTATCGCCTTATCGGAAAAATTGTTTTCAAAATATTACAAAATATCAAAGAAATTTAAAATATCTTGTAGTCTTTTTTAATATTTATGTAATAAACAGGTACCTAAAATATAATAAAACAGTTTTTAATTTTTTTTTTTCAATATTTATAAATTGTACTTAGTTGTTAAAAATATTTTTCAGCTAAACTTAAAAATGTTTAAGTCTTTTTTAGTTGCATTTTCCTGGTTAAATGCTTTTTTTGTAGCATTATTGGCAATTTTTTAGTTCCTTTATTGTAGGTTTTTAGAACTTCATTTTCCTAGCCCTAGTTATTAACTATTACATTACTTGACTTTTTTATACAAATAAAACCATTTAAAAAAGTAGTATTACAGACCATCCCCGATAGGAAAAGGAAACTCACGTTCATATACTAAATCAATTAATTCTAAAACCATGTAACCAAAGAAAAAAGTAAAAAAAAAAATTTCTTTTCCAAAATATTTACCACATTATTTTACCAATTTTAGAAATTATTATGTATATCACTTTTTTTATTCTGTAAATTTTGCAATCGATGTTTTTTTATTTTAGGTGCGCTTAACTTACGTCTAGCTTTTCTCCCATAACGCCAATCTTAACCCGTTTTGTAAAATAAAATATTAAAAAGAACACAAAACTTACAGACAATCTTACTGATCGGCGTGTTGTGTTGAAATCAAATGATTCATAAATCATAGGTAGTATTTTTATACTTTGTATTTCCTTAAAATTTAAATATATGTTTGTTGTATTAAATTTGGAAAAATATAATTATTATTACTGACTATTATAAATTATTGTCGCCCATTAGTAATGTGCTATACCTATCCAATAATCCTTATCGGCTAATTGATTCTGACTTTCCGAGAATCTATCACGGCCCGTCGGCAGCCGCGCCGCCGAAATAAACTATCGCACGCGCAGGCACATGTCAATACTTTACGAAAAATGAAATATATTCATGTTTGCAATGCTATAAAAACTACTAAAAGCGGTAGTAAATTAAACATACTTCCTGAAGTCCGATTGTAATTTTGAAAATATGGTTGAATTTATAAACTTCTAGACTATGCTCTTTAGGAATCACTTTTTTGATTTAAAATTAGACGTGCCCAAAATAAATACAAATGTAATTATTTCATGAGATTTTTGAAAAAAAAATCGTTATTTAAGGGTCCTTTAAAATTGAAAATTGAAAATCGACTTCCTAAATAACTTAGATATTTTGTCAAAGAGTTCATACATGTATAAAAAATGAAAATCGGACATTCCTAAGTATGTGTAATTTACTACCGCTTATTGGTCTAAAACGCATGAAAAATACGTCTGCTGCGTTCCCCATAACTATTATTCATACAATATTGTGGAACATTTAAAATTTGGATTAATTATGTATTATTTATTAAGAATAGTATTTTCTCATCTAGGCATCTAGATCTGACAACAACAAAAATGGGTAATAAAAACCAAAAGAAGAAAAATTACTTGAAATTAATGCTTAGAAATAGTTGTTAAAAATATTAGAAATATAAATAGTATATTGTCAATAATAATTTTGTAGACATCTTTAAATTGTTAATGTAGCTATTATAAAACAATTTTTTTTTTTTTTAAACCCTGTCTTTTATTGAGTATACTTGGAAATTAGTTTTAAATATTGTAACCTCCTATAAATTATATCCACATAGCCTGATGGATGTACAATCATATTTAAATAAAAGTTCTATTTATTATTGATCATTTGTTAAATGAACTAGGTATATATCAGTTATTAAAAATATATTTTGTTTTATTTAGTAGATGAATTATAAATGGTTTTAGATTTATTGAATTATTTGGTACAATCACACATTATCTTTTCCCTCAAACTTTTGGGACAATTCTGATACAATCTCCCTGAAAACCACGGGGTTGACGTTTTTGGCCAATTGATAAAAGACAAACCAATCACCAAACCAAAACTTTTGAGTTAATGTGTTCAATTTCTTATAAGAAAAGCAGTCAGTTCTTGATCTCAATAATAATAAACGGAAATAGGGCACCATAATGAGAAGCATACGATACACAAAGTTTAATGCGCTGATTATGGCAATAAACCAGAACCAGAACCATAAGAATACATAAATTTTTTCGTTCACAATGTTTTGTGACAATACGCACATACCGTCAATGTTCTGTATAGTGCCAGTTGGACCGTATTTTCGGAATGTACACTTAGTGACTTTAGGAAACACTCGAGACATTACGTCCACGCGATCTTCAGGATTCATTTCGGTCATTCTTAACACATCATAACCATAGGTTTTAAACTCACCTTCAAGAAAGCGGTCCATAAAATAAATCTGAAGAAAGACGTTGCAAAGGTTAAAGATCTCGCAGAAGAAAAACTGGATAGCATAGACATTCTGCTTGTGTAGGTACTGGACAAAGTAGTTGACCAATGTTTGCTTGTGTGTGGATTCGAAGGAAAGTGGTTTGTTGAGATCTTGTACCAGTTCCCTCATGTGTCTATCCTCCCATATTTTCCAGATGTACCTGGGTATGTAGAAAAATATGGCCTGGAAGAACAACACAAAACATACCCATTGGTAATAATTTTGGTACTTGACACCATCAACACCCTCTTCGAAATTCGAGACACCCGGATGTGCTGCATTCCTGCTTGCCTTTCCATTGATACGATTAGGTAAATTGAACGTCGATTGTACCCAACAGTATGTTTCCATGACGTTGGTTGAAACACTTTGGTAATCAACAATGCAATCAATCGGATTTCCCAAGTACAGCCTGCATGTTAAAAAAGCCGAGAAACCAAGAAGGATGAGAAAAGTCACTTTGTAGTGCAATTTAAACACTAAGTTATCGATGCATATCTCGTCGATTTTCAGCAGCGACTTTAAATGTCCAAAAGCGTCATTCATGTTGTTAATAGTTCACAATAACGTGCACCTCGCGTGTATAAAATTTAAAACCGAACGTTACGACAAGCCAAAAGTGTTTTCGTAAAAAATATAAAATAGTATCAACTTGGAGTGTTGCAAACGTAACGCTATTATTATAATAAAATATATTAAAGGTGCGAACGTCCGGAACGCAACACACGCACACACACGGACTAAGTAACGACGAACAGACGTCGATGAGCAACAGGTAGGGATGGCAACGATACATCGATGTTTTGGAAACATCGATGTTTTAAACTATAATAATCGATGTTTGACATCGATGGTTAAGTTTCGATGTTTTGCATCGAGGTTTATGTTTACCGATGTTTTAATTTCGATGTTTGCCTTGTCTTCGATATTCTTCGATATTTCATAAAATAAATATTTTTAAAATTGTTCAGTTCCTAACATAATATTTTAGGTATAATTTATGATTGAATATAAACATGATTAGGAAAACATCTAGAAATTCGCTAGACCGGTTTAAAATTATCCGTGTGATATGAAACATGTAAACACATCCCGGTGCATTATTTTTCACACCGGTTTAATCTAGCGAATTTGTAGCAAGTCAGAATGACTGGACTTTGATCATAATTCATAATAATATTACTTATCCCAAGAGAAATCTGATTGATTGATGAAAATTTCTATAATACCTAATTATAGGAACAAACTAAAATGACACTAAAAATTCCCACTGACCGGTGAATACCGGTAATATCGTCTAATATAATATATTTTTATATTATTTTATACATGCTTTACTCATTTGTACTCATAATTCATAATCATTAACACACGAACCGTACGTCCGTGCTCTGTGACTGTGCTCTTATTTCTTAATGACTTCAAATTTCAATAAACAATAATACAGTACAATTTACCGCGAGAGTGTGTTTTTAATTATTGTAATTGAACTGATTAATAATTAATTAATATATAATATAATGTCTAAAACTAAATCGGAAGTTTGGAAATATTTTGAAAAAAAAACTAATGGCTGTGCAATGTGTAAAGTCTGTGGTAAAATACTACGAACTTCTGGCAACACTTCAAATTTGATGGGACATTTAAATAAGATGCATAAACTACCACATGATACAAATTTGAAATCTCTAAATAAAAAAGAAAAAGTAAGTACGTTTTAAACGATAATTTTTACAAAATAAAATTCACCTTTTTATCTTTATTCAATAAGATATCAAGTGTATTAACTATAAGATTTAAAAGAGATAAAAAATAAAAAATATAATTGTTCTTATTTATACATTATGATATATTTTAGTCAAGTTATAAAACTTTTCTATTTAAATTTAAATTTATATTGATTTTTTTTTTAATTTTAAAATTTTTATATTGAATTATGTTATAGATTATATATAAATATATTAACCATAACTATTTTAACAGGCCATGAGTTCACATTGTACTCCTGGAACCTCAACTGAAACCGAAAATAATGATAGTTCTAATGTATTACCTTTTGACGCATCTCTATCAACTAACACACTGTCTTCGAGTTTAAGTACCTCCTCAAGTGTTACTGGACATTTCTCCAATCAGCCTACTCTGGAATGGTCACTTAATAAAATATCCAGTTTTTCAAGTTAGTATTTATTTTTAGTAATCTGAAATGTACATTGTGTGAGTGAGATAGAAACTGTTGGGGGCAATCATGAAAGAAATTATAATTATATTTCATTCATGCCATGAAATTATTGTAATTTATAGATTTTAAAACTGATAATTAGTGATAACCGTCATTGATATTTGATAATGTCATAAATAATATCATGGAATAATTTGAGTATTCAATTATTTCCATTTCCATTTATTTATATGTCTATGATATTTAGTACTGCAACATGATATATTAATTATATAAAAAAAAATTAATAAATTAATTAATAGACCAAAAATAGTTTTTAGAATTAGTAGACAGTTCTTTGCAATGATTGTAATTCCTTAGTTAATTTCATAAGCTACTAAATTATGCATTTATATAAACATAAATAATTTATATTTTAACAGGTGGTGGACAGAAACACATTAAAATAACTGAAGCGATTATATATTTTATCTGCAAAGATAATCAACCGTTTTCAGTCGTTGAGGATATAGGCTTTGTGAAACTAATGAAAGAAGTTGCACCGTTATATAAGGTTCCTACTCGAAACACTGTAAAAGCTCGAATCCTTCAAAAATATGATGTCGTATCATCAAACTTTAGATGTATCTTAAAAGAAATAGAAAACATAACTGTAACTACAGATATTTGGTCAGAAATGATGACAACTAAAAGCTATCTTGGAGTTACAATACATTTTATTTATTTGTCAAAATTGTGTTCTGCGGCATTAGGTATTTTTGAATTGTCAAAATCTCATTCAGCTAGTTATATTTCTGATGAGCTTTTAAATGTAATGCATTTATGGAATATACCCAAATCTAAAATTTTGGCTGTAGTGACGGATAATGATTCAACAATGCTGAAAGCAATCAAAGAAAATTTTGGGGAAAATAGACATTTACGATGCTTTGCTCACTCGATCAACTTGGTCGCCGAAGGATCAATAAAAAAAGTTGATGGTTTAATAGATTTAATTAGTAAAGTAAGAAACATTGTAAAGTTTATAAAAAGAAGTGTAAACTGTTCTGATGAATTAAGACAATTTCAAGAAAAAGATGGAAACAATATAAAAAAGCTTATTTTAGATATTGTTACAAGATGGAACTCGGTTTATTACATGTGTAAACGATTTTTAGAACTAAAAGAAGTAATTAATCAAATTGTATTAAAACATGTGAATGCACCTCCCATGTTGAATGGCCAAGATATTGAAAATATCAAACAAATCGTAAATATTTTAGAAATTCTCGAAAAAGTAACATCAGAAATTTCGGGACAAAAATATGCAACAATGAGTTTAGTTATTCCAATTATAAGTTGCATCAACGATAAATTGAATACCGTGTTACCAACTTCCAGAATTGGAGTAGAGTTAAAAACTGCTCTAACTGTCGAGATGAAAAAACGGTTTGAATTAATTGAGCTAAATTATTTATTGTCTGTTTCAACTATACTTGATCCTAGATTCAAAAACATACATTTTAAAGATTCTGTTGCACTTTCAAAACATCTAAGGTTTATAAATAGTTCAATAAATGGTATGGTAAGTTTACCAGCAGAAGAAGATTACCATTCAACTGACTCTGCCTCAACTTCAGAATCTGGTACTATAGACTTATGGGGACATCATAAACAATTGGCCCAAAAATCTTTAAAAAAGTATGTTGATAAAACTAATATAGGAAATCAAAAACATTTAGGACCTGAATTAACCATGTATTTATCTACACCTGTATCATCATTAAAAACTGATCCATTGATTTCTTGGGAAGAATTAAAACCCCTGTATCCATTTATATATAATTTAGCCTTAAAATATTTATCTGGTGTCTGTACGTCTGTCCCAAGTGAAAGGCTTTTTTCTTGTGCTAGTAACACCATATCAAAAACAAGAAACAGATTATGTGGGAAATCGGCATCGAAATTAATTTTTTTAAACAATCTGGACGATCAATTTTGGCCATAAATGTATAATAATTAATAGGTACCTACCTACTTTTCTATATAATTTAAATTTAATTTTTTATGTGTTTTTTTTTAATTTTTCCAATAAATAAAATAAAGAGTTGCTTATGTATATTTAAATTTTAAATGTGTATAATTAATACAATTATTATAATATATAATAATTAATTTTATCCTATAAAAAGTATGTTTTTTTTTTTTTTTTAAATATCGATGTTTTTCCAAATACATCGAGTTCTTGACTTCGATGTTTTTTTAAATTGTCGATATTGTCACCATCGATGTTTAGTAAAATATACATCGATACATCGAAACATCGATGTTCAAAAAAAAATTGCCATCCCTAGCAACAGGTTACCGACTGAACGACGAACGGCGCGACGGTGGCAGTTGCGGACAAATAGCGAACGACGCAAAACCGACGGCAGCTGTTGATGGTATATGGTAGTAGACGGTGGTGAAGTACCGCGGTTGTGCGTGTGATCATAGAACAACAAAGGTGTTGGTGATTACGCGGGGGGCGGTGTTTACCCTGGTGGGAGCATTGTAATCGCCGTCACTATTCCCTCCCGTTTCAATATGAACCACGGTTTAAGATAGAATGGTTAAGCGACGAGGCCTGTTATTTCGGCGGAAGAGTTTCTTATCAAAAATATGAAAAACTCACTGCCCCGTGGCGCGATCTACTAAATTACCACGATAATCTTGATATTCTTTATTTATTAAATAATAATAATACTATACTAGGTATAAATGTATAATATAATACTATATTATAAATTATAATTATTATTAATTATTAATTATTATTATAATACCTACTTCATAATCCTTTATGATTGAAAACCACGGTTTAAGATCATCTATCTTAAACCGTGTTGAAAACGTAGAAGAACTTTACAGTGTATTTTTTTTTAACAAATGTCAAATTTATTTTTATTTTGGCATTTAATAGCTTTCCAATCTAATACCACCTGTATGAAGTGTTAACTAATTTTACAAATAAAAATAAAAACAAGTTGTTAAATAAACCGATTTTTTAATTTCAATTTTTCTATTCTAAACCAAAACAGATTACCAAAAGGAATAATAGGCAGTCCTTTTTATTTTTACATGAAATTTACAATCTGTTCTTAACTAGAACAATACGCAAATGTGCATAGGGTATTTGCGTATGATTGATATTTTGAGGGAAGAAACCACCCATTGGTGATACTACCTATTTTGTGTTCTTAATTTATTCTAAAATTTCTAAAATTATTTCGAATAAAAATAAAATGTTCGAAATAAAAACCAAAGTATTCAATACCAAAAAGTATTTAATACAAAAAAAAGTATTTAAAATACCATTCAAAATACTTCATGCTGAAAGTATTTAAAAAGTTATTCAATACTTAAAAAAGTATTTGAATACTTTTACTCAAATACTTTTACTCAAATACTTTACAGGACTGATAATAGGTAAATCAAAATATAAATATGGTTTGTATAAAACATAATTTTATAATTTGTAATTGTTAATATCTTACTATATATAATACACTATAAACCAAAAGCCAACCAATGTTGGCACCGGAAGCGCTAGTATCCAGTGAGTAAAAACATTTATTTGATAAGAAACTTTTCCGCCGTAAAGTACCGTGGGATTGTATGGATCGTCGCTTAACCATTCTATCTTAAACCGTGATATGAACAGGGATCAAACAGTGTGGCCCATCCCGGTAAAACGAATTTCCATATATCGTACTCATAGATATATAATATATATTTATATATCTATGATCGTAATCGACCACTATTTAGTACTCTGTAAAGATGTACGTGTAGTATAGTTATGTCACGTGACTTCTGTAAGCACAAGTTGGTCACAGGTTAACCTCTTAGATAGTAAAAAATAGTTAACCTCCAAGCCTTGATAGCTGGACCATGCAGACTAGAGATAAGGAGTCCAAACTCTGCTGGCCGCTTGCACAAAATTTTTTTCCATAAAACATCGCAAACTAATTTCTCCACCAGTCTGCGTGGCGGTCAAATCCGAGACTAGCTCGGTGTATAATTAACCCATACTACGTAGAGACATACTCGACTTTATTACCTTCAAAAAATAAAAATTATATTTAAATTATAATTACACCATCATATTCAGCTCAAATTTATCTTTAAGAATAAATTACAAAAAAAATGTTAATTTTCTATTTGTATGTAATAAATGTACACATAAATAGTAAAAATAGGTTAGTAGATTTATAAAAAATTGATAATTTATATATATTATTTTGGTTTTGTTCTATTGATGCACAAGTAGTGAGTTTATTATTTTTATTTTGAACATTTGTTTTTGTTTTTTATTTACTACTATACTTATATTAATGTATTAGGTATAGATGAAGAACTTTCCAAAAACACAGTTGATAAATCTGTCGCAGTGGTACTCGAATCGGTATTAATCAATGACAATAATAAGAAAAAATTGTGCTTCCGTTGATTCTCTTATAAAATATGGTCTGAATTAAGTTGGAAAAAACCAAATAATTTGCTTGTGGTAACTCGCCTAATTGAAATTGTAAAACTAATAGTGTGGCCTTAGTTACAGTGGACAGAAATTTGAAGCTGCTTATACATTAAGTGACAGTAGTTTGGATCTTAAAAAAAGTACAACTATTCACAATTCTGGTAA
Organism: Macrosiphum euphorbiae; assembly: GCA_949089665.1. Taxonomy (NCBI): domain Eukaryota; kingdom Metazoa; phylum Arthropoda; class Insecta; order Hemiptera; family Aphididae; genus Macrosiphum; species Macrosiphum euphorbiae. Next base: position 42,723,562 of record CARXXK010000001.1, on the reverse strand, counting down.
AAAACAATTTGGTGGACTAATAACTTTTTTGTCTAAAACTTCAGTAAATTACATTGTTGAAGCCAGATAATCAAATCCTTAATTAGCGAAGAAGTAAAAAAAACTGGAATGTATTCAGTTCAACTAGACACAACACAGGACCTAACAGTCGTTGACCAATGTTCAATTATTGTTAGATATGTTATTGATACCAAAATGTATGTAAGATTAATTGCAATGGTCATTACTCATTATGTACGTCAAGTAAAGGCATTGATTTTGTTAATTTACTTCTAAATAATTTTACAAAATTGGGTATTGATACAAAAATTGCATTGGAAATTCTACGGATGGAGCTGCCAATATGCAGGGTGTCTACAATGGATTTTCAAAAGAACTGAGTGAAGTTACATTAACACAGAAACATATATGGTGTTATGCCCATGTGTTGAATCTTGTTATATGTGATATAACTAATACAACTCTACAAGGTTCTACAGCTTATTTGGATTGTTAAATGGGTGTTAAGTTTTTTTAAAAGAATCACACCCGTATGGATGTGTGGATTAACAAAAACACAAAACAAAGAATTTGTTCTATTAGAGAAACAAAATGGTGGTCTAAGGATTCAGATTAAACCATAGTTTTTTTGTATTTTAATTGTTTTGATAACAGCTTATTTGTTGAACTAGTCACTTCATTAGATGAAATCTGTGATTCAAAAATTAAACTTGAAGCGCCCTTAAAAGCCATTGGTTTTATTAAAGGACTCTGCAAATATGAAACAATTCTAACTGCTCAGATATATTTTAGGATTTTTAATATAACCACTCCTCTTTCTAAGTATCTTCAGGGATTTGGTGTTAATTTTGTAGCTGCTTTTCAGATGGTTAATCAAACTCAATAGTTTAAAAAACATTAATCATGATTTTACCAGTATCAAACAGCCTGCTGATAATTTTGTTAGATGGGACTATAATAAACTAGACAAAATAGAAAAAACAATTATTCAAATTAGTGATAGTTAAGCGCCTAACCAACAAAGAAAATAGACTAAAAAATTTACATAGGTACTAATCTACAGATGATATAATTATGAATTCATTGAAGTTATTTGAAGTTAATGTATGCAATGTAATATTTGACTCGGTTATCCAAAGTATTGAGTTACAATTTGAAAAACATAAGGAATTATTTGCTGATTTTAATTGTCTTGACCCAAATAATTTTTATACTAAAGACTGTTTGTTAAATACATACATAAATAACATAGATTTTATTTCAAAGTGGGATAAACTCAAGATAAATTGTACAAATGTATATAATTCTCAGAAAAAAAATTTGGAAGAAAGTGCAGATGAATCAGATAATAGTCCTGGTATGCATTCTTTATTCCAAAATATTGTCTTTAAACAATGATTAGTTAATATTTTAACACAATTTGTAACTACATACAATATACCTGCTACAAAATTTGTTTTCAGTGATATATGTTTAATATTAATTTAGTTTTTGTTATTATTGTTATTATTCCGGAAAATATGTTAGAAGAAACATGCACTCATCAAGCAGATAATACTAGCAAACCTGTAAAGTGTTGTTGTTTATGGTTTTAGTATTTTAGTTAACTATAATTTATACACTAATGCTTATCCGGTTCTGTATTTATATGTTGTAAACTACTTTTATCATTTTCATTCACACAAGTGGGTTATGAACTGAGTTTTTCCAAATTAAAATGTACTAAAAATTACTTGAGAAACTGAATTACTCAAGATCATTTAGAAAGTTTTATACTCATGAGTGTAGAAAAAAAAATTTTAACTTCTATTAGTACAGATATTGTAATTGATAAGGTTGCATTAAATAGTGAGTCTTTAAAAAAATTAATTGTTTATTAACTTAAAAAAATGTAAATATAAAATATATTATAATATTATACTCATAATACATGATTTAAAACAATACAAACTAAACAAATCTGTACAAAGAGTACCTATATTAGTATATTACCAGGCACGTATACAGGGGGGGGGGTTTGGGGTTCAACCCCCCCCCCCCCCCCCGAAATAATTTCTTTCAAAATGAAGTCAAATTTATTATATTCCTATTATTATAGAATATTTTTATAATTAGCTGTTTGTGACTGATTTTCTCTGTTTATTAGTCGGGTATGAAATACACGTTTATACCTATATTATAGTATTATAGTTGAATGATCGAGGTGATTATTGAGAACTACGCTCGAACACAGAACTGTATAGTTGCGATTTGCGATATACCTAGAAAACTCATACTTTTAGGATAATCTTATCTTATCTTATTTCCGTACCTACTCGATCGAAACAAAAATTTCTATTGAATTGCTAAACTACAGTCTACAATAATAAAATCATTAAACGATGACGATCGTTTAGTTTTAGTCTTTGTTCGGTTTCGGTATTAGAACGGTAACGAGTGCGATAGAGTTTTGGTTATTTTTGCGAGTTCTAACTTATGACAACTGATTAACCAAATTTATTAAATATCATATATTTTATTATTATTTTTTTACAATGAAAAGAAATAGTGATCAACCATCTTTATTCAATTTTGGTGTAAAAAAAATTAAAAATAATGAAGAAACTGAAAGTGAATCGAGTAGTATTGAAAATATTGCAACCGAAGTTGATGTACCAAACGCTTTGCAGACCCAACTTGATACAAATATAGACAATGAATCGTTAAAAAATTATTCTCTGGATATTGAATTATTTTTATCTAATAATATAAATGATGCAAAAAAATACGATTTATTAAAAAATCCATGGACACCGCCCAAAAATTACCAATTTCCCATCGAACAACAAAGGCGGCTGAAATTTCAATTCGATTGGTTAATCCGTTTTCCTTGGCTTGTTTACTCCGAAAAAGTACAAGGTGCCCTGTGTAAATGCTGTGTACTATTTGCCAATAACAGTGTTGGTAAAGGGATCCATAAAAAATTAGGTGCTTTGATTATAAAACCTTTTACAAAATGGAAGGATGCCATTGAACGTTTTAATCGTCATTCAAACTCTGAGTATCATAAGCTTTCAATCATTCGCTCTGAAGAATTTATTAAAGTAATGGAAACCAAAAAAAAAATATTGCAAATAATATAGATATTTCACGAAAAAAACAAGTTGTTATGACTTAATCAAATTTATATTTGATTCCCCAGCCAGCAATAAATTTGTAAAGCAATAAATTGTATATAGGTCTGTTTGCGACCAAAAGTCGCTGGCAAGAATGAGATAGCAGCTTATCAGTAGTCGTATCTAGTCATCATCACATTTCGTTCCTAACTTTGTACATTTATATAATCAACGGACATGAGGCAGCAGTTTTACGTCTCTTCGCTCTCTTTTTCCTTGGTGCTCGAGCAAGACGGTCATAAGCACACACGTTGTCTGGCATCTGTCTTTGCTGGCCCAATACAAATATATTCTGGTCCAAGAAATCGAACAGTAACCAAGGTTTACATTGCAGTATTTGTGTGCTTCAGCACGCGTGCGATTCACCTCGAGGCAGTGAGTAATCTCTCAGCACAAGCTTTTTTGGCTGCATTACGTAGATTCTTCGCGCGACGAGGTCAAAGTGCTCATATTCACTCTGACAACGGAACCAATTTCCACGGCGCCAGGGCAGAGTTGAGACGCTATTACACGGAGCACTGTCAGAACAACAAAACCATAATTGAGTCCCTAGCAACAGATGGTACTGAGTGGCATTTTAATCCACCCAGTGCACCACATATGGGCGGACTATGGGAGGCGGCAGTAAAGTCTACCAAACACCATCTTCTACGCATCACAGGGTCAGCCAAACTTAACTTTGAAGAACTAGCCACCATGCTATGTCAAATTGAAGCATGCCTAAACAGTAGACCACTGACATCACAGTCTAGTGACCCAGAAAGTTTTAATGTACTGTAATGGGATTACGCAATTCATGTACAACGCTCACAATAACAAGTACTACTTATGTAGAAAGCGGCCTCGTCGACCACACCCAAAAGTGGTCATAGCTAGAATAGACGCTTCGGATCACAACAACTTCCCAAGGGCGCCTACATGCCACGCGCCGCTCAATTCAAAGGGCGTCGCCTTCGTATATTCGTATATATAGAGGCTAGGGCCTCAATACAAATTAGATGTATCCAGAGACGAGAACAACACACGACTCGCTTAGCCGCCCAGCCATCACACACAACTTACACGGAGATTATCAACTTCGGAACGAGCCACAATTCGCTACAATCAACACTATTATTCTGCTTGTTTTGTCTGGTTTAATATAATACATTTGATTATCATACTAATTGACTATTATTATTTATCAAAGTACACCAGCTTTTGGATCCCTGAAGGGCCGCATGTAACAGTACTGACACCTGCTCACTTTTTAGTAGGCGGTTGTCTGACTCTACCTCCTGAACCTCAGCATCCAGAACAACCTGTCTATTACTTGAAACGATGGCAACTAGTCCAAGGCATGACTCAAGGGTTTTGGCGACGGTGGTCGTCCGAATATCTCAGATCTCTCAAACCACGGACGCGTTGGACCACGGCTGACAAACTCTCAATAAAGATTGGCGATCTGGTGCTAGTCATTGAGGACAATCAACCACCACTCAAATGGCATCTTGGCAGAGTAATGAGGCTGCACCCTGGTTTAGATAGCATTGTAAGAGTTGTGACCATTCAGATGCCGGGCGGCAGAATGTTCCAGAGACCCATCGTCAAATTGTGTCCACTTCCATATGCTGCCAACGATGAAGTTCCTCCATCCCTTCAGGAGGGGGAGAATGTTATGGCTTAATCAAATGTATATTTGATTCCCCAGCCAGCAATAAATTTGTAAAGCAATAAATTGTATATAGGTCTGTTTGCGACCAAAAGTCGCTGGCAAGAATGAGATAGCAGCTTATCAGTAGTCGTATCTAGTCATCATCACATTCCGTTCCTAACTTTGTACATTTATATAATCAACGGACATGAGGCAGCAGTTTTACGTCTCTTCGCTCTCTTTTTCCTTGGTGCTCGAGCAAGACGGTCATGAGCACACACGTTGTCCGGCATCTGTCATTTTCGTTTTGTTTTTTGTGTTCATCTTCAAAGAGAACACTTTCAGCACGCTCTGTGTTTGGCACCGCATGCAGTATTCGAAAGTAAATATCGTTCCGTAGTATTGTCAATGTCAGATTTATCATTATTCTTTCCTAGTCTAGGATGACACGAAGTATACTTTGACTGTTCGTCTGTTTTACCTGCTTTGCTGCACGGTGATGGTTGGGTCAACGCTCAGCGTTGCCATTACTGGTAGCAGAGTCAGCGTTGTCTATGAGAGGTGACTTCTGTGAGTAGGTTAGCGGTGGTACTGTGTGTGTGCGGGATCACATTTATTATTTTTTATTGTCTTTAAATAGTTACCTACAGATCCCGGCACCACGGTGTATTCTCAGTTCGCCGACACCCAATTCGCCGACATCCAGTTCGCCGACACCCAGTTCGCCGACACTCAATTTGACAACACCCAATTTGAAAAAGTACAGTTCAGTTATAAAAATATATAAATAACATGTAAAACAAAAATATAAAATAGTAAATATATTACATAGTCATCATATTATAATAAAAAGTATAAATAAAAATAAAAATTGTTAAATGCGAATATGATATTTTATGGTGTCAATATTAGAGTAATTTCGTTTTCTCTTAACCTGAAATAGTAAAATATAATTATGTATTTAAAATATAGATAGATATAAATATGGTATCCATTTTTCTGCACATTATTTTAAGTAGTCATAATAGTATGTTGCATAAAATAAATATTTTGCGTACCTTTCTTTAACATTTTTCAACTGTTCCTCGAGCTTACGAAATTTTAAACTTTAAGTAGGTACCTATAATACTATATCTTATACTTATCATTAAATATGTTTACAGATATCATAACTTTGCCGATATCATAGTCGATAGGTACCTGTTCTTATACCTACTCATCGTGTACGATAAAATAAATTTACAGATTATGATAGTAGCTATTATAGTTTTATTGCAATGCAACAAAGCATGTCGTCAATATCATTTGTCGGCGAATTGGGCTTTTTTTAAAAACCATTAAAAACTGGTTTTTTGATCAAAAAACCGGGTGTCGGCGAACTGGGCATAAACCGGCACCACGCACCCCATAACCTCTCAATAGGTAGGTGGTGCACCACAAAACATTTGTTTTTACTGTAAATTGTTTATATTGTAAATTATTACCTGTGCTATCAAGCCAGAGTTTCACTGTTATATTGCCAAATATTATCTGTGCCACCAGGCCAGACATAATATTCCCATTGTTTATATTGTAAGTTATTACCTGTGCTATCAAGCCAGAGTTGCACTGTTATATTGTCAAATATTATCTGTGCCACCAGGCCAGACATAATATTCCCATTGTTTATATTGTAAGTTATTACCTGTGCTATCAAGCCAGAGTTTCACTGTTTTATTTAATTATTATCTGTGCCGTCAGGCCAGAATCACTCGTTGAGTTAATTATTATCTGTGCCGTCAGGCCAGAATCACTCTTTGTTTAAATTATTATCTGTGCCACCAGGCCAGACACATTATCTTTTAAAATCGTTATATTGTTAAATGTTATCTGTGCTGTCAAGCCAGAAACATCATGTATTGAAACTATTTATATTTGTGCCATCGGGCAAAATTTGTATTATGTATTTAAAGAAAAGAAAGTAAAATAAATGTTATCTAGTTTATATAACAACAACAACCAGCGTAAAATTCATTTCAACAAATACAGTCCACTAAACCGCTTACCAAAGCCAGCCTAATAAGCCCTTTGGACCTTAACACAAGTCATTGAAAATCAATCTATTCTTCGTCCAATAATTGAAACCTTAATTTTATGTGGAAAACAAAATATTGCTTTAAGAGGTAATAATGACAGTGGAAAAATATATGATGAAAGTATAGAAACAAATGACGGGAATTTTAGATCTTTATTATGATTTAAATCATTGACTGATCCTATTTTAGACAAACATTTAAAAACGCAACTTCTTTTGCATCTTACACGAGGCCTAATGTTCAAAATGAAATCATTACTATTTGTGGCAATTTAATACAAGAAAATATATTAAAAAATATCAGAAATACAAAATATTTTTCTATTTTAGTAGACGAAACACAAGACGTATCTCGGTTAGAACAAATGTATTTTGTGTACGATACGTTGACGGTGTGTCAAACTGTATTATGGAAGATTTTCTTGAATTTTAAATTGTTCATGATATGACTGTTAAAGGATTATCTACTTCTATACTTCAGTTGCTAGAGAAATTCGGACTCGAAAAAAAATTTCTTGTAGGACAAGGTTATGATGGCGCGGCATCGATGAGTGGGCAGTTCAATGGCGTCCAACAATACATCAGAGGTAAAATATAATTTTATCATATTATTTTAAAGTTATGTATATTTTTTTCTCTTTTTATTGTATTTGGAAAATGAATAAATTAATTTAAAGGGTAATTTTGTTTACAATTTTTAAATTTTAAATTAAATTAATATTAATATGTAACACTAGATACCTACCTACACAGTTTTGTAGTTAAAATAACTAAATATTGTTATGTTTATTAACAAGGTAAAACAACTTAATTATGCTTTCAAAAAAAAGAAGCTCCATCTGGAACCATTTTACAATAGTAGATCAAAAGTATGCTAAATGTAGTTATTGCCCGAACAAAATTAGTTATGGTGGTGGTTCAAGTGGCAATTTATTGAGACACATGAAAACTAAGCACATAACAGTACCACTTGATCGAACTGCACGCCATCATTCTTCAAATACCATGACTGAGCATGAGCATATTGAGGAACATAATATAGATGAACCATCTCCTTCGGGAATGCCAGCATCAAATACTTCCACTCAAATTTTGACATCAATAACACAAACCAACATTAGACCCGTTCAGAGCTCCATAACTTCCTATGTACAAAAACCAGTATCCATTTCAAAATAAAAAAAAATAGATTCTCAAATAGAAAAATAAAAAATTGATAAAAAATTAATCATTAAACATTACCATCCTTTTAGTCTCGTTGAAGAAAAAGAATTCAAAAATTTAATACAGATGTTGGCACCTGGTTATGTTCTTCCCAGTAGAAAAACTGTATCCAATAGCCTTTTGCCTCAGTTATATGAAAGTACAGTTGATACTATTAAAAACAAATTAAAAAATGTAACAGCAGTTTGCTTGACAACTGACGCTTGGACTTCAATTAATAATGAATCTTACGTAGCTATTACTGCCCATTAAATCGATGATGATACGAAGATGTCATCAATCCTGATTGGTTGTCAACATTTCACAGCCAGACACACAGCTGTTGAAATGTCTTCTCTCCTTATAGAGCAGGTGAATAAATGGGGATTAGTTAATAAAATAACTATGATTGTTAGTGATAATATGGTGGCAGCTGTTCGATTATGCCAGTGGAGGCATTTTCCATGTTTTGCTCATAGCATCAATTTAATAGTACAATCTGCGCTAGAGAAAGTGAGACCAATATTAGGTAAAGTAAAGGCCATTGTGAAATATTTCAAACGCAGTACTAACGCATTGTCTCGTCTAAATGATATTCAAAAACAAGGTGGTTATTCTGTTTTGAAGCTAAAGCGTTGTCCTACCCGGTGGAATTCCACATTTGATATGGTTGATAGAATTTTGAAAATAAAAGAGCCAGTTTTATTTACATTAGCCATTATTAATAATGATCTTAACACAATCACATTTGATGAGTGGAATGTCTTGAAAGTGCTTTGTCAATTATTAAAAATTTTCTATGATGTAACTAATGAAATAAGTTCAGAGAATTATGTATCTATATCAAAAGTTACGATATTTTCAAGGGCAATGGTGAACTATGTATCAGGGTACACTAATAACCGTACAATGCCAACTGAAATTGCATTCAAGATTTGACCAGCTCGAAACTAATGAAGTTGTGATGCAATCTATATTATTAGATCCACGCTTCAAAAAACAAGGGTTTCCAAATAATGACAAGTACCAATCGGCATATCAATCGTTGTCAAGGATGGTGCAAAATTTACCTATCGGACAAGACGCTCAAGAACCAGGAACAACAGTAGGTATTGGTCCACTTTCTGGACCGGAGACTATTTGGAAGGATTTTGATACCAGAGTTACTGCAGTAAGTGGTGGTTCAAATGTGACAGTAGCTGGTATATTAGAACTGGATCGATACATTGCTGAACCTTTATTAAAAAGAACGGAAGATCCATTAGTTTGGTGGAATGAACGCAAATTAATTTATCCAAAACTCTACCAATTAGTTTGTCGTATGTTATGCGTTGTGGCCACATCAGTTCCATGCGAGCGCATTTTCTCCAAGGCTGGCATGGTGTTGACGGAGATACGGTCAAGACTAACGACTGACAAAGTTGAGAAGTTGTTGTTTCTAAATCATAATTTAGATTAAAGTTATTTTTTTATTTATATTTTTATTTACAGTTGTTATAAATTAATGAGTACAACATGTAAAAAGAAAAATTTTATTTTATTAACAGGTTGTTAAAATTTTTTTATTGAAAATTTGTGATTTCGTATTTGTATATTTTGTGTCATTTGGTTGGTCTGCAACCTTACCTCTTCCCTCTGTGGTTATAAGTGTAACTAACAAGTAACAATATTAACAATTAATTAACATCTAACAGCATTACATAAAAAATAAAATATAATAAGTAATAACGTAACCTAAATTAGTAACTAGTAACTATAGTATAGTGATCAATAAAATAATATATACGTGATAATATCAGTATAATATATCACGATTTAAGATATCAGTCTGCAATAAATTGTAAAATATGTTGTAACTCGTTAGTGTGACCAACGTCCTTAACAGTTAACAGTGTGTTAAATAATAAAATAATAAATTCTATTCGACTCGGTCCGATCCGATTCAGTCTGAAAGAATAATTTCATTAAAAACCGTCAAACGAGTCGTTTGACCGAAGATCGATTTAACCGAAACACCGATTTGACCGAAAGACCGAATACTTTTTGGTACATCATTCGGTCGCGATACGGTCACTTGAATGATTCGTTCATTTTGATTCGGTCAGTCACGACCGACCCACCTCTACCCTCAAGTCCAGTCGAATTGATAATCATTGCAGGAGAAGCTAATTTTATTTGATGTCTAAACCTAATCTTCTTTAATTGTTTTCAATTCGACCACTAGACTAATAGGATGTACTATATATATATATATACTATACTATACTATATACTAATGATAAATATTATGTACCTATAAGAGTACGCAGTATAGATCGACTTTGTCAAGATGACAATATTATTATTGGTTTTACGAAATCTTTTCCAACGGATCACGGGCGTAAACGCGCCCTGTAGTGGCATGTTGAAGGCTTACGACTTCTCGTCGAAAACTGGTATATATAGGGTTGTAAATTTGAAATATTTCACTTGAAAAATTTCAATTGAAATATTTCAAAATTGAAAATTTCACTCTTCTTGAAATATTTCAATGAAATTATGAAAAATATTTTTTTTTCTTTTAAACGTGTTTATAGATGATTAGAAATAATATATTGATAAAATACAGAAAACATTGATTATGAATAACTTATCAGTTAGGTATCATTTATCAACCAAGGTATACGAATTAAAAACCCTACCTAAATACTGTTAATGGTCAATGGTTATAAATTATAAATTAATAATTATATATTTATATGATATTTGTATATTGGTATTAATTTTATTATATTTTTGTAATCACTTATCAGTTATCACTTATCACTTATCAATTGAATCCCCTATTGGCTATTAAACTATTTTTACCACCGGCTTTATTACTAATAAAAATATAAATTATTAAATTATTACTTATAACTTATCACTCAGTAATGGTTTTTGGAGCCAAATTATGGCGACATGTCTTTGTTAATTATTATTTTGTTTATTAATTGTTTTGTTCATATTATTAATTCTTGGACAGTAAGTTGGACTTTACTAAGCTAGTTGTAACTTGTTCAAAGTTACAGTTGAAGCCTATACTTAAAATGTAAGTTATAAATTACAATTATTACTTATTAGCAATTAGCATATTACCTAAATAGTATATGGCCATAAACTATAAATAAATTCTAATATTGCAGCATAATATATTATTACTTATTAAATAATATGGGGAAAAAAAAACATGGTATTCACAAATGTTTTCGTGATGAACAACTAAAAGAAGGAAATAAATCATTTAAAAAAAAAATATGCAACTTTTGTTCGTGGTCGACGTTCCCAAACGCAACAAGACAACTAAAACATATTTCAAGTTGCATTAGCTGTCCTGCTGAAGTGAAGAGGAATTTTCGACACCATAAAAAATGTATTGAAGAGTCTTCTATAAGTAAGTGAATTTATTGTAAATTTATAAATATAATAATATATATAATTCACAAACCCCCATCATTAACTCATAACTTTCAAAATAGTTATACACTTAGGTTATAACTAGGTACTCAGTTTTAAGATTTGATTAAACATCACTTAAAGTTAATTCATGTTAAATTATGACACTTTTAGAGATTTATAAATAAAATTCCTTTTTAATTAAATATAATTAAGACCCCTTCGCCAACCATCATTTGTTTATGAAAGCATTTATATTTTAACTAGGTATTTTGTAAGAACTTTTACATTACAACATGACCATGCTATAGAATTAGAATTTTCCACTAGAAGTTTAAATTAGAAAAGTACTTTCATAAGTACTACTTATTTAAAAATTATTCATTTAGGTAGTTATTAAATAAACATTATGATTGGACCAAAGTGAAGTTTAAAATAGGATAAATAAATAATTTCTTAATTATTAGTTATGGTCCATTTATATATATATATATATATATATGCATTTGTAATATCTTTTATAATTTTTTTTCTTTTTAATATATAAATATTAAAATAATTAATAGGTACTCTACATTTTGTATTATGTTCTATTGTTATACTAGTGTTATTCCATATTTGTTTTTTAAAGTTAAAATTACTACCTACCACCTATTTATTATACAATAAAATATGTGAATTTGTGAAATATAATATTTAATTATATTTTAATTTTAGGCAATCATTGTATTGAAGAAAATATAAATGATAATGATATTGATGATCATTTAGAAGTAGACCAAGAACCCACAATAAATTCCTCGTTATTATCTACACCAAGTACTATCAATCAAAAAGAACATGATGGCATCATGTATAGTTCGACACCAACTACATCGTTTAGTTTTAACCGAAGTACTGTATCTAGTACATTTACAAATGTATCTTGTGAAAATTTCAGTAAAAAGAGTTCTATTCTTAAATATTGTGATAAAATGAATGCCAATGAAAAGAAAAATATTGATGTTCTTTTGGCCCGTGCAGTTTATGCTACAGCAGCTCCATTAAGTTTAGTGGATAACTCTTATTGGATAGAATTTTTCAAAGCACTTCGGCCAGCATATAAACCGCCTACTAGACATTTGGTTTCAAATAAACTTCTAGACGATGAATTCTCCAAAGTTAAAGAGCATACCACAATTTGTATTGCTGATTCGGATGCACTTGGTGTTATGTGTGATGGCTGGACTAACATTCGGAATGAAAGTATTATAAATTTTGTAGTTACAACTCCTAAACCAATATTTTATAAATCACTACCTACTGGAGTTGATCGCCATACAGGGGAACATATAGCAGAACAGATTATTTCTGTAATTGAAGATATTGGTCCACGTAAAGTATTTGGTGTGGTTACAGACAATGCAAAGAACATGAAAAAGGCTTGGACTCTTATAACTGAAAAGTACCCTCACATAACTTCATATGGATGTGTTGCACATGGCCTAAATTTACTGATAAATGATATAATTAAAATGAATTCATTAACAGATATTATTAATGATGGAAAAGATATAGTCAATAATATAAAAAGGGGACACATAACTAGTGCAGCATTTCTGGATAAGAGAAATGCAAATAGTTCCACTTCTATGGCACTTTCGTTACCAGTTGTTACTAGATGGGGATCCGTAGTAGTGTTTTTTAAATCACTGTTAGTTAATAAACAAATTATCCGCTCAATGAATGTTGATGAAATTGTTGAAAAAGACCTGAAGCCAAATGTAAAAAAAACTATAAGCAGCTCAAATTTCTGGAAAAAAGTTGAATTTTTCTATAGTCTAATGAATCCAGTAGCAAAATGGATTACAAAAATTGAAAGTGATACACCCCAACTAAGTATTGTACCTATAATATTTATGGAATTAAAAAAATCATTTGAAGAGACATTTAAAAATAATAACATTTTAAGATATGAAGAAAAACATAATATTATGGAAGCTCTTGATCAAAGAAAAGAATTTTGTCAATCTAAAATCCATAAAGCTGCAAACTTACTTGACCCAAAATACTTTGGTAAATTGTTTGATTCAAATGACCACAATGAAGCAATAGAATTTATTTATCAGTTATCTAAACACATGGATAATATAGAAATTAATGCAAGAAAGGTAATTTCTGATTTTGCAAACTTCAAAAACAAATCCGGACCATTTTCAAAAACCAATGAATATCTTTGGGTTGCTGCAGAAGAGACAGAGGCATTACATTGGTGGAGAGCATTTTGTAATCATACAGAACTTGGTAAAATAGCCATAAAAATATTATCTTTGCCTGCAACTTCAGCTGCTGTAGAACGTACTTTTAGTACATATAAAGATATTCACAGTTCAAAAAGAAATAGACTTTTAAATGAAAGAGCCGCTAAACTGGTGTTCATTAAACATAATTTGCAGGTAATCATTAATTTATTATTTTATAGGTAAATAAAATATTGTATAATTGTTTTCGTATGTACAAATTCACAATTATTTTTAAATTTTTAATATTTAGATTTTAAAAGGCACATCGAAAAATAGCACTAAATCTACATCAGACTGTGATACTGATGCACCATTGTCCACATTAACGAGTCAAAATGAAATCATCACAACAAATACTGCTATATCTACAAACGATGATATTGAAATATCTCAAGGAGCTGAAGATGATATTGAAATATATCATGAAACTGATGATGAGTATAATTTGGATGATGATGATGATTTATTTTTTCAAGTTTCAACTATGAAACATTAAAATTTAAAATTTAATAATTATTAATTACCCTTTACATCAAGTATAAGAACTTGTTATATATTTAATATGTGTATCGCTGTATTAGTCAATTGATACATTTTGTTTTTGTTTAAAAAAAAAGTAATTTGTTTTTTTTTTTATCTTATTTTGATTCCTATTTAGCATATTTTATTATTTAGTATAAAGTATCATTATATAATGAACTATACTATACTATACTATGATATAATAAGTTGATACATTTTGTTTAAATGAAAAAAGGATTTAATTTTTTGTTACCTTGATTGTTAGATTTGTTTTGATTACTATTTTGTATTTGTTTGAATGAGAAAAGACTTAATTTTTATTTTATCATGTTTTGTTTCCTATTTATTATTTCTTAATATTATTATTAACTATTAAGTATCAGTGTATCACTATTCACTGATATAGTTCAGTTGATACATTTTCTATATGTAGTGCTGAAAAATATTCCTGGCATTATTTTAAGAAAAAAAACATTTTTTTATATGAGTTTTAAAATATTCATGTATGTGTACCGTCAGCGAACCAAAAGATGATGGTTTGAAACTTTGAAATTAAGTTGAAGTCAATTTCAACAGTGAATGAAAAAGTAGTGTATTTTCAGTAATATTTTAAAGTGTATAGTTTAAATTAATTATATTAAAGATTTGTTAAACAACTTCTAAATTATATATGGTGTGTTCATAGACGTGTAAAAAAGCTAGATAGCGGATTTGCATATTACATTCCCATAGGAACATTGAAGTCTAGTGGCCATTTGCCAACAGGGAAATGTTTAAAAAATGACTCAATAGATAAGATTATAAGAATATAAGATACCTAAACATATTTATATAATTACAATAATACATAATAATAAAATAATATATATTACAAATATATACAATATATATAACCCGGGTGACTTGGAACGATTTTCACCTTTTAACTACTGTAACTCATTCATTATTGATAATTAAATTCTGTAAAAAATCATGCAGTGTCGCACACCTCCAAGGAATAGATTGAGCAAAAAAAAAATTAAGGTCTTAAGTAAATTAAGGTAAAAAAAAAATAAAAAGTGCTTGTTCCAAGTCACCCGGATTTTTTGGTGACTTGGAACATGCGTTTTTTCAAATGCAGATTGCATTTAATCATATGTGGGAAGGTCACTTGGAACGCTACAAATATTTTTAAAAAAAAAAAAAGTGTTAAAAACCATTTTTTTTCGGTATAATTACCGAAATTTAATACCGTAAATTTCGGTACGTACGACTGCCAGGTATACATTTATAATAGTTCCAAGTGACCCACTTTTTTTTTACCTAAAATAAAAACAACCCTGAAAAATGTAAATAATATTATTTCCTAATTCTACTAAGCGAATAACACTAACAACACATTAGGAATTCACTAAAAAATAACAATACCTTGATTTTAGAAGCTCAAGTTACACTTTCAAAGCTCTTAAATTAGGATTTGAAAATTTGGATTTTTTTTACAAAATTATGGTTGTATCACATGGCTTATTGATAAGAGATAACACATTTTCGATGATAACAAAACTTTTACAAAACTTTCCGAAAAATATTTTTGTGGAGACAGAATTTTATTTCCCTTATCTAGCATAAAATTAACCGCTGTTATCAAAAAATAACGCAATTGTTCCAAGTCACCTCCAAGTTCCAAGTCACCCGGGTTGACGGTATTTGATATTATCAATCATGCAATTTTTCCCTGTTGACATATGGCTGACTTCAATATTGTCTTATAGTCGGTTATCTAGTTTTTTATATGTCTATGTTTGTGTATTATTATGTATGTAGTATGTAACTATGTTACATATTTTCTTTATTTCATACAATAAACCAACTTTTAAAAATGTTCACTTGGAAATAAAAAAATATATTTTTCATGGAAATGAAATATTTCATGAATTTTTCATGAAATATTTCATGAAATATTTCAAGAAAATAAATTTCATGAAATTTTACAACCCTAGGTATATACCTATTGGCAGTGGCGTAAACTGGGTGGTGCAAATGCAGCACTTGCACCACCACATCTAAAATGTGGTGGTGCAAAGGTATGTTTTTGCACCACCAGAAAATCATTGAAATATATAATATATAAAGAGGTACAAAATAGTTATTTTTGTGCATGTATTAGACATTATCTTTTAAATTATTACCCTGTCTATATTCTAAAATATCGTACAACCCCCATAAATAGTTAGATTATTATCTATGGTAACCACTATCCACAGAATTTTGTATTTTATAATGGCAGTATCATCACAGAATCACGATTAAAGATATTATATCTTTAATCGTGCACAGAATAGACGTAGGTATAATATGGTAAAATTATATTGCTATCAACATTCTACCGCCAAAATAGTGTGTTATCACTGGATCAATGTTCATTCAATTCTCAAAAGTCAAATGTCAGATGACAGCTATATGTCGTATTGAATCAAATTTTAAAATTCTCTACAGGTTTCATAAGCGCCAGGAAAAACAACATAAAAATTAAGAAAAAACAGGAATTTTTACCCGAAATCGGTTTTCGACAAAATCGATTTTGGTTTTTGACCAAACAAATGAACATATACATATATAATTGAAATATTCACTGGTTGGGTAAAAAAGCTTGGAAGTTTAATACAAGGCTCCAACTATATTGTTACAATGACATTAGAAAATTATTAAAAATCCTTAGTCACAGTTTTTTTTATAAGCATTTAAAGTTCAAATCTTTACAAAATACAGAAAAATCACGATAATTAACAATATAATTTGAGTTGAAAAAATCATAAAAATGTTTCTTTTCAAATTTAGGATTTTAAAATGTAATACAAGATTATTCATAAGTTTGTATACGCCTTTATCAAAAAAAAAATGTCCACAAGTAAATCAAATTAAATTTTTATGAGCATTTGAAAATCATATTTTTACAAGATTGGATTTTCACTAGATTTCTCATGTAGCGATTTTGTTAATTTGTTGTTATTCAAACAAATAACTGTAAATACATGACAATTTTTATTTTTATATTTTAATTTTCTATACACCACAAAGTTTTGAAAATATTTTAACTCTCTTATTGAGCTGTTTCCGGACATTGTCATTTTTTAATTTTTTTAGTTTTTCTTTTCTATAAATATCAATAAAATTTTATTTGTTTGGTAAAAAGCGTGAAAATTTAATGGAAGGCTCCTGATATATTGTTACAATAGCGTTGAAAAATATTAAAAATACATAGCCACAATTTTTTTTTATAAGCATTTGAAGTTCAAATGTTGACAAAATGTATGGATAAATATATAGTTTTTTTTTGTTAGGAAGGATTTTACTTAGAAAGTTGGATTATTTTTGTGTTGGAAATTATAGGTTAAGAATATGCCTCTGCACCACCAGAAATTGGACCCAATTTACGCCACTGCCTATTGGTCACGATGTGTGTCGGTTGAAGCGGTCGACAAGAGCACCAAAAAGAGATAAGAAATAAACACAATATAGTGTCGTTTGAATGCACCAAAATTATCTACCTTACCTTATGGGTGTTTGAGTGTTTCATTCAGATATTTAGAACTATATAACGTTAAACTTTAAATTCTAATCAAAAAATTTACTATAACTTATAAGTCTACAATACTAATATACGAGTAATTTTATATATATTATGTATTATACCTAATTGGTTATAAGTTATAACTTGTAAAAAAAATATTTACATATTTGGCACGTCATAGTACTTACCTATACTAATAGCAATTAATTATCTTTGTTACAGCATCAACATCATGGTTATTAGCTTACGGTTAGGTTATATAGTTACGTACATAAGGGTTTTTTACAATGATTATTAAAGAGAAAAAAAAGAGAAACAAAAATAAAACAAAAAATAATAAAGTTAAAATAAGTTGTACATTTCAATTTTTTTTTTAAATGTGATGATTTTTTGTTTGTTAGCATAGGGTCCTATGGCTTCATATAGATTGTCTGGTATTTCGCATTCTTTTCTGGCTTCCGTCAAAATTTGGCAGTGGATGATGATGTGTTAAACACATTGTGTTTGATTGTAAAGGAAGTATTGCATGAGCGGCATATAGGTGGTTCGGTCTTTTCCATTAGGTACCCATGAGTAACTCTCGTAGTCTCGTGTAACCAATTCTAAGTCGGTTTACTACTTTTATATAATACTAGCAGACCCGGCGAACTCCGTTTCGCCACCAGATTCGTTTTATGTTTTTTTTCGTTTGGTGATTAAAATATAAAGAAAAAAAATTTTTTTTGTTATATATTTGAAAAGGAAAATATTTATTTCATTTCACAACAGTAATAAATTCATTTCAATTACCTACTAAAATGAAGTGTTATTTAATTGTTTCATTGTAGTGCTCTTTGGTAAACCACATTTTTTGTTTTTTGGTTTGACGTTAACACAAACAAAGCGGATGGTTTCCCAACTCGTGAACACGCAACGTATAACTGTCCATGTGAAAAACAATGATTTTCCAAATTTATCCCGCAAACACTAAGCGATTGGCCTTGCGACTTATTAATTGTCATTGCGAACGCAAGGCGAACTGGGAATTGCAATCGTTTGAAGTCAAACGGAAGATCAGTCGGAATCATTGGTATTCGAGGAATACATACATTTTCACCTGCGTACTTTCCGTTAATAATGGTTGCCTCAATTAAATTCGGCATAAGTCTCTTTACCGAAAGTCGAGTACCGTTGCAAAGTCGCGGTGGATTCAAATTACGCAGTATCAAAATAACTGTACCAACTTTCAGTTGCAAGTTATGTGGTGGAAATCCTGGTATCTCCAGAGAGTTCAAAAACTCCGTTGGATAATTTACTACATCATCGGGATTTGTTATTGAATCAACGGATTTGTATGTCACCAAATCGCCAGCAATTTTTGATTGAATGGTGAAATTCAGTGCGTGGACATCATTATTCTTTGCTGCAAGAATTGCTCGTTGACTTAACCAAGCATAATTCTTATAATTCTCACTAATGTTTGGGAAAACATTTTCAATAAGAACTAATTGAGTGTCTACAAATCGGCAAAAGTCGTTGGTAAGAGTAATTAATCCAGATGTCGCATCAACTGGGACTTTTCCATTTCCAAGATCTAACAATTGTTTGGAAAATTGTGCAGCACTTTGATCATTTTGAAGTTGAACTCTCATATTAGTGGTTAGCGATAATGTTTTTACGTTACTCCATAAAGGTGATGCCTTTAGGCAAGCATTCAATTCATCTGCAGGCGTTCCACGGGGAACTACTGGCAACGTCTGCCTGAAATCGCCTGCCAACAATATCATCAATCCGCCAAAGATGTTGTTATTTCTCCGAAGATCCTTCAGTGTGAAGTTAAGTGCTTCAAGTGATTTCTTATGTGCCATTGTGCACTCATCCCAAACAATGAGCTTGCATTGCATTAACAATTTTCCCATTGCACTGGATCGGGAAATATTGCACGTTGGAGTATCAATTGTGTTTAAATTGAGTGGCTTCCGAAATAAGTTGATGGGAGAACCGTCAGTCGTCCAATATTCTGAACATCACCATCTGAATGAATAGCATCACGCAAGTGTATATAGTCCTCAGATCGTAGCTTTGGCTGATTGAATCTGATGAACGCTAAACGTTCGGTCTCGACTTTGACATACATGTCGACAGCGAATTGCTGGAATAGCCGACCGCACTTCAGAATGACATTCTCCTCATGTGTACGAATCATCATACGATACGCATAGTAATTCATTGCGCTTAGATTTTTATTATTCGTTGATACTCCTGAAAATGCAAAATTAAATGAATTGTTAATGGAAACCAATAAAAGTAATAATGGAAATAATTAGTGTGTGAATATTGTACCTGTAATTGGATCGACCATCTTCAACGTGATGTCGTATCCGTCTTGCCCTTGCCAATAAATGATTGGATATTGTAACGCATCTAAGGAAGTCATGCGAAAGCAGTTATTGTATTCAAGGATGTGTTGAAGAAAATGGCTGGAATCGGGATCACTTCCATCAAACAATGTTTTCAGTGGCTGTGGTGGTGTAAGTAATGGATCCAGTTTGACTTTTCCACTTGCGCAGCACAATCCAACCGTTTCTCTTTTGAACTTTAACGCATTGCAATATCGGCATATAGTCGTCATTCGTCCAATATCAAAATTTTCATCATCACTGTAGTTCGCAGTGGGATCATATTGGAATGCCAAGCGATTGTATGATGCCAATGATCTTCGTGTGCTCACGCGATGTCTCAATCGGTCATTTTCTCTTATTATATTTTGTCTTTCTTCTCTTAAGTTCCTTGAATATACTTGTTGCTGGCTTGCATGTCTTGTGCGGCGGCCGATGTTCGCACGTCGTTCTCTAGGCATTTTGGACTATGGACAGAGTGTTGAATTTAACTTCAAATGCACGATCCACATAATTTACATAATTTATTTTAGCTTAAATGAAATTAACTGAGCATAGAATAATGACTATCTGTCAAACACTTTATCACGCACCGTTGCTATTGGTTTGAAGTACATGCTATGTATAATAGATGGCGCTGTATGTGAAAAACGATTTCCCCACTTTTCTGTTGAATTTTTCCTGAATTTTCCAGAATTTTCTTTGCTATAAACCTCACGGAGCCCAAGACCTTTCCAACGAATGCAAAACCGTGGAAATCGGTTCGTGCGTTCTCGAGTTATAGCGTCAGGGAGGAAAACCGGACTTAT
Organism: Macrosiphum euphorbiae; assembly: GCA_949089665.1. Lineage (NCBI taxonomy): Eukaryota > Metazoa > Arthropoda > Insecta > Hemiptera > Aphididae > Macrosiphum > Macrosiphum euphorbiae. Next base: position 42,702,542 of record CARXXK010000001.1, on the reverse strand, counting down.
TTTTATATAATAGATTATTTAATATATAAGTATACTTAACTACTTATTCAATGTTTATTTATTGATATTATAAAATTCTTATATTGGAGAAAATGATATTTAATTTTTCTTCGTGTACCTACTATACCTATATGTACAATTTTCTATTGGCATAAATATCTATTATATAAAAATAAGTCCGGTTTTCCTCCCTGACGCTATAACTCGAGAACGCACGAACCGATTTCCACGGTTTTGCATTCGTTGGAAAGGTCTTGGGCTCCGTGAGGTTTATAGCAAAGAAAATTCTGGAAAATTCAGGAAAAATTCAACAGAAAAGTGGGGAAATCGTTTTTCACATACAGCGCCATCTATTATATAAAAATAAGTCCGGTTTTCCTCCCTGACGCTATAACTCGAGAACGCACGAACCGATTTCCACGGTTTTGCATTCGTTGGAAAGGTCTTGGCCACAGGTGTTTTCAACTGATGCACTAGGTCGTATGTACACTGTTCATCCTAGAAACGATGAATGTTTTTATTTGCGACTGCTGTTAGTAAATGTACGTGGACCGAAATCATTTGCGCATTTGAAAACTGTGAATGGCCACCAATGCCAAACATATCGAGAAGCATGTCAACTATTGGGTTTGCTGGAGAACGATTCTCATTGGGATTTAACACTTGCAGATTCAGTTGTTTCATCAAATGCGTACCAAATACGAACGCTGTTCGCAATTATCATCACCACATGTTTTCCTTCACAACCAATTCAGTTATGGAACAAATACAAAGACGCCATATGTGAAGATATCTTGCATCGCTTGCGTATTCAAACGAATAATCCTGACATCCAAATAACCGATGAAATCTACAATGAAGGATTGATTCTGATTGAGGATCAATGCTTGACTATTGCAAACAAGCTACTGATTGAAGTAGGAATGATTGCGCCAAATCGATCGATGCACGATGCATTCAACCAAGAATTAAATCGAGAGCTGCAATACAATGTTGATACATTGCAGGAATTCGTTAGAAATAATGTTCCGTTGCTGAATGAACAGCAAAAACAAGTATACAAAACATTAATGCAAGCGGTGGACAATAATACTGGTGGTCTATTCTTCCTGGATGCACCTGGAGGAACAGGGAAAACATTTGTCATTTCATTGATTTTGGCCACTATTCGATCAAGATGTGACATAGCTTTGGCGTTAGCATCATCTGGAATTGCGGCGACTCTTCTAGATGGCGGTCGTACTGCACATTCTGCGCTTAAGTTGCCACTCAATTTAAACACAATTGATACTCCAACGTGCAATATTTCCCGATCCAGTGCAATGGGAAAATTGTTAATGCAATGCAAGCTCATTGTTTGGGATGAGTGCACAATGGCACATAAGAAATCACTTGAAGCACTTAACTTCACACTGAAGGATCTTCGGAGAAATAACAACATCTTTGGCGGATTGATGATATTGTTGGCAGGCGATTTCAGGCAGACGTTGCCAGTAGTTCCCCGTGGAACGCCTGCAGATGAATTGAATGCTTGCCTAAAGGCATCACCTTTATGGAGTAACGTAAAAACATTATCGCTAACCACTAATATGAGAGTTCAACTTCAAAATGATCAAAGTGCTGCACAATTTTCCAAACAATTGTTAGATCTTGGAAATGGAAAAGTCCCAGTTGATGCGACATCTGGATTAATTACTCTTACCAACGACTTTTGCCGATTTGTAGACACTCAATTAGTTCTTATTGAAAATGTTTTCCCAAACATTAGTGAGAATTATAAGAATTATGCTTGGTTAAGTCAACGAGCAATTCTTGCAGCAAAGAATAATGATGTCCACGCACTGAATTTCACCATTCAATCAAAAATTGCTGGCGATTTGGTGACATACAAATCCGTTGATTCAATAACAAATCCCGATGATGTAGTAAATTATCCAACGGAGTTTTTGAACTCTCTGGAGATACCAGGATTTCCACCACATAACTTGCAACTGAAAGTTGGTACAGTTATTTTGATACTGCGTAATTTGAATCCACCGCGACTTTGCAACGGTACTCGACTTTCGGTAAAGAGACTTATGCCGAATTTAATTGAGGCAACCATTATTAACGGAAAGTACGCAGGTGAAAATGTATGTATTCCTCGAATACCAATGATTCCGACTGATCTTCCGTTTGACTTCAAACGATTGCAATTCCCAGTTCGCCTTGCGTTCGCAATGACAATTAATAAGTCGCAAGGCCAATCGCTTAGTGTTTGCGGGATAAATTTGGAAAATCATTGTTTTTCACATGGACAGTTATACGTTGCGTGTTCACGAGTTGGGAAACCATCCGCTTTGTTTGTGTTAACGTCAAACCAAAAAACAAAAAATGTGGTTTACCAAAGAGCACTACAATGAAACAATTAAATAACACTTCATTTTAGTAGGTAATTGAAATGAATTTATTACTGTTGTGAAATGAAATAAATATTTTCCTTTTCAAATATATAACAAAAAAAATTTTTTTTCTTTATATTTTAATCACCAAACGAAAAAAAACATAAAACGAATCTGGTGGCGAAACGGAGTTCGCCGGGTCTGCTAGTTACACTATAATTTTGATGCAAATTATAATAACGGTTTTATGTATAATTGGAGTTCAAGCAATGTTACAAAGCCGTTGGTTGATAATTTAAGTTTTAATTTGGTATAGTATGCGTTTGAAAATGTTTGAAAATGAAACTGTTTTTTTTTTTTTTTTTTTAATCTTTATTTTGTTTTTAACATCGAGGTGGGTTACATATTATAATATACAATAAGCGTGGGTGCAGGATTGCTTGATATAATATCATATCAATACGATCACCGATCCTCTCTCGTCGTTGTGCAACAAGCCGCTGTAGGACAGTTATTATTATATAGGTAAACACTAACCATGTACCAGCTTTATACCTAGATGGTAACGTATTGGCTGTTGAGTTCCTTCACTCGTTCCACGTCCCGGACGAATGCCGTGGCCCAGTCGACCATTTTCGCTTTTTCGACGACACTGAACGTCTGGACGTCGCCGAACCGTTCGCGACAGAGTCTCGAAAACACCTGCAGCAAAATATAATAATACGATACTATATGTAATCGTGTGAACCTTCACCGTGTCCAAGAATATCGCATATTATATTTTTTACACAATCGGTCATAATACGCATGACAAAATAAACAGGTATGACAGCAATATTTTTATTCTGATGATTTTCTCCTCAAATATGGCGTACGTTATGCTCCACTTCTCATTGGCCGAGAATTGATCACTTGACTTCTCAAGTATACAGTCGTGAATCGTGAATGATAATGAACTTACTGATACGGAGCAAGACTGCGGCCATTTTATGAGTATCACAAAGTTGTTAACATACCTGTTTATTTTGTCATGATAATACGCGGTGAACGTATTACCAATATCCATAGACCTTATACTAACAGACTGGCTATTTATACACGTCAAGCGGTCATCGATAGGCAGGGCCAGTCTATTAGGATCATAGACATAATATAGATGGACTGCGCGTTCCTCCCCCCTCGCCATCAATAAATTCAGCCATAATAACAAGACATGAGAAGGTAAAATAGCATGGATAAAACATTTTTACTGTTTTTATTCCAAGGTATATTTTGGTTTAAATAAGAGTGATAACTGATAAGACTATTGATTCCGTATTTCCGTATCATGGAGGAAAGCTGTTAGATAAACATTTTTCCATGATTATTTACCTTCTACATAAGTTTATTATTGCTGACATGATAAGGGCTGAACGCGCAGTCCATCTATATTATGTCTATGATTAGGATAAGGTCCATGCCAATATCATAACCACGGTCTTAGATAATTAGGTCTGGCAACTAATCCCCGGTTATGAAGCTCTTATTGACGGGTCCCGCTCTGGTGACGCCATCTACCAGCCAAGTATATTATTATTATTTCGATGATTTTAGACTTAAAAAACTTTATGTATTGTGAAAGTTTAACTGTATTTGATGATATCGTAGATGGATTAATCACTAAATTAGAATCATTCACTTTCCCATGTGCAGAACATAAAGATTACATTATTTCTTATTTGATACAATACTACGTAAGTAATGCGACAGTACACGAGACAGTCAAATCAAGATAAATCTAAAGAAAATCACAAAAAAAAAAAAAAAAAAAAACAATTATCATAATTTTTTAAAACATAATAATAATGATACTTATATTAATTTACCTGTAAGATCTGGATTCTGGATATTTTAAATGTTGATATTTGGTATTTTTAATCATTTCATAATATTTTTAATTTTTAGATTCTAATGTTTTATACTTTTATAACCTTTATAAGTATTTAGTATAATATTAATTTTTAGGTTTTAATGTTTTATAATTTTAAATAATAAATACTATTATAACAGTAAAAATGTTTATATATATATGGTTTACCTTTGAATGAGTAATAAATTAATTATTAAACTACAAATTACTTCTAGAGCGCGCCACCAGAGCGGGACACGACAATAAGAGCACTACTGATTTGTGTAAATTGGTTGGGGAGTTGCATAGGCCTGATCATAACTAGAGATGGTTAACAGTGACAAAATTTGGTCACCGTGACAATGGTGACAGCTACTTTAAAGTCACCGTGACTTTTAATGGTGACTGGTCACCATTTTTTTTGCGCAATATATATTTAAGTTACTCAGTGACCAATAACCATCATAGCTAGAGTAAAATCATGTCGCTGTTTAGTTTGTCACCGCGACAACAGCCTGTTTCACACTAATCTAACACCAGTGCCAACCTCTAAAAACACAGTCACTATAGTCAGTACTCAGCAGTCACTGTCTAGTCACCAAAGTCGCTGGTCACCATTAATTTTGGGCAATTGTCGCAGTGACTAACAGCGACACGATTGTCGCGGTGACAAAGTAACGGCGACGTGATTTTGCGCCCATCTCTAATCATAACGATGATAGTCGATATACTTGGTCGTAATATTATGTATTATAGAATGCGTACGTGATTGCTTCACCGTAATAATAATAATAATAATAATAATAGTAATACACGGTTTGTTTTGCCTTGATCGCAATAATATTATGTTTTAATTGCAAAAGTGAAAAAGTCACACGGCTAGCTCGAAACAGAAAAAAAAACAAACACAATGCAAATAGCTAGGTAGGTACAACCGTCATAGTATTACCTATTATATCGAGACGATTTTCGTAAAAACCGAGAGAGAGTCTTTCGGAACCCACACTCGGTTTTCGGGCCACACCAGCACAGCTCATATAATAATATTATATAGACGCGAAGTAAAGCAATAACACCTTTTTGTTGCTCAACTTTATTTGCGAACACCGTTTTCCGAGCACATTACATTCATTTTCATTAATCAAAGGTATTTTTAGTGCCGATGATTGTATACCAATCTTTATGTTACATTATGCTCTCACGCAGAAGGATATATAAATTATTATCACTTATATTAAAGTGTACAACATATTATACTATTATAGGTAGTATATTAGATTTTATTATCGATACCTGCAGTTGTGTCCAATTAATATATTGTGCTATAATTTTATTTCGAATTTATACGATCGATATTTCTTATACTATAAAGCGTGAACCCGAGGGCGCAGCTTGTGGAGTAAATCCGAACTGCTATAGACGAAAATGGAGCGAAAACGCGGCGGCGGAGCGTTATCACTCCTCCTTATCGCTTTTCGCGGTTTCGACCTGTTTACACGATTTTTTTTCAAACTTTTCGAGTTTTCCCCACCTCCGGGGCCTCGGGGGGCACCGTTCGGACCTTATTCGCCTTCCCCGCTAGATTTATAGTCGGCCCGCGGCCCTACTTTTTTCCCGGCGGGCCCCCCGCGGCGGATATCGCGTGCGAACCGAGCGCCGCCGTCGCGCGCGTTTTTTGCATTTTTTTTCGAAAATTCGAGTTTTAGGCGTTTTAGGGCGTATCGACCTCCCCGTTTGCATCTTATTCGCGTTCCCCGCTAAATTTAACGTCGAAACGTGGCCCTACTTTTTCAAAAACGAGTTCCCCGGCGGACGATTCGATCGCCGAGGGCGCCGCGTCGTCGCCGTTTCGACGGTTTTCTCGACTTTTTCGACTAGAGTCGCGTTTAAGCACCTCTACGAGACGTCCGACCTCCCCGTAGTCGACGTATTCGAGTTCCACGCTAAATTTATAGCCGGCTCACTTACCTACTTTTTCAAAAACGAGTCCCGGGGAGGAGCGACGTCGCTTAAACGAGAGTAGGTACCGATTGGGTATCGAGTAGGTACCGCTATATACGGGCATAAATACGTGCGTCTCGAGGTTCGATTTTTTTCACGAAGCTCGGGTATTATACGTAAGAGGGCGGCGGAGCCGGTCGTCCGCTCGCCGACGCTGTCGGATCGCCCGCTCAAACGCCCTTTGACGGCCGTCCAAACGGCGTTCGCCTTTCGCGAGCACGGCGACGCGGCTTAAGAGTCATAGAATTGATTTGCATTATTATATTATTTATATTATTATTATTCGTTTGACGATATTTATTGGGCAAAAAAATTATTATAATTATTAACATTTACCGACTCACCTACATGTTTCTTTTAATAATACATTATAATATAACTAACCTACGTGTAGTACCTACTTGATATATTACAGTTTTTACGTGATTCCGATTTGGTTAAATACTGCTACAGATTATAAATACTATATTAAAAAATAGTACGACTGTAATATGACTGCTTCATTTGCCGTTTTTTCCGAAAATTCGAGTCCCGGGGTGCAGTAGTGTGTCGGAAACGAGAGTATGTATCGTGTATTCATTTATAGATACCTACGTTTAATAGGATAGTATTACATTTCAATAAAATTTGTTATTCACCAATATAATTATCTATTTGTTAATTTGACTTAATTCTCATAATTAAATAAATATACATGGAAGGTATATTTTAGAAAATATCCAATCAGAAAATTAGATTTTGTCGACTTATTTGTTATAACCGCGAAAACATAACAATGATTACATTGATTACAGTGAAGCCTAACATAAAACACCTGATAACTGTTCTCTATGATTATCAACAAATACAATTTTATTACCTCCTGTATACTTTTTCATATTTGAACGGCCGTTTCGAGCACTTTTCGCTGTAGGCGGATTGTCCGTTCGGGAATCGGATTTCACCCGAGATGACTGATAACTAGACACTCAAACTCAGAATCCGAATTTCCGATTTCAACACACACACTCCAGAACCGGACATACACGCCCGGTGCATGGTCTGCGATCCGACGTAGTCGGATTGCCTACCTGACTAGCTACTTGCATACGAGCGACTTACACCCCCAGTGTCCCCCACTGCATCCGATCCGCCACAGGTGGATTGTCCGTTCGGGAATCGACTTTCACCCGAGATGACTGATAGCTAGACACTTAAGTCAGAATCCGAATTTCCGATTTCAACACACATACGAGAACCGGACACCCACGCCCGGTGCATGGTCTGCGATCCGACGTAGTCGGATTGCCTACCTGACTAGCTACTTGCATACGAGCGACTTACACTCCCACTGCATCTGACACTCGGGAATCGACTTTCACCCGAGATGACTGATAGCTAGATACTCAAACTCAGAATCCGAATTTCCGATTTCAACACACATACGAGAACCGGACACACACGCCAGGTGCATGGTCTGCGATCCGACGTAGTCGGATTGCCTACCTGACTAGCTACTTGCATACGAGCGACTTACACCCCCACTGCATCTGACACTCGGGAATCGACTTTCACCCGAGATGACTGATAGCTAGATACTCAAACTCAGAATCCGAATTTCCGATATCAACACACACACACCAGAACCGGACATACCCGACCGGTGCATGGTCTGGCTGGCTGGCTGTGTCGTACGATCGACTTGAATAGCGTGACTTACGACTAGACACTCTTCCGAGTTCAAAAATTACCGCTTAACCAGTGCTGCCAACACGACAAAACACAATAACCGACGACCCCCCATTCCCGCCGCAGGCTGGATCAAAAAACCCAGCATCGCTGACAAAGATGCACCACCGCCCACACAGTCTTTCCGCCGTAGGCGGGATGACAAACACCGGAATCTAGTCTATATCTATAAAACAGAAACACGAGTGGCGCCGCCTATGTGTTAAATCCGAACTGCTATAGTGAACAATGGCGGGAAATCGCGGCGGCGGAGCCGTCGCTGCGTTATCACTCCTCCTTATCGCTTTTCGCGGTTTCGACCGTCTTTCACGATTTTTTTTCAAAATTTTCGAGTTTTACCCCCCTCGGAGGCCTCGGGCGGCCCCGTTCGGACCTTATTCGCGTTCCTCGGTAAATTTATAGTCGGCGCGCTGCCCTACTTTTCGCCCGGCGGGCCCGCGGCGGCGGATGTCGCGTGCGATACGAGCGTCGGCGTCGCGCGCGTTTTTTGCCGTTTTTTTCGAAAATTCGAGTTTTAGGCGTTTTAGGGCGTATCGACCTCCCCGTTCGGATCTCATTCGCGTTCCCCGCTAAATTTATAGTCGGCGCGCGGCCCTACTTTTTTATAATCCAGTCCCCGGCGGACCAGTCGATCGCCGAGAGCGCCGCGTCGTCGCCGTTTCGACGGTTTTCTCGACTTTTTCGACTAGAGTCGCGTTTAGCACCTTTACGAGACGTCCGACCTGCCCGTCGGCGACGTATTCGAGTTCCACGCTAAATTTATAGCCGGCGCGCGGCCCTACTTTTTCAAAAACGAGCCCCGGGGAGGAGTGGCGTCGCGGAAACGAGAGTAGGTACCGAGTAGGTACCGTGTATGTATCGCTATATACAGGCATAAATACATGCGTCTCGAGGTTCGATTTTTTTCGGTAAGCTCGCGTATTATACGTCCGAGGGCGGTGGAGCCGATCGTCCGCTCAAACGCCCTTTGACGGCCGTCCAAAAGGCGTTCGCCTTTGGCGTGCACGGCGACGTGGCTTAAGAGTCATACATTTGACTCTGAATTTCATCTCAGTAGGTGGCTAGGTTGGTTAGGCGTTAGGCGAGGGTGGTGGTTTCGAACCCGGCCGCCGGGATTTTCGATAAATCATTTTTTTTTTTTCGTCGTTTCGCTATCACTTCCGTCTTATCGTATTTAACGAAAATGTTCGGTTTTTTTTTTAAATTCGAATTTTACCGCCTCTACGGACTTCGAAGACTTATTCGCCTTCCCCGTCAAAGCAGTCCTTGATACTATTTATTACTATACACGGCTTGAATATATGCGTCGAAGAGTTCGATTTTCTTTTTTTGCAGTTTTTTTCAAAAATTCGAGTTTTAGCCCGTTTCGGTCGTATCGCGATTCCCGTTTAGATCTTATTCGCGTTCCCCGCTAAATTTACAACCAGCGCGCGGCCCTACTTTTTCAGATACGAGAGGAGGAGCGACGTCGCGGAAACGAGAGTAGGTAACACTAAATATATGCGTCGCGTCGTTTTTTGCCGTTTTTTTCTAAAATTCCAGTTTTAGCTCTTTTCGACACTTCTGCAATCCCAGTTGATGACTTATTCGCGTTCCCCTCTACATTTACTCGACCACCGTCGAGTATAGATGTTACCATATACAGGCATCGAAATGCATGCGTCAAAGGTTCCTTTTTTTTCTCGAATATCGCGTTCTGAACTCAGTAGGTAGGTAACACGGCCGCCGGAATTTTTTTTTCACTTTTTTCTTTATTATTACTTTTCGATTTCACTTCAGTCTTATCATATTATAACGAACATTTTACGATTTTATCGAGTTTCACCGTCGAAGGCTTATTCGCGTTCCCCGCCAAATGTATAAGTCAGTACTTCGCTCGAGTCGAGTGCCGCGGAGGAGTTCGGAGAGCGGACAGTGTCGTTATTACTATATACGAAAATGGAAATAAGCGACGAAAAGTTCGATTTTTTTTTCGTCATATAAATATGATTAACGGAAACGTTTCAGTGTTTTTCGGAGAATCATGGGGAAACAAAATCCCAATCAGCTTATCAAGTTTCGCTTCTAAATCGCTCTACTACCTATACTATAAACGACAAAAACTATTAAACGTGGCCGACTATATTAGGACTAGCACGGGCGCCCGAAATGTTATTATTTATATACATTTGATTTACGTCATTTGGCGTTTTCATGCCTTGACCCGGACGTCGCACTATCCGACGAAGTCAGATTGCCTACCAGGGTTGCTACGTCCAACGTCGAGGGAGGTGACTGACCTGCTAGACACCAAAACATATACCAATTTTTTTGCACGTGACCTATTACTTTATTTTGCGTCAGAAGTCACACGTTGTCTGCTATCCGACGCTAGACCCTAGATCCTGCTAGACCCCAAAACATATTTTCGCGTAATTACGTCGAGGAAGGTGACTCGGTAGTCGGATTGCTTGCGAAATGTTTTCAATTTTTTTTCACGTGTTTCATTACTTAATTTCGCGTTGTCGGTGACTGCAATGGACGCTGTCCCGGCCGCACATTGCCTACCCGGATAACATAGATGTGTGACCTGCTAGACACCAAAATAACGGTTGCTATAAGATTTTTATGGACGCCAGAAATATTTAGAATTTTCTTCACGTAATTTATCCTTTAATTTTGCGTTTTCGGTAACAGTAATGAACGTCGTCCGCGATTCGACGCAGTCGGATTGCATACCTGATGACGTGACCCGGCCGTCGCACATTGTCCGCTATCCGTCCAAGTCGGATAGAATACTCCTATTATTATAGCGAATGTCATTCGAGGTGACTGACCTGCTAGACACCCTAAAAAATACGGCGGCTATATGATTTGCATGGACGTCCGAAATTTTTTAAATACTTTTCAAGTAATTTATTACTTTTTTTGCTTTTTCGGTAACAGTAACGAACGTCGTCCGCGATTCGACGCAGTCGGATTGCATACGTGATGACGTTCCCCAGCCGTCGAGTATTGTCGGATTGCCTTCCAGGGTGACTACGACAAAGTCGAGGAAGGTGACTGACCCGCTAGACCCCAAATACTATTACTATGGCGAACGTCATTCGAGGTGACTGACCTGCTAGACACACACAAAAATACAACGACGATTTATAATTTTTTTACGGAATTTTGAATTTCCGGCGGCAGTAAAGAACGTTGTCGTCGAACGTTGTTGCTTACCGGGCTACCACGTCGAACCACGGTGGACCTAACCTTATCAGAGTTCCTTATCACACACCGACCAGCTCGAGACTGACGACCTGGCCAACAGACCACTGCATCTTCCGAAATCGAAAACACTCATTACCGACACCTGGGGGTCTGGGGGTATCCCCCAGCGACGCTCGGAGAGCTAGTACCTATATAATATTGTATGAATAAAACCACCTACTCGAGTGTCTCGCTTGTAAAAAAAAATACTCTTTGATGAGGAGGATTAACAAAATGTATTTATACGATATTTTTGTCTCGAATGTTCAAAATTAAAATTTTTACTGTACACTATCGGATCTTTTAGACAACAGCATGAAATGTCTACTGGCCCTTCCGGTTATTCGCCCGACGACGCGACGTACATGGTTCGTTGGGTATGCTGACAAATAGATCCAGCGTCAACGAGATTCCGGTAACCATTCTGATAAGAATTGATACCAGGCCCGAGTCATTCAGATCTCGAGACAAAATGATACCTAGGCTACCTAGCCACTTAAAGGTCCCAGTCTATTTGAGACATCTAGATCTATTATGGTGGCATTTTTAAATTCATGAAATCTTAAATTTAATCAACTTAGATTTTAACTAAAAAATAATGTATATGATTAATATAGATAACAAAATTTAGTTTATTTGTACCTATATTATTTAGCCGATGTACTTATATTATTTGTTTGTATGTTCCAGTGTCAGCCTGGCACACAAAAGGTCCATGGATCAGTTTTTTTAAGGGCCAAGGGGCTATCATGAAATACAAAATTTACTTGACATTTTGGTGAAAAAATGCCCACTACCTTTTTTCCTATAAAAATACATTTATTCAAATTCTGATTTATACAAATTTTAAGTAGGTATATCTAAAGACAATATATTCAAATTCTTGAAATTAATTGTACTATATTAAAGAGTGTCATGTGGCTATACAAACTTATATTTTTCAATCAAAAATCTTCTTTTTTACTGCAAATTATTTAGCAGATGATGTTGTTGTAAATGTAGATTTTACTTTGTTAAAAGTAACAAAAGAGGATTCCTATTTTAAAAACAGAAGTTTGTATTCTAACAACATCATTCTTAAATGGTATAAAAAATATAAAGTATTCAAAAATCTTCAAAAGTATTTAGAAATTCTAAAAATCGGAATTTGAATATAATATGTACAATTTAAGTAAAAAAAATAGGGCGAACATAGGTACTTAAAAAATCACTACGTATAATATTAACGCAAAGCCTAACGAGGGGAATAATTCGTTAAGTAATAAACTATGAAATTATTGAAGTATTTTAAACTGCAAAATAATAAATAATAATTATTAATTATATAGAAACGAAATTACGAGAACCCAAATTATATTTATATTGCCTATAGAACTTTAACTTTGAAGACAAATCCATATGCTATTATAGCTATGCATAATATTATTCACGTAAACTTTCAAAAGTAAATGTGAAATCTTTAGGTTTATTATAAATCATACATATTAAATTTGTATGCAACATTTTCATGATCGCTGAATCCAACAGTGAGCCGATGCTTAACTTGAACTAATACTTAACTATAACTTAACTTGCAGTACCTAGCACAATTAATCCAAAAAATCGACCTAATATTTATTACATGAAACTTGTACCATTATAATTTAGTGCTCTGCTCACACTATAATAATAGGCAAGCATCTGGGCCCTGTAAAGAAAAAATGAATTCTGATAAATAATATATCGATAGATACTTTACGGGGTCCTTACTCCCTAAATAGACCAGGCACACACCAAACAAATAAAAAAAAAAAAGCGGCTAAGTGGATGTCGCTCTGCTGTACAGTAGATTACAAGTGGGTCAACGAATAATGGATTGTATTGAACTTGTACGAGACCCTAAAAAATTCGGAGCGGCCCAGCTACCATGGCCATGCCGACACTATGTTCGACACGATATGTTCCAATTGGCATTTCCTATTTAAAATAGGTATTACCATTGATTATAAATATGGTTTTATAATCAATGGTATTAGTGACTAATTAGTAATTACGTATTACACTATTATCTTTATTATGATAATCATCTCAGGCCTTAGCTATCTTAGCATAGCTATTTTTAGTATATAGGTAGGTACTTCATAAAAATATAGGTACCTATTTACACACTATAATTTATAATGTTGTAATTCTAAATTAATTAATTTTCACATCTGCAACACACCTCCTTTGTAAATCGTTACATATTATAACATATTATACCATATAGGTAGTAATATTTTGATTCTGTCTATTATTTATTTTAGTACTAAAACCATTAGGTGTTTAAATAAGACAAGGTAACAGGTAGCAGGTTAACTTCAATAAATATAAAATCCAGCATAAAAACACAAATAAGTTGGGAAAACGTTAATTCAAGTCCAACTAATCGCGTAGGAAGCGGATATTGCAAAATTCTAAATAGACTGATCTAACTATACAGTACCGTCTACCGCTACAAAAAATAATAGCAGCGGATATTCCGGACGACTGTAGAATTTTATGGTACAATGTACATAATAAAATAAATAATAATAATAATACATAGGTACTAGTGTACTACACGCACCTTACTGTCTTCGGTCGGATAGTCAAATTGTATGACGTTGTAATATAACTCTAATCTAGTAATCTAAATAAGTAGGTATATAGACAGCGGGTTATAGCCCACGAATTTTTCATACGTTTTAGTCCAATAAATGGTGGTAAATTACACATATTTTATAATATCCAATTATATTTTTTTTTTATGTTTATGTATGAGTTCTTTAACAAACTATCTAGGATATTTAGGAAGCAAATTTTTCAATTTTAAAGAACATTTAAATTAAGATGTTATCTTTAAAATTCCACGAAATGATAAGATAAAATTTGTATTTACTTTGAGAACATCAGATTTTAAATAGCTTATAGTCTAGAAAAGTATGAATTGAACCATTTTTTTGAAATTATAATTTACAATGGAACTTCAGAAAGTATTTGGGTACCTATGTTTAATTTACTACCGTTTTTAGTAATTTTGATAGTCGCATGCAAACAAAAATATATTTCATTTTCCGCGATGATTTGATAAGTGCTTGTACATCTGATACTTATTAAACTATAATGGATTACACACAGGCACATTATGTTAATTTACTACTCACACATTTGACGCGGTCCCGCGTAATGGCAGTTTGAATTCAAACAGCCTTTACGTGGAAGCCGCGCTTTGGCTTCTCAAACAAACCGCCAATCGACGACGGACGACGACGCCGGCGCGCACACCCGCCCCGTGAACCGTCGGCCGGCCGTTCGGTGAACTGGCTTGTCCAAGTCACTTGTTTTTCAACGACCGGATACACGGACCTCACTCACGTCCCCGCGAGTTTTAAGTTGACGACACCGTAACCGACGAACACCGATACCGTTTCTCAATAATTAATTGAATGATTGTACATATAATTAAATAAAAACCAAACTACATCAGTGTTCCTGTTTTTTTTCGTTTGCTCATTTTTTTTGGTTACCTCCACCCACCATCCATTCGGCACCCCACAGGTCCGCATCACATGGTCCAAATGTATGTGTCAAATAAATTGCCTAAATATTACTCCTTAAAACATGCTACTCCCAACACCCTTTAGACTATAATATGGGCCAGTGGCGTAGTTAGGAATTTGTCTTAACAAAAAATACTAAATGCGTGTACAAAACCACTAAACACGCGCGCAGACGACCCCGCTACCACCAGAATACCCCGACACCCTTCCCTACCTGCATTAAGATGATAATGAAATCTATGCGATGTCAGTTTTTGTTCTCTAAAGTGACATCACATTGTAATATCTATGTGCCATCAAATAGATTTAGAGAAAAAAAATATTATATTGCGATATCTATATTACGACGCGCTACAGTGGTATATGTGAATACAATAAGTTCATTTGCTGGAAGTTATTAATTGGTATCAATAGTTATTGATAATATAAGTATGTGACTTCACAAAGAAGTTACAACGATTTTTAATATGTGAAGTTCTAAATCAGTTTATATAATAAATAAAATATTTATTTTTAGTATACTCGTATTATGATAAAATAAGCGAATCCATCGGGTTTTTATAGAACAATTATTAATAGTTTAAATAATATTACAAAACTGAACATTACATATTTACATATTACATATTTACATCATACATGTATTATAATGTACCTACCTATACATACATCACGATATAGTCGATAATCGATATACAACACATTATTAATACAATTTAATAATAGGTATAAATAGATGTATTATTATATATTATATATATATACACGGTGTCTATATTGGCTATTGCTGATAGATAAGGACAATCATTTTTCACCGATGTACATTTCCCGGGCAATTTCAATTTTACTATTGTTCTGCATGTAGCGTCCCGCATTGAAGACACTCGCATACACTCTCCGTTACTCGTTAGTGTCGTTACTACAGTTTACTCAGTCGTTAGTGTCGTAATATCTGTCACAGTCAGTCCCAAAAAACGTATACTAGGTACTTAGTACTTACTACATTTAGTTATTTTGAACTTTGAAGTTACAACGTGTTACTTTATTTTACTATACATAGTTTATTAATTGTTATTTGTGAATACTACTTACAAAAACATGGCTTCAAAACAGGTAATTATTATTTACTTTTACAAATCAACATTTTTAGGATTTTTCTAGTTAATATTATGTAGGTATCTATAAACTTATTTTAAATAGGTTAGCCAGGTGAATAAAATTAAAATAAGAGATATACAGATACTAGTTTTCTACCATGACAAATTAATTTTGTCGTGGTTTCTTCATTTAATATGGGGACGCTTGTCCACTCTAATTATATAGTTTATGTTAGTACCTATTATGTGTATAACTGTATAAACTTATATTTATTTATGTAATTATTAACTTAGATATTTCTGAACTCTGTCTAACGGTGTCTGACTTTTTAAATTGTTTTATGGTGGAAATGAATGATATTTTATCTCACGGGTTATGTGTAAATAATGTAACATTTAAATTTGAAATAAGTCAAGTAGTCTGTGACGCACCTGCGAAAGCGTTCATTTTAAATGTTAAATCTCATAACGCTTATAATAGTTGCAACTCTTGCATTGAAGAAGGTACATTTATCAATAACAGAATGTCATATTTAGGTATTTCTGCTGATTTAAGAACTGACGAATCATTTAGAAATAAGAAAGATGAAAATTATCATAAAGGCAAAAGCCCGTTAGAAATATTTCCAATAAATATAATATCTACTGTTGTTATGGATTACATGCATAATGTTTGTCTGGGGGTGATGAAAAGAATGTTATCATTTTGGGTAAAAGGTAAAAAGCCAGTTAGATTTCTTAATAATAATATAGAATTAGAAATATCTAATCAATTAATAGAATTTAAACCATTCTTCCCATCTGAATTCAATAGATTGCCTAGAAGCTTAGAAGAATTAGAATACTGGAAGGCAACAGAGTTCCGTTCTTTTTTATTATACACAGGCCCAATAGTATTAAAAGGGAGATTACAAAATAAATTTTATCAACATTTTATGTTGCTCCACTGCGGAATTCGGCTTTTATTAAATTCAGAAACATGTATAATTCATAATGATTTAGCCAACGATATATTAAAACAATTTGTAACTCAATATCCTATTCTTTATGGTAATGAGTATGTAACTTATAATGTTCATGGGTTGATACATTTGTCAGATTTTGTAAAAGTACATGGTTCACTGGAAAATTTTAGTGCCTTCAAATATGAAAATTGTTTACAGATTATGAAAAAAACAGTGAAAAATTCAAAGTATCCGCTTCAGGATGTTTATAATAGAATTGTTGAACAATATTCTCAAGTACAATTATTACCCACTTACCCAATTTTAAAAAATCAAATTGATTACAATCCACTAATACATAATGACTCTACAGTGACATTATATAAAGAAATCATCATATATGTATATTGTATATATATATATATATTATATTATATATTATAATCGGGTCGCGTCAA
This sequence comes from Macrosiphum euphorbiae, assembly GCA_949089665.1. Taxonomy (NCBI): domain Eukaryota; kingdom Metazoa; phylum Arthropoda; class Insecta; order Hemiptera; family Aphididae; genus Macrosiphum; species Macrosiphum euphorbiae. Next base: position 42,685,251 of record CARXXK010000001.1, on the reverse strand, counting down.
TATGACATAATAATAATATTACGTATTATAAAATATATAATGTTGGTCGGTGACAGCCACAGATATATATTTTATATATATTAGATATATATTGTTATTAAGTGATAAGTAGTTCCTATTTTAATATTTTAAATTTCAATGGTTACTTGGATTTTTGTACGTACTACGTACGACTGGATTTAGTAAAAATAGTATCTATTTTTATTTTACCTAATGATTATAATTTACAATATAATATTAGCGAAATAATAATCTCGAGTTCGAACTAGGTGTGCGAATTCGCCGTCGTCGTTGTTCGCCAATCCGTTCGGTCGACGGTCGTTCGGTTTCGTCATATCGTAGCACACACACATGCACAGTGTTTGTTAATTCATAGTTCGGTTATTATTAATTAATCCAAAAGAGAAACACGCGTTGCGAGGTAAGTGGTGGTCGTTAATATTATATAAACGTTGCAAAATAAAAAAGGTGGGCAAGTGGGTGTCGCTCTGCTGTACAGTAGGTTACAAGTGGGTCACTGTATAATGGATGATATTAAATTTGAATTCAACGATATAATAATATCATTGTATAAGAAAAACGATTCTGAGCGGAGACGGTATGTCAGTCTATGTATAAGACATATTATATACAATCTATGGTACCTATTAAACAAAAAATTGACTTATGATAGGTACCTACTTATAATAAATTCCAAATTAATCATATCACAATATCCATTAGGTACTGGTAACGAGTTATACATCAACAAAAACCGTGATACTATCATAGATATATAATAGTACACTTTAGAAGTTTCAAGTACCTACGAATAATATTATTCAATCACAACAAAATAACTAAAATAGTTATTCTAGGTTTGTTAATATGTAATTTCGTCCAAATTTGAATTTAAAATGTCTGTAAAAAATAAGTGTGTTCATATATTTTTTAGATTTTTTGGTTACAGTATGAACTATTTACGAGAACCTTTGTGTTGAATTTGCAATCCTTAGCTATAAAAACTGAACATTTTATAATTTATTAATTACAATGATTGATAATTTTCGAGATTTTGATAAATTTTGTCAAAATTTGATCTTTAAATGCTTATAAAAAAAACTGTGAATATGTATTTTTAATATTTTTCAACTGATATTGTAACAATATATCAGGAGCCTTGTATTAAATTTTTACACTTTTTGGCCCAACAGATAAAACTTTATTGATATTTATAGAAAAAAAAACTAAAAAAAAATTGAAAGCTGTAAATGTCCATAAACAGCTCAAAAAGAGTCAAAATATTTTCAAAATAGTATGGTGTATAGGTGGAAATGATAATATAAACATTCAGTGAAATTTGCATGTATCTACAGTTATTCGTTTTTGAATTACAACAAAATAAGGAAATCGCTACATGAGAAATCGAGTGAACATCCAATGTTGTAAAAATTTGAATTTCAAACACTCATAAGAATTTAATTTGACTTTCCGGTAGAGATTTTTTTATTGATAAAGGTAGACAAACTTATGAGTAATCTTGTATTATATTTTCAAATCTTAGATTTAAAAAGAAAAATTTTTACGAATTCTTAACTCAAAATAATTCGCTAATTTTCGTGAGTTTTCCATATTTTTACAATTTTTGAACTTTAAATGCTTATAAAAAAAAATTGTGACTAAGGATTTTTAATATTTTTCATCTGCCTTTGAAACAATATATTAGGAGCCTTCTATTAAATTCTCAAGCTTTCGCAACTAACAAATAAAATTTTATTGATATTTTTAGAAAAAAAACTAAAAAAAAATGGAGAATGAAAATGTCCCTAAACAGTTCAAAATAAATCAAAATATTTTGAAAATGTTATCGTGTATAGAAAATGCAAATATACACAACCAGTGAAAATTTCATGTATATACGTTCATTTGTTTTACAGTTACACCAAAAACCAAAATCGATTTTTTCATTTTTGGAAAACCAATTTTGCTTAAAAATTCCCGTTTTTCCTTAATTTTTATGTTGTTTTTCCCGGCGCTTGTGAAAACTACTGGGAAATTTATACTTTTGACCCCCCCAAAGTACCAACTAGATTCACTTTCCTATCAGAAAAGCTACTGATGAAGAAAATCCAAGCACTTTTACTGTCCTAAAACGTGATGACAGGCACAAAAAAAAAAAAAAAACACACATCATTGTAAAATCAATACATTCATCGTTTCACTCAGAATCTAAAACAGATTCATCTATCTTGGCCCATACTAATTAATATGAATATTTAATGATCGATTATTATTTATTTTTATTATTATTATTATTATTATTCACTCACAAATCTATTGTCTGGATAAAAATCAATACTACAAACAATTATCCATCGATATGTTGAATAAAAATATAAAAAAAATAATAAAACTATCAATAATAAATAATTAGTACCATTCAAAAGAAGTTTAACTTCCCGCGCGCGTACTGGTAACACACATACCTACTTTTTTTTTTCATAAATAACCTGTAGTGTTACCTAGAATCATTAATATTAAATAGTATTATACAAAAATGTATGTTAAATTAATTAGACAACTATATCTATCTAACGTTTACAAACGACAACACAAGCTATCTCAGGAATTTTTTTCGATTTACATATTTTTAAATTTTTTAACTTTTCTAAGGTAAAAAGATAACTCCACGATTATAAAAAAAAAAATAAAATATTATAGAAAGTCATATTAGTTCCATTTAAACCAGTTTTATTGCTCTTATGAAAAGTTGAGAAAAATGAGATATGAGGTGTTGCATCTTAAGTGACGATTTGGTGTTCAGCTCATAGGCTTAAATTAATCGTAAGTCAAGCTGTTGGTTCATGCCTGAATTTTTGGGAAGTTGGAAAAAATATTAACTTTTATTTTAGGAAGTAAAAAAAGAGCAGCTATATTCAGAGAAAAATAGAAAATTGTATATCCTAAAAACAAATACCATCATTAAAACGTGTGGATACCAGAAGCTTGATGTCTCATTCTTATGTATTGACTACAATCCTCGACACTTATTATGCTGTGTATTTAACAATTGAAGAAATTTAAATCACAGAAGGAACATCTGATTACATGCTTGGTAGCGAGTGTCTAGGTTTACCTTCATATATAACTTCGTATAGGTTTATAGTAACTGATTTTACTTTTAAAAGTATTTTTGATGTACTTGAACATTTGAATCGGATACTACAGGCACGCGATATAGACATTCTATCTACAGTATCTGTAATAAACAATGTGAAAAATATAATTAAATTGTATAGAACAGATGAAAAGTTTAATAAAACTGTAGAAGATGTTAAAGGCTTTGTAGAAGCTTGCGAGATTGAAAATTTTACTCTATTGGAAAATGTGTGATCACAACAAAAAAAGAGTACCTCGCAAAGCAAATTAATTATGTCAAGATGAAACAGTACAAGATCCTTTAAAAAAATTTAAAATTGATACTTTTTTTTTGGTGTTAGATTTAATTATAATTATAATAATTATTATTAAAAGAATCAATGAAATTAAAATAAATCCTGACAACATTCCAAAAGATGCTTTTAAATCAGTGTGTTCTGTATATCATACATTTTTTAATTTCAATGATGTTAAAAAATAATATGAACAGTACATGAAATCTGATTTTAATTTAAGGAACAAATTACCCGATTACTTACATTCATGATGAATCTATTTCACAAGAGTCATTAAAAACATATCAAAATTCGTCAAGTTTATTGTGTGTGTATAAGGAATTTTGTTTGAATGGTTTCAAAACTATTTTCCCGAATTTATTTATGCTGATAAAAATTAACCTTACAATTCCAGTATCAAGTTACTCACCCGAAAGAACTTTTTCTAAACTTAAACTAGTAAAAACACGATTAAGAAGCACCATGGGAGAAAACCGTTTAGAAGATTTAATACGTATTACCTGTGAATCAGACATAAACATTAATGTAGAAGCTGTTATTGACGAATTTGCTTTAAAAAGTATAGTTTTAACTAAAGTACTAAAATATTAACAAAAATATGTATAAAAATATAATTTAATATGTTATAATAATATAAAAATGTTATCTTATTCTGCTAAAATTATTTATTTACTATTGTTGTTTGAAACGATACCTGTCTCATTTGTAATTAAATGAAGGTTCGTGTGTCTGTTTGAAGTTTTTTAGAGGTAGGTGGTGTGTTACATTATTTTACCTTGTCTAGTCTTTACCTATTTTTAAATTACTTCGGCGCTACTGGTAGAAATTGTAAAACTAACATCTTTTGGATCGCTGACGTTCCACATACAACAATATGAAGCTGCTTAAAATACTAAATATACTATATATACTAAATACTACTTAAACTACTTTAAACTACTAAATTTTTGCAAAAGTGTTGTTTCATACTGTTAAGCAAAATGTTTTCATCGTACAATATTTATCATCAGATATTCAGGTCTAATATTAATTTAAACAGACTGACAATAGAAAATTATTGTAAAGATAAAAAACAATGGCTATATAGCTTATTACAAAAAAATTTACCACTGGTTAATTTCTTTCTTGGGCCTAAAGCTAAATATTTGTAAAATTATGAATGTATGTACGGTAATAAATTTATATATTATGTGATTATATAGTATTTTTATAAAATATCATCTTTAAATCTCCAACATTTGCAGAAAGGTGTTGCATACTTGCATACTAAGTCATTAAAATTTAAGTTTACAAACTTATTTTCAAATTTAATTTAATAAAATTATTGTTTTGTCTATTTCACCCCTTTAAGGCCTATGTCAAACCAAGTCACTCAGATTCTGCATGCAAACAACGAAATTGATGAATATAATATAATACCATAATATAAATAAAATACAAATATATTTTGTACAATATTCGACAAAACTCAAATTTGTTCAATTTATTTTATTACTTAAAACTTAAAACTTAAAACTCAAATTATTAAATTATAAATGTATAAATGTTGATAATGATAAAATACATTTTTATTTACTTAACCTGGTTACTAGTGAGACATTTTGATCAAGGGATGACAAATAGATCCCGAGACAACTAGATCCATGTTGTTACCATATGTATGGTTGGGATCTCGATGACCCTTGGTCCTATTTGTTCATACACCGTTAGTTGACCGATCCATCGTTATTCGCCCTCATACGCAAATATTATTATTATTATTATTATTATTACAAGTCGACAAGTCGTACGAGTTGTATATGCACATGAACGGTGTATGCAATAGACGTCATCGAATAAACAGTAAAAATTTCGCACAACAATAATTATGTGCACTGCACAGAGAAGTCCTCAGCATTTTAATAACATATATAATAGTCGAGGAAAATATGTACCACCACCGCCACCACCCGGCACCAACACTCATTACCAGTCGTATATATATGATATTATGCAAACGCCCTTACACGAGTTCATCCCGTTTCCGGCCAAAAACACAACTATGACGTGTTACTGCAGTCGTGTGTTTATATTACAATATCGTATTACTCTGCATATTATATATTATTATTACTATTATTAAAATGTCTCCGAAGTGGAATAATTATGCGGAAAACGCGAAAGCGTCGACGTCGACTTCCTCAAAGTTACTGCTACACAACTCACATATTATTATTATGATAAAAACTGTAGTAATTAATAACATGACACTAATATTACATAATTCGTCAGCGGTGCATTTTCAAATGTTGAGTTCTGGAGCAAAACTCGCCCTCCCCCGTCCCGCAGTCACGATAGATAGCTTTAGGGCGCATATATTATACCATAAAGTTTAGTTATTAGACATTTCCATATAATGACAGATTATTGCAACGTGCGCAAATTAAGAATGTCCAGTCGTTTTTAAAATTGAAATTAAATTCAAAATTTTTTTTTTTCGTCAAATTAAAAAATAGGTACGAAAATGTATGATCCTGGAGCAATGGCAATGATCCTATTCTAGGTTAAGTTATTTTTAGATCGAATACGTTAGTTGCACTCACTTGAACGTTCTGGGACCACAACTGACTGTTTTCTTGCCAAAAGATGGTGCCAGATTTCATCCGTAGATGGCTTTTCACGTTTCTGATGGCCTGTTCGACTCTGGGTTTGGCCAGAGATTCCGGAAAATCACCAGACCCAATACCTTAAGTATATGAGATCATTTAAATTGCTTAGGTAATAGATATACAGTCAAAAATAAACATGATGAGTATCAACATCGCGCCTGTCAAATATTATTCTAAAAGCTATGTCATCACTCACTGGCTAAGGCTGATTTCGAATCGTCGACGTTTTCCAGTAGCGTTTTGAGTTTCGAGAAACATTTTACGTACAACGTGGTCGCCGCTAAAACGTCTTTTGGACACATAGCGTCGTAGTTTTTGTCAATTTTCTCGAGGCCAATCTGAGAGGACAGCGAAGACACGACTTGATATATAACTAAAGACCGGATTTATATTCTCTTAAAATACCCAAAATATGATGCTAATATTCTCTAAAAAACCTTCAAATATTCTCATTATATTCTCTCAACATTTAAAAAAAAAAAGAAAAAATAATCAAAAAACATCATTATATGCTTTAATATGCATTTATTTTTTAAAATTTTATTTTCAACTATATTTTTATAGTGAGATATTAATTAGGTATTAAGAGTTGCATATTATACCTAATGGAATAGTATTGCACTTAAGCAAGAGTAAGAAGTTGGAAAATAATATAAATATAACAGTATAGGTAATATTAAAACACAAAAACAAAATTTTGATATTTGAATAATTGATAAACTTATAAGTTGATCTTATCAGTAGATATACATAGATAAACCTTGATAATACTGCGTGTTTTCTTTTTATCAAAATGAAAAAAAAAAAAAAATTGTAAATGGTCAAAAAAATTTTTTCAGAATACCGTAATATTAAAATTAATAAAAATAAATACAAATTCTTGCTCACAATTTACGAAATATTCCAAAATATGCTAAATGGGTTAAATATTCTCCAACCCATGAAATATTCTCAATTATGCAAAAAAAAAAAAACTTTTTACTACGCATTCAGAATTGAACGAATCGTCCACATTTTTTACTCTCATATGACTGCATAGACCCAGTAACGATATGTAAAAACATATAAATCCGGTCTTTATATATAACTAATGTCTGATAATACGGGGGGCAAGACCGTAGGTAATATATACATGGTTAAGATATTCCTGTAAATAATATACTGTACGGTAAACTATGATCAAAGAGTTTACTAATAACTGTTCTGGTTATATTCGGTGATAGATACTGGTTTATGATAAATAATTTTTTTAATCAACCCGACATCTGCCGATTTTTTAATTTAATAATTAATTTCAATATTATTTATTTGTTTTGTTATTTTTCTTGGCTATTGTAATTATTTTTCAGTGTTATTAAGTTATTACTACAATAAAGTACAAACTAAAATGGTACATAAATGTTTGTGTTGTGGTTTCACTTCGAAAATTCAGTTATCACTTATCACTTTGGTGATGATACCACAATTTGATTACATGTACCTACCTATAACTACTTTGGTAACTAGTATTATGCTCTTCGATCACACTTTAATACATGGTATGTCCCATCCATGTTTACGTCATCTATGGGCAAGGCGCCGAAAAAGAGGTCCGCTCACCTCGATCCGGTCGCAAGTGCCGGACAACGTATCCGCACACTCGGCATTAAACCTCTGAAAGTCGGCCATCAGTGACTCCAATCTCGAGGTGTTACGAGGATGGCCGTGTGATGGTTTCAACTTGTAGTGAAACTCTTGTCGAGCGGTCTTCAGCCGCTTCCGAACTGCCTCGGTGTCCAGCCGAAACGCGCCGGACGCCTCGTCCAGACTGGTCACTGATTCCTCGTGGTACGTCGCCAACACGACGTTTTTGAACTTGCGTTCCATTGCATACAGGTCGGTTGTTAAATCGAAAAATTCTGATGAAAAAAACCCTCCCCCCGACCATAAGTACTCTATCGTATCACGATAATAAAATACATTGTAGCGACAACATATTTTATTATTAACGAGCCTAATCAAACCTGATAATTTCAATATCCAAATTAGCTCCGACTGTAGGGCAGTGGCCCTGCTGTTTTTCACAACTTCCGCCATGATTTCGGAGTATAACTCCACCGTATTCGGTTCCTCGTCGATCCAAGTGTTGTCGGCTGATTCGGTCATCGACAAGTCCTATAACGGCGCATAAAGTTACAAATTAAAACGAGCCAACAGCATATACAGTGTGTATAGGTAACTACGAGTGTTACGTAAAATCACTATAATATTGGTAGGTACTATACTAATATATATTGTATAATTTACTGCAGCGTTAATTTGCGATTCCGAGGCGTAATGAAATATCGCCGAGTAGACGTTTTTCAAAAACCTAGGTCTGTCTGTTACGGTTTCGTCGCTGCAGCTGATTATGGTCTTGCAATAGTCGTAAAATTGAAGTTTTCCTCTATTAAACGTATGTTTTGAGTTCGCTGCGATATTCGTCGACAAGTACACCACATCGGATTTCGTGTTCCATATCGATTTTTTCACATTAAACTTAAGCAGAGCCTCTTTAAAACGAAATTCGTACATCATTATCGTGTTTATATTATGTTATAGTATTTCTTACGTATGTCTTTGTATGACTCTACTACGAAATCTATAAAGGCATTTGTTTCCGACAATATTTCTGACCAACATTTGGACGACTCTACAACGTCATTCTTATCAAACGTTTTTTTAGCAACGTTTAATTTCGTGTGTAGAGAATCCAACATTTTTTCTAAATTTAAAATTTCTTGACTCACAGTGACATTCAAAAGTTTGTAAATTGAGTAATATTTCTGTTTGAATATTTTTTTGTCAAGTTCAATCTCAACTCTATAATAAGTAATTAAGAAAATTAAGGGACGATTGAAATAGTTAATCATCGATAAAAAAATAACTTAGTTACGGTTTTATCAATTCAAGAAGCATCGCTTTGATATCAGTTACTGATTCATAACTATTTTCTTTTAATTTCTCTAATATTGAAGTTTTCTTGTGAACCATCTTGCGGCTTAAATGTCTTAACATATGAACAGTATTCATAGCTTCTTTGTGTCCATAATTTCCGCCTTCTGGGAACATTCTATAAAAAAATTGATGGGTGGATTTTTTTAATTAATTTAAATTGTTATTAGTAAACTTGTTGAAGGATGTATTTAAATTATAAATTTACTTAATAGACTTCATAAATTCCAAAGTTGAATTTTCTATCGCTTGGTATTTTGACTCGATATCGTTGTAATGTGATTTATACTTATCGTTTATTTCACTAGCTACCAAATAAATTTGATATTTTAGTTCGTTCATTGTTTCAGTTAACTCTGTTATCGACAATTCGTATGTATTAATTTTTTCGACGTTTTTAAATACTAATTTTTTCTTTAAATCAAATTCCTTTAATAGTTCATTTGTCTTATGTCTTAAGTCTCTACTCGTTTCTAGAGCTGCCTAAACAATTTTTGTTTTTTTTTATTTATCAGTATAGTTATAAAATATATGTGACTAATGAGATTTTCCGAAATTACTTTCGTGTGCCCCGCGAAAAGATTTTTGTGTTGTTCGATTTCGTTTATTCTATTCTTTGTGAACCCTTCTTGCACTCTAATGGTCCGGATTTGGAGTAAGTGTTCTGCTACATTAAATCGTTCGTCAATACAATATTCTAACATACTGATCCACGACAATTCATTATTCATTAAATCCACCGATTTTAATTCCAATACGAACGCCCACAATCGTTCATAAATACTACGTGAGTGAAAAAAATGTAATAATATTTTGGGCAACAATCATATTCATATCATATTTTAAATATTTTAATACTATAGGTACTAACGTATGCTGAAAATAGATCACGGTAGTATCAAATGACGTGATCGATGTTTTGATGGACGCTGACCAACTCTTGTCTTGCATAGCGTCGTTAAATTTTGACAATGGTTTAATACTTTCCGGAAACAAATTGATGATTACTTCAACTTCCGATCTATCTACGTCTAATTCTGTTGAAATTAGATCAATGTAGTCTGATATGACCTCCATCTCGAGATTTCGATTGATTTGTATCCTATATTATGCATTGATATAAGGTATTCAAGTATAAGTACTCAAATCAAATACTTTATTTTTTATACATTTGTTATACGTAATTTCAATTTATTGTATTTTATATACTGATCATTATAGTGATGAATATTTTTGGTGGTTAATTATTTATTTTTGGTAATAATTTTATGAATCGTAATTTCAAATTTAAATTGAACACACAATGACGTATGTTATTTATAACTTCCAAATTAAAAAAATGTTATCTAATTTGAATTATTAGTTATATTGTGGCCTTCTATAACCTGTATATTTGCTAGGGGTATGGCTTATATGGCGTATGAACATTTTGAACAAAACATGTTACCTATAGGTATATATTATGTGTAAAATTGATCATTTAAAAAAAAAATTAATATTACTTGTATATATTCTATACAATAATAAAATAAATTATATTACCTATCTAAATTTTGTTTTATTTATTTTTGTACTTAGGTCGTATTAACCTAATTTCTACAATAAAAAGTCAAAAAAATATTCTTTTATATACTCTGTTCCATCTAAGAGTGAAACGCTTTCGCGCACGCAGAGTGAGCCGCCGAACAGTGCAGACCCCTCATGCGATGGCTATGCTTTCTGTGATTGGCGGACAGTGATCGCCGGCCGTCGTCGGACGTCGGGCGCCCGTGTCAAGACTCCCACCGATGTCCGGATTGTGGTGGGAATGCGCGGAAACAACATGTTTTGTTCAGCGAGTGGTTCACTCTTAGATGGAACAGAGTATAGTAAGTATTTTTTTTTTTTTAATTCATTATTTAAGGTAAGGTTATATGATGGACAGAGTTACACATTAAAACATATTTCGAAAATTACTATACCTGTCTTTTATATTATTCAATGCGTTAATGCACTTGAGTTCAAACTTTCTAACGTCGGTCTCGACAGACGTTTGAACTAGCGCATTCAACTCTACGCAAAAACTGTCTTCTAACATCTATACACAAATAAAACCATCAGTACATTATATTATTATATATTATAGATGCCTATAGCGGCGTAACTAGGTAAAAATTAAATGGGGCAAAATAATTTATTCAACAAAATCGAAACCATAACATAATTTTATTTGTCGACGTCTTAAAACTTATTTTATGGCTTAGAAACAAATCGTAAGTAAGTATATAACCGATATCATTAAATAATATTAAGTAGGTACATAAAAGAGTTCATTAAAAAAAAGGTGCTATAAAACTTGTTTAGAAAATAAAATAATGTGATGATAATTCTGTACCAATTCATATAATTCATGAAATAATATATATTTTTGTAACTTAGATAATGTGGTTTACCGTTGATAATACGCGTCAACATAGGTACCAGGCAACAGGAGAAACTCGACATTTATTTACTATATGCAATTGGAATATTTATAGATTTCAAACATTCTAGTTGGGGCAATTGATCCTCCGCAAATAAGCCTCTACAACCTTGTAGTATATTTATATTACCTTTTGAGTTTCGTACTTACGATTTTGTTAGTATAGGATATAAAGGTATACTTGTAATTAAAATAAATTATATCATCACTTACCTCTAATTCTGAATCGTTGGTTTTAAATGTCGTATCCAGGGCCACAAAAACGATATCCCTAGCTTTCATAAAACGTCTCGAGTGACCGTAAATTAGTTCTACAACTGGGCTAAGTATATCACCGATTTCGTTGAGCGCGTTTTTAGCGTCACTCAAAAGCAACTGTACTTCCAAAGTCATTTTCATTTTTTCCTGTTGCAATTTCGTTGTTTCGGTCACCATTGCATCGTTGATCGCCGTGGATTCCCTGGAACTGAGGAATTCGTTGGAATCCTTAACGGTGTTATCAAACTCTGCCAAGGTTCTTGTCAAAAGCAATCTAATCGCTTCAAACCCTTCGCTGTGTAACGTTATTGCCATTTCATTTATTTCATCTGAGATTTATAATATTTATAATATTCGGTGATCATATAATAATAATACGAGGAGAGGCGTTCTTATGCAAAATTCACTATAATTTCCATTTTAAAGATAGGTAGTTTAAAAAAAATGATACAATATTGAATGTAATAATTTTAGTTTAAAATTATTCAATCAATTACATACAATTTAAAAATAATAACGTTCGATCCAAAATATATTTTTATTTCATAATTTCTTTGAACAACGGTAAAAATGTCATATTAAAGAAAAAAATATGCCTGTTCTTGGAAAATAACTCAGAAAACGACTTACCAATTTTTTCCAAATTAACTTTTAGCGAATCTGTACATTTTAAAATGAATGCTATGTCCATTTGATTTTTCGACATTCGCATTAACTCGTCAAACAATTGGTTTAAATCGTTCAAAAAACGAATCAAAGTCGATTGGGTGTATTCAACTGTATCTGATATAATCGTCTTAGCGTCGGTTCTAAAAGTTTTTATTAATATAATAACATAAAGTATTAAATAAAATAATCGGTCGATTAAAAACAAATTTATGACCGAGTGCAACTCACATCAACTTGTTTTTGAAACTCTCTCCAAGATTTTTTTTAATTTTTGATTTGACATCGCAGGCTCTGAGTACGAAATCTTGATGAAGAGTACCACTCCACTGTAATAGTTTATATCGCAAGTCTTCGTACGTTCGAAAATTTCCTAATTTTATCGTGTTGTAGTTCTGGCGTTGACAAATGAAATAATATTACTCAACACCGTACGCACGAAAAACGGTTTATTATAATAAAATAAATTTAGAGATGTTCTGAGTAGAAAATCTGGTATAAAGCCGGGTACCGAGTACTGGCCGAGTAAAATGTATAGCACTAACCGGGTATCGAGTATTGGTAGAGTAAAAATTTTAACACTAACCGGGTATCGAGTATAGACCGAGTAGAACTGTAAATACAAAATTTGTATTATACTACTATCAAAGTATCAAGTATCAAATTTATAAACATTAGACAGAAAACACTAGATTTATTTTTGTAATTTGTAGATGAAAAACATGATTTGCTTATAATTATCTGGCTATTGTAATTCGGTTCAGTTATTTCAATATGTACCAAAATAAATTATAATTTATCACCCTACAATTTTAGATTTTTCCCGTTTTATTAATTATGGGTATGCATATATTTATAAATAGATTATCAGAGTTTGCCATTGGATATGAGTCGAGTAAAATTGAAGATATTACGCCGGTACCGAGTAATGGCCGGGTAAAAATGTAGGTATTACGCCGGGCACCGAGTTAGAGTCGAGTCTTAAATATGATATCGAGTACCCGGCCATCGAGTAATTGCCGGGTACCCGGAACATCTCTAAAAATAATTATACTTTAAGATATTTTTCGTAGAGCCGCTCGAACGAGTCACCCGAAAGTTGTTTAACATCTAACATGTGCCGTTGATAACAATCCTTAATTAACGCCGTCCTTTCCTTTTCAAAGTCGTGCAGTTCGTCCATAAAACTTTTAATGATCTGATTGCGTTCGTTTATCAAATCGTTCACGTCTAAAAAACATTTATGCAACGAATCGAATCGGATAAATTCGTCCTAAAACATGGACATAATATAATATTATATAAGGTAAACGTTCGTTTAAATTTCACAACAGTAAAACATTTATTTTTCGTTTAGATTTACCGACTTTCGGTCATCGAGGATACCGGATAACGAGTTGTCTATAACGGCCAGCGATTCATCTAACGCTCTAGAAGCTTCCAATATTCTACGTTCTATCTCGTCGTTGATCGATTTAAATCGATTTTCAACAATTTCAATTTGCCTATCGACTCGTTCTGTGTGCCTGGCTATTGCCCTGTTGACAGCCTCGCTGATATTGTGATTGGGCTCTACACCGATATAATCATATCCATTATAAATACAGTTTATTTGTCATATAATTTATTGTCGAAAATTATGGATAGCAGTGGCGTATATAGAAATAATTTTTGGGGTGGGCTATAGTAGATAGAAACTATAGCAAGTGATCTATTGCTTAGAGGCTACCGTCTACTATGTATTTAACAGTTTCTATAAATATATTCGTATTTGTTATTTTTCAACAGGCTATGAAACATTTTAACTTATAATACTACCTAATAAAATATATTGTTGTCCTATTTTTGAGGGGAGGCACCCCCTATATACCCCACTGATGGATAGTACCTTCCTTTATATAGTATAATAATACACCCAGATTTATAATATATCCGTTACATATAGCGAATAAAAAAATCGAAGTTACGTATTTACACGATCGCATGTAGGTACTTATAAAATATTATACTTTAATTATGGTAATAATTATTTTTTTTTCTGCCAAATGTGTTGTGAAAACTGAAACCAGTTTTTATCTAAAATCAAAGACCACATTTATTACCGATTCGAGTTTTGAGATTTTGTACGATCAAAATCTCCTCGTCTCTTTCGGACAACGGAATGACCGGACACACGTCGGTCTGCTTGGTCGTACTTTCGTTTTCATGAAAACGAATACCAGCACAGGACTAAACACAAAATCACGGGAGTTAAATATAATATGTAAAATGTAGACGAGAGCATAGGTACAGTTCTCAACCTACAAATTATTATTATTTTATTCGTGACTATAATATTATACTGTCGTTACTCCGTACTCACTTGGGATCGATCTGAACTCGTTTTAGTAGATAAGAACGACGAAAAACTGTTACTCGTAGTCGTAGTCCTAGTCTTAGACATCGTATTCGTCGACATATTTTCTATTTTCTACGTGAATCAAAAGTATAGTCCTCTGCTTAGATTAAAATAATATACTCTCAACGATATCAGAAAATACCGGTTATTTGATTGTCATAACAACTCGGGTGATTTTTTTTTTTTATCTAGACATTCTATTTTTTTACTGGCACTTATTTTTTTTAAATTATCATAATCGTATGTAGAATATAATATGTCTATGTAAATACAAGTGTACAAACTCATTACTTGGGATGTATTTAAAAAAAAAAGAAACCATTTTGTTAATAAATTATTATCTTATTCAGTGTTGCTATACCAATTTTTTCTATATAATTGTTTGTTATACGCATCGGAATGCATATATAAATACTTTAATACTTACTGTACCTATTATACAAATAGTTTAAAATACATTATCATTTTTTACCAAAACATAAATCGAATTTTCTGTTATTCGGGGGTCAATTCTGTTTGACAATAAAATAATAAAAGAAAATAAATTACACTTGGGTGTCATCCTGAATACCATTAGATTGTTCTGCTTTTGATATTTCAAGGTTGTATATTATTGTGACATTTTTTCTTAATCTAAAACTTAATATACTAGTTGTTAATATTGTTAGTGTTATAATAATATAAATGACAATAACGTGAATGTTAATGTTAAAAATTAACGAAGGTTCAGCCAGGGTATGTGAAAGTTTATTTAACTCAACTGCTTTATTAGTCAGTTGGTTCAAATTTTGAGTTAGGATTTTATTAGTAAGGGGTTGAGGAATAATTGTTTTGACCATATCTGTCAATGTGTGTAACGGTTCGTTCTTAGAATTTTCTGGTATAATATCTGAATGAATATCCCTACTAGGTTTGTTATTAGAAAATAATATAGAGTTTCTGAGATTAATTTTACAAAATGGGGGTATAGTTATTCTGCCTACGCCCTCGATTTCTATCTTGGAATTTTCTATTGGATTTGTGCAAGTGATGGTGCCTACTTCCGGTTGGGTATAATAGATTCATGAATTAGTTTGCACCAACTGATGAAATATAGGGACTTTTAAGGAAAAGAATTTGAATCTGTAATGGTCTGGATTAAATTGGTTATTCACTAGTAAAGAAACTACACATACATCCGATTCTGCACAATGTTGGATATGTTGATTACCTCTACAAACTCTATAGGGCTTTAATGTTATACATTCTTCCCATTTTACGTTATCTAAAGCAATACAATTTTCGTTGTCTCTGTTTACACCTAAATAATCTATTTCAGAGTCGACTAAGATAATGTTTTGTTCACTGTGGGGTATGGGTAAAGGTATCTGGTGGTATAGACTATATTCTTCACTGGAAATTGGTGGGATTTCTATTACATAGATAAGATAGTTGTCTTTAAGGAACATAGTTTTTTTCAGAGATTCGGAGAATATCATTAAGAGATTTTGTATTTACTGCCAATGGAAAAGTATTTCCAATAGGCAAGTCTACCTTAATTTCGAGAAGTTCTTTAATAATGTGCTGTGGAGTAAAGACACAAGTGTGAATTTTTAAATCTAAGGCTGTGTTTATTATGGAGATAAGGTTCTGTGTTTCATAAGCGTACTTATTTAATACTAGTTCAAATAATAATGATTGTTCTAATACTTTGGTTCTGAACGCCAATTTATTAAGGTTTTGGATAGTATTGTTTACTTTTGCTTGTAGGTACTGGAGGTTTTGTTCTACTTTTTGTTGTTGAAGTTCTAATTGTTGCGTAGAGTAATTTACTTCTACTTGTAAGAATCTGATCTTTTCCGGAATATTGCTTTTTCTAAATACTTTGCTTCTGTTTAGTTCTTTTATTTGATTTATAATGAATTCAACATCAAACTCTGAGCATACACCATACAGAACGTTGGCCATACGCCTGAAGGTTTGCCCCAATCCCCGTATAACTCTATTACCATCATTACAAATTGCTAACATAAGACTTCTGTGATTAGCTTCAATTTCGTTTAAATATGGCAAAGTCGCTATAGAAAATTTTTGTATAAACAGAGAGCAAATCTCCTCAATTTCCACACTCCCAAATCTGTTCTTCATATTTTTGCAAATAGTCGTGGTTGCTTCATAGTGATCCATGATGACATGGTATTTTGAAATTAATAATTGTACATCAAAGGAGATTATCAATTCCCAAATAACATGTGACAATCTGCCTACTCCATTTGACTTATAATAGGATCTTGTTGGTTCTTGAATGACGTTAGATTGAATACTTGGTGATGGTTTTTATGGTCCAAATCATTGATGGAAGGTTTTGCGACGATTTTTGAAATTAGGCTGAGTCTGAAACATAGTTGTGTTTTTTCATGAAATTGTTGTAAAAGGTTCCGGTGTATCTCTTAACAGGTTTGGTTTTCTTAAGTATCGTGACATTTGGTGAATCTGGTTGGATATCTACGATGGGGTAAGGACCTAACCATTTTGGAGCTAGTTTTCCCTTACGGGCCTTGTCTTGTATTAGGACTCTATCTCCTTCGGCAATGTTTAGAGGTGCTATTGATTTATCATAACGCTCTTTAGATTTGTGTTTGCTTTCCAATAGCTTTACTCTCACTAATTTATGAGCTTCCTGCATTTGTTTCTTCATCTCAAAGTGATAATCCTCATAGTTGTATTGAGGTTCTGGATCTCGAGTGAATGAATGAGGAACTGTTACCTCATTACCATAAACTAATTGATATGGTTGAAATTTGGTTGCAGTATGTACTGTTGAATTATGACGGAACATCGTGAATGGAACATAAGTGTCCCAATTTTGAGGATCTTTGCCTACAAATCTTCGTAAGTAGTCCCCTAATGTTCTGTGGCTACGCTCTAGAGACCCATTACTTTGAGGATGGTATGGTGTGGTTGAAGTTTGTTTGGTCTTAAGGAGTTGACATACTTCTTTGAATACGTGACTCAGAAATTCAGTTCCACAGTCTGTGTCAAGATTCTTCGGAAGTCCACGTAAGCACACAAATTGGGTTACAAAATGGTATGCTACAGTATTTGCTTCATGATTTGTCATGCTTCATGGACTGCCCATGCGAATTTAGAAAGGTCATCTTGAAGAGTTAAGATGAATAAATTCCCTTTATGAGATTTAGAAAATTGTCCTACAATATCTATGAAGATTTTCTCATTAGCCAGCCGTCGGCTCCCGACTGTGAAGAGTTTTTTGAGTTTTGTGAGGTAGTCGCTGTAGATTCTGCGGATCGCATTGAAGTCACTTATTTTAGTTTCCTGCACTCCTCCTTGGTGTGGCCCGGTTTCTTGCAATAACGACAAATAATCGTATTAACGATCGCCTTTTGGGCGTTTTCAGGTGTATGACCATTATTCGGCTTAACTTGGAGAGACCTGCAGTCTCTGGCCCATTGTCCCATTTTCTACAATGGAATCAAGGATGACTATGTTTCTTTGTGGGCGATTTTCTCACCCTTTCCTCTTCTCGTGCAGCTTGAATCGCTTTTCAAGAGTTGGTGGATTACGAGCCTTTATGAAATCTTTCGATTTTCCCAATCCTTCTATAAAAACTTGAATGGTCTGAGCTTTCAAACTGTCCTCCAATGCTGTGGTGACTTCTGCGGATTTCCCGTTTGTTTCTTGTTCTAATATGAGTGTCTGTAAGGACTCAATTCGCGAAGAATATGTCATGACGTCCTCATCACTTTTCTGTTTGCTAGAATAGAGTTCTAAATATAGATGTGTCGTGGTTTGCTGAGGTTCTAATGACGTTTTTAAGGTATCTTTGAGTTCAGTCCAGGATTGGATTGAACGGAATTTTACTGCGGCCCGGGCCACTGGATTTTCGGTCGGTTGGGAATTTCCTGCTTCGGAATTACTTGGTTGTAGAATGGATCCAAGTAGGTCATCACGATTATCTGATCTAAAATATTTGTATGCAAGGTATGGTTCGTATGAACAAGCACGCTATCTACTGCAGCTAATGTTTGATTAACGTTTTGCAATAACGTCTCGTTAGATTCTATGACTTCAATGCTCTGGTTTATAAAAAGGTTATCCCTCGAAATTTCTGCAACGGGTCCTTCGGACTCTGGAAATTGTGGATTTGAAAATCTAACAGGAAGACTGAGACGTGGAGCAGGGACAGGGTCTTCGAAAGTTTCCCCACTATCTTCCAATTCAGGGGTAGGGGTCCTACTATTATTATCTACCGTTTCACTCATCAACTAAGTATTAAACAGTAACGATCTATACAGGAAACTACTACTGTTGCTAAACAGTTAAAATAAATTATTAAATGTTATCACTACTAGTTTTGATGATAATAATAATGACAATAAAAAAAAATTTCAATAACTAATTTAAATTGTTAGTATGATAGTAAATGTTCTGTTACTCACACACCGCAAACTGTATTGATGCCGTCATGAGTGTTGTCGTTGAAAGTGTGTTTCGTTGAAAGGGTTTGCATGAATTGAGTTGGCTCTGAGTGTTATCAGTGTAAATAATCATAAATGACGTAAATCCTCTTCGACAGCTCTTATTAAATGGACGTTCGCTTTCCCCGAAACAGCGGGCGCGGGGACCACTACACGTAGTGGGTTTCGAATATTGCTCCGTTATTTTTGATTGTTGTTGTAAAAAATGTTATCAATATTCTTATCAATTTCGGTAACTCTTATCGATATTGATAACAATGTCGATTGTGACAATCGATTTCGATGTTGGTGTCTTACCGATTGCTTGAACTGGTTCGACAGATGTCGGCTTCGGGAGGCGCACTAATGCCACGCCCAAGAATTTGCTGACGCCGATAATTATAGTAATAAAAAGAATATTATTTACGTTATTTTAAGGAATTGTCGGTAGAATGTCTGAATGATAAAGGTCTGGAGTGTCTGGTTTGATCTAAGTGTTTGAATATTCTGCGAGTCGTATTTGGTTACACGGACGCAGTGCGAGATCTTCTTAGCTATTTAAACACTTAAAATGAAATTTTTACTTTAAGCTTAAAACCTAAATCTACTGATCCCACCGCAGCCACCAAAAATGTTATGGATTTTACACACAACACAAAATAAACGTACGCACCAATTGAAGATTAAAATAATTAATGTATTTTTATTAAAATTGGTAGTAAAAATCTTAAGTATAGCTACAAACTGCTAATCGAACACTGTTAATTCTACGACTGACTGACTCCCTGTGTGTTGTCGTGACGGTGCTCTGTCTCTCATAAAAAACCCTTATTCAGCGGTTCCCACGGTAGCAGCGTCGTACGACACACACTCTGCATTATGATTGTAATGAAATACTTCTATATATGTTATCAACATACATAGATCAGGGACCAGAACTGGAACCGAAAAGAACTGGTTAACATTAAAAATTTAGGAACCGGAACTGGAACCGGAACCTTTATTTCCAAAAATTAAAAACCGTAACCGTGACACGGTACGCAGTGGCAACCAGTACAAAGTACAGGTACCGCAACGACCGGTCTGCGATGTCGCCAACTCTCCCACCACGCCACAGAGGCAAGGCGGGACAGGAACGCAAGTCGCGCAATACGAGTACGGGCCGCCGGCGGCTTCTCTCTCGCAACTCGACTGTCATCACGACTACTGGTCACGCGTTGTTTTCTTCATCACATTATTTGTTGTAAAGACTGTAGCATCCCACCACACACTCGTGTGGATCCGTTATTGTGTTTTTCTGTTAGTGTGTCACATGATAGAAATAACTAGGTATGACAGCAACTAACCGTTTATGGCAGTGAACAGCGCAGTCATGGAACTAATAACAAAACATTATTCTTTCCATTGAAATATGACGTCAGCTGCCAGTGAAGATGTTTCAATCACTTTGCGCGGCATTATTCAAATTTAACACATCCCTTACATCAGTGACCTATTCAACACCTACTATAGTCTATAGTCTATACAGCATTTTTATTTTTGTTTAATTAATATTTGGAAATAAAACTGTATTACAAATTAATATTTACACGTTCACTTATCATTATATAACATACCTCTAATTGTATAATATTTAAGTATGAATATACTATAGGTATGCTTGTAAGTTAAAAGTTATTTGCTTATTTGTTTTATATAATAATTATTGTACTCTGTAATTGTCAAAACATTAGTAAGTAATTTAATGTATTAGTTATTTTATTAAGATAATAACTAATATACACATTATTATTGTTTTGTAATATATAAAATACTATTTGCCTAAAATTTGTCTATTTATTTTATTGACTAAGTCTTTGACTTAAATATTATAATATAATTTCCTTAATAAATTCCAATATACATATCACTCAGAATGAAGAACTCTATATACTTTACATGTGTAGCATAACAATCTTAAATTATTTTAGATTTTGTATTTTGGTAAACATGATTATGTTAATATTACCTATACTGAAATTAAAATATCTAAAAATAAATAGGCTTAAGAAATATTATTAATATTAATAGTGTATATTACAGTAAAAATAAGTGATAGCAACATTTTTTTAACAGTGGTAGTATACTGTGTAATACTTTTATGGAATAAAAGTTATATTTCATAATACATGTTATATCTATATTATAAAAGTATACTTCTTATACTACGTACGAACATATATTATGTCTTGGTATTCAGTGAAGGGTTGTTCTAGTGGAAGTAAGCGTAAGGAATTAAGAAATGTTGACCGTAGCCACATTCGTTTTCATCGCTTCCCACATGATACACAATATCAAAAAAAATGGCTTGATGCAACTGGTAATCCTAATTTAAAAGTAAAAATTGGTATGTTTTAAAGCAAACTTTTGATGTATACTTAAATAAATACTCGAGCATTTGTATTTTCTTTAATAATTTATATGGTTTCTTTAAAGTTAGTTTTTCTTACAGCTTATATATATTCTTTACATTTCGATGATAATGCATATTGTAAACCATTAATAGAAACTCTACTGAACTTTTCCCCAAGGCATAAGAGAAAATTGAAGCCGGATGCTATTTCAACACTTAATTGTCACCTTTCTAATTTATTAATGAATCTAGAGGATAATTCTGATAATATTTTTAATCAATCTATTAGGTCAGTATAAAAGCAGTTTAATTGTGTAAATATATACATTATTTCAAAAAACCATTATATTTTACATATTATAATCTGTTATTAAAGCAGTTATGTTACTGACATGGAAACTAGAAAAATTGTTGTATCTCCAGAAGAATTTGTAACATTACATAATTCATCTTGTAGTGCAAAATGTCACAAACAGATGATTATTATCAAAATGAGATTGACAGGTATTTAACTAATGACATTATTAATAAAACATATATAATATAAACAAAAAATTGTAACTGAACTACAAATATTACAAAACGTATATTAATTACTTAAAAAAACAATATATTTTATAAAATATAATTTATATTAAAGTATACAAACAAATGATCAATATCAAAATGAGATTAACAGGTATTTAACTAATGACATTATTAATAAAACATATATAATATAAACAAAAAGTTGTCACCCAACTGCAAATATTACAAAACGTATATTAATTACTTCAAAAAACAATATATTTTATACAATATAATTTGTTATTAAAGCAGTTACGTTACTGACATGGAAACTGAAGAAATTATTGTATCTCTAAATGAATGTGTAACAGTACATAATTCATCTTGTAGTGCACAAACGTCACAAACAGATGATTATTATCAAAATGAGATTGACAGGTATTTAATTAATAACATTAATTATAAAACATATTATATTAAAAACGAATTGTAACTGAATTGCATAGATTACAAAAGTTATTGAAAGAAGCACAGAGTAAAATTAAGGAATTAGAGGATAAATTTAATAAATTTAAAAATATTAACAGTTACCAACAACAGCAAATAATTAACTTTAAAAAAGATAAAAATATGGAAGAACAGCTTTTTAACATAAAATTTCAACAAAAACTTTCTGGGATCTTTACATCAACTCAAATAAATTTGATTTTAAATAAAAAAAAGCATATAAATGGTTTGATGAAGATATATCATCTGCAATTAGCTTAAGAAGCATATCCCCTAAATTGTATAGATATTTAAGGGAAAAAAAGAAATATCCTTTACCAGGTATCTATGTTTAAATTAACTTAAATAAATATACAAACATACTTTACAATTTCAATTATTATTTAATATTTTTCTCAGCTTTATCGACATTGAATTCATGGGCTTGTAAATTTTCAGTAGACCAAGGTATATTGCACCAAGTTTTGTCACTGTTAAAAGCTAAAGGTTAGTAATATAGTATACAAGTATACAATTAAAATTAATAACTTAAAAACATATTTTATAATGTGTTATAGGAGAGTCAATGTCTCGTAATGACAAAATAACTGTGATCTCTTTTGATGAGACGTATATACCAGGCAAAATATGTTATGATAAAGGCAAATATCAGATTATTGGACCATATAAATGTGTACAAGTAGTGATGGCAAGAGGTTAGTCAGCAGTTCAGCAAAAATGTTAATATTAATTTTTAATATGGTATGTGATACATATTTCCCTCATGTTTTATAGGACTTTTAAGTAACTGGAAGCAACCATTGTTTTATGACTTTGACACACCTATGACTACTGAGATACTCTTTAAAATTATTGCTTGTATTCATGAAGTGGGATTTGAAGTAGTTGCTCTTGTCAGCGACATGGGTCCAACTAATATTGGCTTATAGAAGTCATTAAACATAACACCATCATCACCTTCATTCATAAATCCAGTTACACTTAAAAACATACATGTCTTTGCTGATGTCCCTCACCTATTAAAATTGATTAGAAATCATTTTATTGATAGAGGATTTATATTTTCAAATAATACATATATTGGAAGGATTATATTGGAATACAAATTATTGAAGAATATTTAGGTACAACAAAAAACTCAGATTTTAAATTGGCATATAAAATTACAGAGAAACATCTAAATGTAATGGGCACACAGAGACAAAACGTAAAATTGGCTGCCCAATTATTTTCCAATACAATGAGTACAGCTATTAAATGCTGTGGAGAAAAGAGCATTATCAAAAATAATCATTGGGAACAGGTAATAAAATATTTTTTTGAAAAATTAGTATGGAATCATAAACACACGTAATAAATTATTTTAGGCAGTGGATCTTTTTAAAACGATTAATGATTGGTTCGATTTATTAAACACCCAGTTACCAATTGACGGATTTACTAAAAGTTATGGTCTTGATTTGGATAATCAAAACCAAATTCTTAATAAAATGAATACAGTGATGAAAGACTTAAAAGTACATGGCTCTAATCGTAGACTTCCATTTCAAACAGGTATAACAAAAAAGAAAAAAACAATAATAAAATAATAAAAAATAAAACCTGGGAAGTCTCTTTTCTGTATAATGGTTGCGGTCAAGTGTCATCCCTCAGCTTAGAATCTAAAAATAATAAGAAAATAATTATGTCTAATACCTAATACATTTTAATCATATGTACATATTTAATAATATATTATCTAGGTGTTTTAGTGACAAATGAATCACTGAGAAATCTTTTAAAGGATCTTAAAATAGAGTATGAAACAGTGCGCCGATGCTCGACAAACTGTTCCTTTTATTAAATAAGAATATTGTTTACGGTATCATAAAGTTTATTGTACAATGTTCAAAATAAATTATTTACAGTGGTTAGGGATTGACCGGGCCGCACGGCTGGCTCGAGTAAGCAGACCATGTAGGGCGGTATCGGACCTGTAGAGGTGCGACCAAATTACAAATATCGGGTGTTATCAATTTGACATGAATAATTATATAATTGAGAAGGGAGAGCTAGAACCACTCGTTCACGGACTCTAGCAAGTCGTGTTCAGTGCGGTCCTATCTCACAATGCCGCCTGAACAGGCGCACGGAGGGTGGTACACGTAAGGTGTTGGTTCTGAAAAGAACCGTTTCAGTTGGCCGCGATGGTAGGTCGGCGGCTGCCGGTACGTCTTAACAACGCTGTCGATGGTATAATATGTCCGTCGATGCTAGATATCTCTGTACGTAGTGGAGACCTCACGGCTATGTTGACGGTCTTAGTCGCGGAATGATCAGGACCGGTGCTCGGTGATTGCCGCTTCTTGCCGACTCGTATCACGAGTGTCTTCGTCGTTTCGTTGACAGTTGTATTCGGAGCGGCAGTCGGATTGCTGCAGCCGTCAGGTGCCGTCTCGTACGCAGAATATCGTCGTCGCGGTATTAATGGTTTCGTTGGCGTTCTTGACTGGAGTCTCGTGCTGGTTGGTGTTGGTTCTTCGTGTCTTCGGTTCTTCTTTTCTTCGTTCTATGGATGTTGAAGATATGAAGTGTTGATTGAAGAGGTGGAAGAAGACTGTTGATTTTGTACTTTGCTTTGCTTTGGGAGGGGTGGCTATGCCGTTTACTATTCCAGGCTTGTGCCTCTACTAGTGGATGGATTTTGGGGTTGATTGGTAGGTTCAGTTATGTAAGTCAGTCCAATTTAATGGGTATGGTTTGAGTAAACGTTTGGTGGTTGGAGGGGAGTGGGTTTTACCTAAGAGGCGGATATGATCGTATTCGGAAAAAGAGTTATTGTAGAACATTGTTTTTGATTGAGAGCAAATGGAATTTTTTATAGATTTGAAGTTGGCTGATTTTAAAAGGACCGAGTTTCTAACGATAGTGGGCATACCGGTTATCGTGCGTATGCCGATGTTTTGGACGGATTCAATACGTCTCCAATGGGAGGGGCCGATAAAGGGTGCCCAGGAAGAGCCAGCATATGTAAGTATAGGGGTCACGTAGAGTTTAAGTATGTTAAGTTTTGTTTTCAGCGGAACGGGATTAGTACGGTTAAGTAAGGGGTAAAGCATACCACGGACGCGGGTAGCTTTTTTGGTTACGTCTTGAATGTGTTGGTTGAATGTAAGTTTACGTCCAATCGTGACGCCTAAGTATTTGGCCTGTTTTGACCAGTTAACGGGTTGGTTATCGATGGTTAGAGGTGGAATGTGGGTTGTATTAGAACGCCCGAAGAGGACGCCTACTGTTTTGGTCGGGTTTATTTTGATTCGCCACCTGTGGAACCAGTTGGACGCGAGGTTGAGTTGGTGTTGTAGTTGTATGGTTGCACGTTTGGGGTTTTTATTACTAGTAAAGAACATCGTGTCGTCAGCGAAGAGTGAGAGGTTGGCTTTAGGAGTCGTTGGAATGTCGTTAATGTACGTCAAGTATAGCGTCGGTGAGAGACAGGAGCCCTGAGGGACTCCTGCGAGTACGTGTCTGGTAGTAGAGAAGGAGTGTTCAATTTTAGTGGTAAAAGTACGGTCGGTGAGAAAGGATTGGATGATTTTTACGATTTCTAACGAGATGTTGAGTTTGGAGAGTTTGTAGAGTAGGCCTTCGTGCCAGACGCGGTCGAATGCTTTCTCCACGTCGAGGAAGACGGAAGCAGTGTTTAAGTCGTTGTTAAAGTTTTCGCTCAGTTGGTGGGTGAGTTTGGTCAGTTGTAGTGTGGTCGAGTGTTCGGGTCTGAAGGCGAACTGTTCGGGACGGATTTTGTTTTTGAGTTTGTCTTGTAGGTGGGTGAGGATGAGTCGTTCGTAAATTTTGGACAGGGAGGAGCGATTGGTCTATAGTTTTCGGGTTGTTTATGGTCTTTGCCTGGTTTGGGAATGGAGATGATGACTGCTTTTTTCCAGGCAAGGGGAAAGTAGCAGATTCTGAAGGCGCTGTTGATGATCCGAGTAAGGGACAGTATAACGTTGTTCGGTAGGAATTTAAGAGCCGTGTTGGTGATGAGGTCGTCACCTGGGGCTTTCTTTTTGCGAAGGTTGCGAATTATGTCTTGTATCTGGCCGGGAGTGGTAAAGAGGTTAGATCGGGTGATGTCAAGGCCTTGTAGGTACTGGGAGTGAGCGGTTACGTCTGGTAAGTCGGGGCCGGGGTTTGTTTGAAATTGACGTTCGAGCGAGTCGGCTATCAGCTCTGCTCGTTCGTTGGCCGGAAAAACTAGGCCGTCGGGGCCGGTTAGTGGGTGAGATGCTGGACGTTTGTGTAAGAGACATTTGTTGAGTTTGTATATTGAACCGTCTTGGTGGTCTAGTGAGTTAAGAAAGATGTCCCATTGGTCAGTATTGTGCGTTGCGAGTAAGGTACGTATGAGAGATATTTTGGCGTTTAGTTGTCGTTTAATTGTCGGGTCGCGGTTTATTTGCCATTCGTGGCGTATACGGTTTTTGTCTTGTATTTCCAGTTTAATGTAGTCTGGTACTACAGTGGACGGGTGTTTGCGTGTCGGTACGTATACGCTGGATTCAACCGCTTGTTGGATATGTTTTGTGAGGTTTTCGATTGCCAGGTCGATAGACTCACGGTCGTTGGTCGGTTGAGTGGTTGAGTTCGGTAAGTTCGCGAGAGTTGTCGTGTATTTTTTCCAGTTAATAAACCGATTCGTAACCGGTGGAGAAGAAGAGATCGAAGTGCAGTGTGTATCTAGAAGAATGGGGTTGTGGTCGGAAGATAGTTCGTTGAGGTTAATGATTTGGGTTTGATAGGGTAGTCGTACGAGGGCGATGTCGAGTATGTCAGGTCTGTATCTTGTGCATGTCGGGAAATGTGTGGGAGAAGAGGGAGCAGTTACAGAGTAGTCCGATTGTTGTGCGTGGTCAAAGAGGACACGGCCGGCAGCGTTAGTCGTGTGGCTATAGCACAGCGGATGTTTGGCGTTGAAGTCACCTGCCGAAATTTGCCATTCGGCACTCTTTGTCAAAAGGTCGAGGTCGTTTGTCGTTAGTAGGGTTCCGGGTGGTTTGTATACGGCTGAAATAAGTACTTCGTGGCCGTTTAGTTGTACGAGGATGGAAGAGGTTTTGA
This sequence comes from Macrosiphum euphorbiae, assembly GCA_949089665.1. Lineage (NCBI taxonomy): Eukaryota > Metazoa > Arthropoda > Insecta > Hemiptera > Aphididae > Macrosiphum > Macrosiphum euphorbiae. The sequence continues at coordinate 42,657,450 of CARXXK010000001.1, read as the reverse complement.
TGGTTGTGTTTAGGGTAACTGGTTGGTGGACGATACGTCGGTTGACGAGAACGGCCGTGCCTCCGTGGGCGGGCGAGCCCCGCACGGGCGGCAGGTCGTTCCTGTACGTAAAAAAGTTAGGAATGTGAAGTCTGGCAGAGGGTTTTAGGTGGGTTTCGTTAAGTAGGATTATGTCGGTTTTCAGTTTTAGTGCTAAAGAGCGCAGTTCGTCAAGTTTGTGGTTAATGCCGTTTGAGTTCCAAAATAGAATTTTTAAGTTATCCATTTTGGGGGGGATAGTATGGTTAAGAATGATTGTATTGCTGTTTGTATCAGGGTTTTGGGGTCCTGGTTGTTTACTATGGCTGTTAAGAGGTTGGTCAGGAGGTTTAAAATGAGGGACAGGTTAATTTGTGGGGCTTCGGGATTGGTCGGTTTTGGTGGTGGTGGTGGTGGGGGCGCTTGGCCGGTGGTGGCTGCAGCGTACGAGCGGGTTTGGGGTTTTATTGTAGTTGTTGTTGGGGGCGGGAGTGGTGTAAAAGATTGAGTTGTCGGCGGCAGGGTTTGAGGTTTGGTTGTTGGTGGTGCGATTTTGGGTTTTATCGTCAAGAGATGTGGGCATCCGCGGAAATTAGCCGTATGAGGCCCGCCGCAATTGCAGCATGTCGGGGTTTGCTCGGGAGTTTTTTGGCATTCAGATGCCAAGTGATTTCCTGCGCACTTGACGCATCTGGGTGGGTGGCCACAGTTACGGGAACCGTGTCCAAAACGTTGGCACGAAAAACATTGTGCCGGGCCGGAAGGTTTAAGGGCTTCTACCGAAATTGTAAGATAAAATAGGGAGTTGAGAAGGAAGATATCCTTGGCGTTCGGGGTTGCCGCAATGTGTACGAGGCACATGGGCATCGGTTTTTCGGGAGTACCGAAACGGCGAATGTATTTTGTTTGGAAGTTTATCGTTTCTAGTTCGGATTTTAGATCGTCAGTGGTGATGTCGGTCGGTATGCCCTTTAGAACGACCTTAAGGGAACGATCTTCAGGGAGGCTGAAGGTATGGAATTCAGTTTTGCTGTCAACTAGGACTCTCTGAATTTGTCGGAAGTGGGTGGGGTCGGTAGTTTGGACAGTTATTTGTCCATTGGATGTGGTTTTGGCTGTAATTGCCGATGGAGTGAAGTTCGGAAGTTTGTAGATGATTGGTGCGATTTTTCGCCAGGACGCAGAGCTTAAGATTAAGGGGGGTGGCCTGATTTGCTTGGGTTTGGCTGATGTCGGGATTTGTTGTTCGGATGTTTTGGCTGGTGGAGGTTTAGTAGTCGGGGCGGAGTGTTGGGCGGATTTGTTTGACTCGGTGTCGGAAGAGGAGCAGTTTGACGACATTGTTATTGATGAGTCGGTCGACGGAGTTGGAGAGGGGGGGAATCCCTCTGTGGACCTTTTAGGAAGGTGGACGGTGGGGATGGTGAGGCACGTGGACGTCCCTTCTTGGAACTCCCGGGTGTATGCGCGGGGCCCCTCCGCTTGTTAGCTGTTTTGCCCATGGCAAGACCGTAACAAACTCAGGGTTTAAAACTGAAAAGAGCGATTTTCTGGTGGTGTGACGGGTGGGTCTAGGGGGGTTTGGTTTGGTCAGGGATGGGATTCTGCGGCAATGAGAGGGCGCGGCCCCTCGACAGATAAACGGTGGGAGGTGGATACCCGTCGCTTTCGCGACGGCTTACCTTGGGCGCTGGTGCCCTGTCGGAGTAGCGGTGAAAACGGCTGTTGATTTGGACTACGACGTCGCTTCCGCGGCGGTTTAAGTGGGCGCTGGTGCCCTGTTGAGAGCGGTGAGAACGGCTGTTTGAACGCTGACGCTTCCGCGGCGCGGCGGCTTATTTGGACGCTGATGTCCTGTTGGAGTGAACCGGCAGTTGACGGTTGACGGTCGGGATTTGACCCGTGGGCGCTGTTGCCCTGTTGTAGGAACTGTTGAGAACGCTGGATGCCGTGTTGGTCAGCAGAGTACGTGTACACAGTCTGGCTGTTGGCTGGATAGTGATAATTTGGTTACTGATGATGGTTGTTGATTTTGTATGAGCATGCACCCGTATATATACCCGTCGCCGTACCGACTAGTAAACCGGTATGCTGATTGGTGTTTACAGTCGGCACGGTTTCTTTTGTAATTTAGCCGGAATTTGTTTTACAAAGGTCAAAATGGTATCTACGTAATCGGTGTCATCTCTTCTATTCATAGATATCCTTTTCTTGTCTGTACTTAAAATATGTATTTATAAATCAGCCTTTAAGCATCGCCTATTTCTGATTGGTCGGGCGTTCATTTTTTGGTCACGGTAGGTCTGTGACTATATTGTAGATGTCAAATGTGGTGGCCCTGAGAAGGGCCGTTTTTGTTAGTTTGCTCCGTTACAAGTACAAAGATATAAAATATATTATGACAATGAAAGTAAATTTGGGGCAAATAACCATATGTCTCCAATGGAATTTAAATATAAGTAGGCTTATGTTATATAAATATTTATTTCTATGTAAATTATCATACAGAATATAACTGAACATTGTGAAATATTAAAAAAAAAACTTACGATTTGTGTTTAGTTTACGCTGGTATTTGTCAGGCAAACACTCCAGTGCTGTGTTTACAGAACATCGCAATACACAAGATACAGATGAAGAGTGTTTAGTAAATTGCCTAATATCTTCAACTATACAGCAAGCCAACATTTTAAACAATGATGATTTAAGTATGAATGAAGATATAACAGATTCAACTCTGGCAGTCATAGAAAATGATTATGGCAGTATGTCTAAAATTGAAGTACCAAAACACAGTATGATGTTATTAAAAGATTTTGAAAATGAGGTTATAATCTTTGTTTGACAACAACTAACTATTGTTGAGTTTAAATAAAAATCAATAATATATTATCTTCTCACTTTTTAGTTACCTGTCAAAGATAATCCACAGATTGATGACTGTCTAGAGTATGTAACGGGATCTGTAGCTCGAAAATTCATTCACAAATACCATGATCTTGGGGAAAAATTAGGCGATCCTGATATAAACCTAAATTCAACATGGACAGAATATATTAATAAAGGATATTTAATAAAACCTTCAGCAAAGTTAATTGAAGCGGCAACAATCTTAGAGACCATATTTAAAGATTTTCATACTTGTAATAGTTTAAATAAATCACCAGGTATTATTTGAATTGTTATTATTATAAAAAAATAACTAATGCACTTCACAAAAATCTTTTCTGTAGGTGTAATGAAAACTGTTGCTGATGAACTTGAAAAAAGAATAAAAAACAAAATAAATATTCCATATGAAGTGTTACACTGCTTGGTGGAACAAGGACGTTTATCAGATTGAATAATCTAAATAACGAATTGTCTAATAAAGTTATTACAACAAAACGAAGCAAAATAAAGAAATTTAAATCGTGACTTTTTTTGTTATTGAATGTTGCTAATTATCAATAATAGTTAATACTAAATAGTTAAAACACTAAAATATTAAATGTAATCTTATAGCTTCTTATTGACTTCACCACAGTTTAGATCTTACTATACACTACAATCTGAATAATTAATTAATTAAATAATTATAATATATAGGTACTGCAGAATTATACTCCATGAGTATTATGAATTATTATTATAAAACATGAATTATATAATAATAATATTTGTTATTATTAGTTATTACATAACAATGCTAAATTTTAATATAACTTCAAAGTTAATAATTTAATAGTTTATTAAATAACAACTTAAACATGATAGAATTTAATTTAAAAATTAAAAATTTTCAACAGTTGAATTAATTATCAGTTGATTTAAACCACGGTTATCTAGGTGTAGATTAGCGGTGTAGATAACCGTGATTTAAACATAGAATTTAAAAGACAACAAATATGAGTGATAACAATCCTTGGCGGATGACGTAAGCAACATGCGCGCGGCGAAGTTGCTGTCATACCTAGTTATTTCTATCATGGTGTGTCACGAATAAACGTGCCCCCGCGGACCTTAGTACCACTAACCAACAGTGTTCGCATTATTTATCAGTGTCACCTTCACGCCACAATGTACGACCGGCCTACCGTGGACACCATACCAGTCCATCACCGCCGTAGCCGCGTCAACCGTAACCTTAATTATAAAAAGGTTATTTATGTTTGGGTAGACTAGTTATTCGGACTAGTAAAAGTAAGACTATAGAAATGACTATTTTGTTTGTCCATTTGCAGGTTCAGAAAAATAAAAGTAAAATCTTTTAATGTTATTTTTATTTTGTGTTGTGACTTATAATTCGTCGACGTAGAATCAGAGAGTCGTATCAACACTATCAACCAATTGATTATTAATAGAAATAAACCTCTAGTCGAGTGAAAATATATAGTTATAAATAATAATACGGGCATAATATTAAACTAAAACATTGTAAAACTAAAAATTGTTGATAAGAAAATCCATTTTATATGACATTGTCGACGTGCTCCGAGTGCCGACCTAGCACGGCAGCAGTCAGCAATAGAGATGTGGGCATGGTTAGGCGACCTGGTGCAAGGTCAACTCGAAATTTTATTTTTAGAGTTGCAGTGTCACGCCTAACCGGACATGCATATTACGGCAGTCGGTCGAAAACTGACGTCTATAATCACTTAGGCCCGTACCTATAAATATATAATGTATTTTTGAGGATAAAACGAATTATAATGTTTTATTACTCAGAGCAGCTAAATATATTATAATATATACCTATAATAGGTACAACTGATGTCGACCGCGCTACTGTTAATCATATGGGTATTGTATTATGAGATAACTTTACTGCATGTAATATATTTTACACTTGTCACTTACGACCACGATTAAAGATATTCTGGTTACACATCGAGACTGTATTGGGAAGACAAAATAACACCCGGAGCGCTGTTGTCACTATGGCTGGCGGTTTCCCCCCTAAACCGATGTGGGACTAGTATTCTGATAACACACTGATTATTATGTAAAATGCAATACTGATTTTTGAATATTATTATAATTATTCTTATTTTGTTCTTACTTTTGTTTTTTGTTGAGATATAACTGTGAATTATAATATTTTGAAATGTATATATCATTAAAATCAATATTTGAATTCGTGAAATGTACCACAAACTCAAGAAATGCTGAAGAAAGGTGAAGAAGTTTAGCGAGCGAAACAAATTATTCTTGGTGGTAAAATTCAGGAGGTAAATTTAGTTTTTGTAGCTAAACTACAATCTAGCTTATAAATTTAACAATGTAATTTAAAATAGTTTTATCATTGCTTAATCACTACTGCTTATACTTTATTAACTACAGAAGAATGGTTTTTCAATAAAAGCTCTAGTTATGCAAAGTTCACATATTAGAAATAAGCCTCATGAAATATCTGGAAAATTGACTGCAGATTCTTCAAATATTAAAATTGAATCGTTTGCTTGCTCTTGTGCTGCTGGTGCTTCAGAAAGTTGTAAACATGTTGTTGCTGTGCTGCTATTCTTAAATAAGTATCATAATATGTACTCTAGAGTGTAACATGACTGTATTACCTATGTCTAGAATTAACTTGCTATACTACTTAGTTTTTCATTTTGATTGTACTATAATATGTATTGTATTAATAATTATAAACATTAATACCATTTCAATTATAAAATTAGAATTATTTAACTTATAGAAACAATTTAAATGAGATTGATACTCTGTCATCTACTGATGTGCAATGCCAGTGGTCAAAATTAAAAGAGCCATCTCTAGAGCAGTTTAAACCGGTCTCTATTGAACATTTTTGCTGTGTGAGGTCTACTGAAAAAGTTCCATTAACTACATCTCCGTCCGAATTAAGGTAACTATTCTTATTAGGATTGTATGAACATTATCTAATGCATATTTGTTTGTGTAATTTCAGATCAGCTCTTATATCTGCAGCACCAAATTCTGCAATTGCTCTACACTGTGTTGGACGAAATCCTAGAGAAATATCTTTAAATAAAAATGATGTGGTTTTAGAAGAACCATTTATTTTCACTACTCATCCACATTTATTATCACTTGATCTGTACAGTGTTTTAAATCTAGGTGACTGTTGTCAAACAGTTTACGAAAGTGATATTAAACTAAATGATAGCCCTATTAATATTAGAACAAAATCTTTAGTTGACAAATCTTATTGGCACAAAATACGACAATATAGAATCACCGGTAGTCGGTGTTATTCTTTAAGTGGTTTTGTCACTTCTTACAACTATCCATGGTTAGGTTATTCACCTGATGGTATAATTGTGAACAAGGTAAATGAACCAATTAAATTAGTTGAAGTAAAATGTCCATATCCTAGTTGTACAGATGACTCCCAAAATATTTTTGAGAAAATCATCTATATTTCTAAAAATGCTGATGAGTCATTTACATTACTTAAAAAACATGCATATTATGCACAAGTCCAACTAGGTTTAGTTCTATTAAATTTAAATAGTTGTGACTTCATAATTTATAACAGTATAGAACATAATTATGTAGTTATAAATGTTAAATTTGATGATCAATATTGTAAAACATTACTACAAGTGTTAAAAATTGTATATTTTGAAAAATTATTACATACAATTTGTGAATTAAAAATGTAAATATACTAATATATTAAACAACTGATTATTTATGATACTTTATATCATAATATTATTTTACTTCTAAAATCATATAGGTACATTAAATTTATCACTTTCAAAAATTGAGGAGCTTAAGTTGCACATTCCACAAATAATAATCATAATATCATTTGCTAAATAATTACGAGACCATGAAAATTTAGATTGAAAAATTTTAAATGATTTTATGCGCTGGTTAATTCTCTCAATGTGTACACGAGCACTAGCTATATCTTTATTTAAAAGTGCCTCAGCTTTAGAAAACTGTATTTTATTTTTTAGGAAAGGAGGTCGAATTAAATCAATTTGTTTTTCTAAACACAAATCATCAATTAAAAATCCCTTATCAACCATTATCCCATCAAATCTTTCCATCATTCCTATCAATCCACTTTGCTTGAATATTGTTTTATCAGATGCCCTTCCCCCATATGGTTTGCTAATATATGTTATTAAACCACCGGGTGATATACCAATTAAGAATTTTAAAGTGAATGTAGATTTATAGTTGCTATATGTTCTAATTCGGCATGTCAAGCATTTGGGTTTTTTTGCAATGAAATCTCTGTGCAGTCTATAACTACTCTAGTTTTGTTGAAATTTTCAAAGCAATATGGAATGTCAGAGGAAATTTCTTGTTTTGATGGCCAATATATCACACTGTTTAAAAGCATAGCTAGTGAAGGTATAATTGATGCATAAATTGTTCTGCAAGACTCAGGTGAAACATTTTTGAATAATATTGATAACACTATGAAAGATAAATCTTGTTTCAATTTCATAAATACCATGACAATTCTTTCTTTGTAACTTATATTATGAAAACGCTTATCCGGAAACTCTAAACGATACAATTCCTCAATTTTATTCAATAAATTGAATGAAGGTATTCCAGTCATAGTATTTAAATGTTTAGGTGAGTTAATTAAAGAAATAAATGGAACCATTAAATCACCACTTGTTACTTGAGTTGAAACATTAAATTTTTCATACAGTTCTCTTATTGTTTCATCAGAATCATCGTCATCAATATCAGACATGTCTTGCGAACATGTTGATTCAAAATGCTATAATTAAAATTAAAATATAATTACTTGTTGAATATTTTTTAATCAATATAATTTTTTACCTTTTCTGGTATTTCAACAGAAGTAGAAACCTCACAAGAGTTGTTTTCATTTGAAGACTTTTTGGGTAAATCTCTTTTCTTAGGAGACCGTCTTTTTTTGTGTAACAGAAGTGGAACTGTGGACATTGGTAAATTTTTAAAGTATTTTGTTTTATATTTCTAGACTCTAAAATATTGTTGCTCTTAAATGGAAAACAAATATCACCATTAGAAATAGGTGATACATTTGAAGAAAATAATACTTTAAATAAATTTCAAATACTTTTAGATAAAGTTAGTATAGTAAAATGTTGCCAAGGAGCTATCATTTCAAACCAAAATGCTAACATTAAAGCATCATTTGGTGCTCAGTATGTGAAGTCCAGTGGCCAATGGCGACATAGTAATTGCTTAACAATCGTCAAAAAAGCTGACAAGTATTATCAAATTACTTTTAAAATAAATTAATACAAAAGTAGTTCAGCTTTTACAGCTAAATATATTTACAATTTGTTTTATTTCAGTAATGTATGTTCATGGTGTAAGCGTTTGACCTTTTCTATTCAGAGAAAGTGTACAAAACTTAAAAAAGAAGAAAACACCAGAGTTTATTTTTCACCGAATAAAAAAAAAATTGTACAAACAATTCAAAAGGCTAAAGCAATTGTTAAAAAAGACATTTTCGGGCTAGTAGAAAAATCACTCAACTAGAAGATAAGTTAAATAAAGTAAAACATGAAATGAGCACAATTGGTGACACAAAGTTGAAAAATATTTTTGAGAGTTTAAATATATCAAATGAACAATGTGAATTAATTAAAGAAATAATTGCTGCTGCCAAAGTAAAAAACCCCAAAAACCGACGTTATAGTGAAAACTAGAAGTTGCTGTGTTTGCTATTTCAAATAAGGTATCTTGAGAAATTAAGTTTCTTAGATAATTTTTTTGTAATTTGTAAATTTGTCTCATAGATTGACGCGGTCCCGCGCAAAATCTGTTGAATTCAAACAGCCTTTGCGCGGAAGCCGCGCCGCGGCTTCTCAATCAAACCGCCAATCGACGACGGACGACGCCGGCGCACGACACGTGCGCCTGGAACCGTCGGCCGGCCGTCCAGCGAACCGGATTGTCAAGGCGCGCTCTCTCGTCTTTCCGACACCGTCCGGTACGCATCTAAACCACGACACCATTTGTGTATTTCACCACCGATATATGTATATTGAATAATTTTGTTTCTTTACAATAAAGGAAAATTACACCTGAGTGCGACGTTCGTTGGTTCTTTTTTTTTTTTTATAATATTGTTATTATTCCGTTTTATTTGTTTTCGACCCGACGGTATCCATCGGTCACCATCACCACATCAACGTCCACGCGGCACAGAACAAGTCCGCGTCAACTGGCTCCCCGAACAGGAATCACCGGTAAGTGAAAACTTTCTTACCACATACTACCACCCCCAAATAAACCCCCGTTGCGCGTTTTGGAAAAAAGTCACCAACGCGATCCGGCAAAAACGTGGTTTGCAGGCGGTAACGGAAAAACCGGCGTTACGTAATATATTACATAACCATAAAGGACGTAACGACCGGCCGCGCCGCCCGACTCACGGACGCACCGACCACACCGCGCGCGACGCACCAAACACACACGACGCAGGTAGGCATTAGGTAGGAACGCAAGAGCGCGAGAGGGTCACACCACCACCGCGTAGCTCCACCACCCGCCAACGTAAACACGCGATTACCCGGGACAAAAATACCACGTAATCGGACTGCCGCCGCTTAAAGCGACAGCCGCCGCCTTCCCTAATCGCAGTAGTGCACCGGATAACGCACACACGCGCATCCGCGAAAACACTGCGAAGACCGGTTACTGTGATCGCCCGGCAAGCGCAACAATAACAATAACAACCCACTGACCTACATTCCGTACGCAAATAAACACCGATAAGCGGACAACACAGCTGATCGAAGGAACGCGATAACCGTTCCAAAGACAACAGCCACATTTTATAATTTCTCGTCAACAACACCGGAAAACCAACCGGAAGTCATGCCGGGAAAATATATTAATGAATTGACCGCCGCGGAATTGCGCTACGAATGTGGACAGAGCGGTTTATCGGATACGGGCGCGAAGGGTGATCTCGAAATTCGATTAACACAACATTTCGCGGACATGAACCTGCAGGCCAACGAAATCCGGTTCCCGCCTATGGAACCCACTGGGCAGACCGGACATAGCTCGGCCACAGGTCTGGTACCCGACGCCAGTCAAACCGCGCAAATACAGATCGAGACATCACACGCCCCACCCCAGATCACCACCAACAATACAACACCCCAACCATCAACCACACCCACACACCAACAAGCTATGGATATGATCCAAACGGGTCGTACCATAATTAAGGAGGTACGGCAAGCGGTGGAGAACTCGGCGCATGGCTGCGGTCTGGAATCGCGACTGACCATGCTCGAGAACTGTATGGCCCGCTTTGGCGAAGACCAACGTCGCATTGCAGAGACAATGCGACGCCTAGAGATGGGTATGGCACGCCAAGCACCGGAACAACAACCGGAGGCAACCCCACCGACCCGCCCACGCCACACAGTGTTATCGAACAACACGGAATACGGAGCGAGGTACTCCGCGGCACGCGAACCGCCGTCCGCGGGTAACCAACACGCCGACCATTCAGTACGATTCGACGACACAACAAATTTACACCATGCCCCCTCCTCCACACACACCTACGCGGCACAACAATCGACGCTGATACCATACGACGACGTATGTGCAGCGAGACATTCGCTGCCGGAGTACCACGGGACAACACCTGAGGAGGACCCGGCAAGATTTATTCATAAAGCGGAGTCGATAATGTACCAATCGCGTATAGATAGGTCGGCCTGGACAAATATTATCGCACAGCAGCTAAAGGGTGCAGCCAGTACCTGGTGGAACACCATCAGACTACTGGACGTCACCTGGGACGAGTTCCGCGCCGAATTTTTAGAAAAATTCGACAACGTGGAAATACGGTCACGGCTGCGGGCAGAGATAGTATCCGTCCGACAAACACCAACGCAATCGCTAACGGAGTTCGTGACACAAAAAAACCAACTTCAATACGTCAATACCGGTCAATACCGGACTATCTGAAACACAGCTAGTAGGTACTATAGCCGGACTAACGCGCAACGAATACCGCACGGACATAAGATTGCAAAGACCAGCGACTTTCGGAGACCTCCGCCGGATCGCTGGAGTCCTGGAGTACACACCTGACGACCCAGCGACACAACCACAGCCGAAACCGGCGCAAAAAAAATTTTCCCAAACCCGCCCACCTCAACCAACGCACCAACCGCGAACACGGGACGGTACGGCAGGCAAACCGCAACCGCCCAACCCGTGCAGATACTGTATAGGTCCTCACTGGAACAGTGACTGCCCCGGGAACACACCGCGTTCGGGAAACGGGAAATGAGTCGGCGGACACCTGTCCACGCCGCCGCCTCCACCACACACACACACACACACACACCACCACGCCACCACACACAACATTCGGCATTACAGACGGGGATATAACCATCAAACGCGCATCGATAAACTCGGCGTCCTCACATATATCACCCGTCCAAACATCAACAATTTCGTTAAGTAGCAGGTCACCATCACCACACCACGCGGCACCCCAAAGGTCCGCATCAACGACCCCTACTACGAAATTAACAGGTACACATACAGTACATACACATAGCACAGAGGTAACCGAAACGGATGCTCTGGTAATGGCGGTGCAAACCGCTCCCCAGAACACCGGTATCGCGGTTAAGAACCAGTTATCCAGCTATACATCACCACCAACGTCGAATAACGCTAAACGAGTATGCCCCGACAAAATTCCGACCCCCGCGGTCGAACTCGAATTTAGGTCAGGCCCCGTAACAGCTCTACTCGACTCCCAAGCACAAAAATCGTATGTAAGCCCGAACACTGCACAACAATTTGGCACCCCCCACCACGGACAACAAACTCAGGTACGAATGGCGGATGGTCACACCACATTGACAAGTGGTACCTCCACATTCAGAATTGGAGACCTCACGGTCACTTTCAACGCAGCCATTCTGGACAATTTATACTGCGACATGTTCCTAGGTCACGACTTTCTCGTACAAAACGAAGTCACCTGGGACTACACAACGAGCACTATTCATTTAGGTTCGAATAGGAGAACAACAGCGTGCTGGAAAGGTCGGATACCCACCCCCAGCCCAGCACTAGATGTCGACAAATTAACAATAAACGGTGACCACCACACACGCGCGAAACTCGCCGAAGTAGTACGTAACTATCCGGACGTATTCAACGGTAGGGTAGGCCGCACCAGGTTAATAGAACACGACATCCTCCTCAAAAATCACACACCCATAGCCCTCAAACCATATCCCTATCCACCGGTAAAACAGGCCATAATCGATACCATGATACGGGACATGGAGGAGCAGGGACTGGTAGAACAAAGCACATCCCCGTGGGCCGCACCCATCGTCTTAGCAAAAAAGAAAGACGGCTCACCCCGACTGTGCATTGATTATAGGCGGCTCAATGATATCACTGAGTCCGACGCTTACCCAATGCCCGACCTCAACACGCTGATACGTCAGATGAGAGGGGCAAAAGTGTTCAGCGTTCTTGACCTTAAGTCGGGGTACTGGCAAGTACCACTTAAGCAGGACGCGCGAAAATACACGGCATTCCGGACGCGTCGGGGCCTATACCAATTCCGAGTCCTCCCCTTCGGCCTCAAAAACAGCCCCATGACCTTTGTGCGACTAATGGACGAAGTCTTGAGGGGGTACCTGGACGAGTTCGTTCGCATGTATCTAGACAATATAGTGGTGTTTTCGAACACTACGGATGAACACCAGTGCCACTTAGACAAAGTTTTAGAACGTCTACAGAGACACGGGCTGACATGCAACCCCGAGAAATGCAGATTCGGATCAACCGAAATCTCATTTCTTGGACACCTAGTCACCTCCGACGGTATAGACAAACAACCGGAGAAACTAGAGGGCATCATAAACTACCCCCCACCAACAAAGCAGAGGGACCTACGGAAATTCCTGGTACAGCCAGTTTGTCGACAACTACGCGGACACCATAGCACCCCTAACGAATAGACTCAAACAGGGAACCAAATGGTCGTGGACCGAAACCGAACAGGCGGCATTTACCAAAATAAAACGCGCCCTGTACGATTCGCCTAAACTATCGACGCCGGATTACGGAAAACTGTTTTCCCTACAGACCGATGCTAGCGAGATAGGAGCGGGAGCCGTCCTTTTCCAACGGGGTGACAGCCCGGACGAAAGGCGGATAATCGCCTACGCAAGCAAAAAGTTTAGTGATACGCAAACAAGGTACGCCGCGGTAGAACGCGAGTGCCTCGCGATAATCTGGGCAACCGATAAGTTTAGACCATACCTGGAGGCACGCCGGTTTGACCTATACACAGACAACTCAGCACTCACGTGGCTCCACCGAGCCAAAAACACAAACTCAAAATTAACCAGGTGGGCACTACAGTTGGCCAACCTAGATTACAAAACCACGCATGTGCCCGGCGTACAGAACGAAGCGCCGGACATGCTCTCCCGCAACCCGACTACCGGGCCCCCGGTAGACGAGGAACACCTCGAGGAACGACTAGTAGGAGTACCCACCTCACCACTCGTCACCACTACTAGCTCACCGGCCGACAATCTGTTCGCCACGACGAACCCGGCTACCACCACTAGTCACCCCACAATCACACACGCTATGCTCGTGACATGGCAGGCCAATGACCCCGACACACGAGACATAGCGCACAACACGACAACGGACGACCCAGCGCGCAATACCGGAGGTACCTCGGAAAAAAAAAACAATTCATTTTTACCGACGGTCTTCTCCGGATAAATTTGGGCGAACACACACCCGTAGTCATTCCAAAAACCAACACGCAGAACGTGATCTGGACTTACCACGATCACGTACTCGCCAACCACCCGGGCTGGAAAGAAACGTACAGGGCGATCAAACAACGTTTTTTTTGGAAAGGACAAAAAAACGACATCCGACTGTACGTCAAATCGTGTCACATTTGCTCGTGTACCAAACCACTAAACACGCGCGCAGACGGCCCCGCGACCACCAGAATACCCCGACACCCCTGGGAGGTGGTAAGCATAGACCTCATGGGCCCCTACCCGCGCACGAGTAGGGGAAAACAATATATACTGGTTGCCACGGATTTGTTTAGTAGGTGGACCGAGGCATACCCCCTCGGAACAGCCACTACAAAAACAATAACCGAAACGCTCGAACGAGAATACTTTTCACGTTTCGGATACCCCCGTGTGTGCTTAAGCGACAACGGCCCACAGTTCGTAGCAAACGATATGCGTAAAGCGATCGAACAGCGGGGAGCCGAGGGCTGGACAACTCCGGTATATCACCCGAGGGCCAACCCAGTCGAACGCCGTAACCAGGAATTAAAAAAAGGTCTACGCGCGCTACTCGCCAATGGCAACCACAACACCTGGGACACCAAATTAGCCCCCATACTTTTTTCGATCAGGAACAGGCGCAACGACCGGACAGGATACCCACCGTCGGTACTCGTCCTCGGGAGAGAGGGCAAAAGGCCGGGGGACTGGATACTGTCGCGGACAGCGGAAAACCCGATCGAACAAATAAATATGGACAGGGCTAGGCGCGAAAATAATGTACTTACCGCACCACCGGCAACAGGTGGCCCGACGGACACAAAGTACAAAACAGGTAACACGGTGTACTACAAGCCACACCACCTGTCAAGCGCGCACAAAAAGTTTCACGCCGGCTTCGCACCGAAATGGTGGGGACCGGTGAAACTACACAAACGCGTAGGCAAAGGTGTGTTCATCACAGACCAACAGCCAGCACGCAAACTACACGTGTCCTGCCTCAAACGGGCGAACACAGCAGAGCCCCAACAACCCCCACCCAACCCCCCCAAACCATAAACCCACAATAGTATTTTTGTGAACTTAATTTCAGTCAGCACAGCAATACACCGCGAGATGGAGCAGCAACGCACCTCATCAACATCCACGCTCCAACAAGCGGCAGAGCTGCTCGAACGAAGTCAGCAGCTGCTGAGGGCGGTCACCCTCGAGGAGGGCACCACCGTCACCACGGCGGCCAGGGTCCGACGGACGACCACGGCACAATTGCAGCGAGACCCGGTACTGTGGGCCGCCTACTCGCGCGGATGGGAGGACCGCACGGCCGTATTCGTTAGGGCAACGAGCGGCGAAACCACAACCACAGTGCGGCACAATAGGTCCCGCAGCCCCAGACGGGTGACCCGACCACCGTCCCACCCACGACCGCTGATGGAGAGGCCGGTAACACCGCCAAGTACGGCGACCAGGCCACCTCCAACAACCACCTTCAACCCGCCGCCACCGCCACCACCAAGTGCCACCGCACCAACACCACCTACAGCCACATTGAACGCCCGCCAACGCCGGAACCAGCAGCGGAAGCGGGACTTCATAACAAAACGACAACAGGCATCCCAGCAGCACCGCCTGGAAACACCGGCACTACCCGTAACCCCAGGCCCAGAGACGGTCCTGTCACAGCCAGGGCCTGCGTCCCCGCACATAACCGTGGTCACGGTACCGGAAGTGACACCCACTTCCGGAGCGACCGGAACCACGGAGCGACTGGCGGCTACCACAACTCAACCCGAGGATATGGAAATATCCCCGGAGGAGGAGGCACAGCTGTTAGAAGGTGCGGGCACACACCTGGCTGACCAAGAGGACATGGACGTTAGTCAACTATTCTTTAGCCCCCCAACATCGCCCAACCACGACTAGACACCGCCAGGGCCACGTCCGCTGAACACAGCCGGAAAACGTGACCGCGGACAAGTGTCTACTCCCACCACCCTCCACTCATGAACCTCCACAACCACCTCCACACCCTGAACAAACCACAACACCGGTAACGGCCGGAACACCAACGCCGTTGGCGGTTTGGGGGGGGGGGAGTATGACGCGGTCCCGCGCAAAATCTGTTTGAATTCAAACAGCCTTTGCGCCGCGGCTTCTCAATCAAACCGCCAATCGACGACGGACGACGCCGGCGCGCGACACGCGCGCCTGGAACCGTCGGCCGGCCGTCCAGCGACCCGGATTGTCAAGGCGCGCTCTCTCGTCTTTCCGACACCGTCCGGTACGCATCTAAACCACGACACGATTTGTGTATTTCACCACCGATATATGTATATTGAATAATTTTGTTTCTTTACAATAAAGGAAAATTACACCTGAGTGCGACGTTCGTTGGTTCTTTTTTTATTTTTTTATAATATTGTTATTATTCCGTTTTATTTGTTTTCGACCCGACGGTATCCATCGGTCACCATCACCGAATCAACGTCCACGCGGCACAGAACAAGTCCGCGTCAAGATCTCCTTGTGGTTATACATTTTTGTTAGAACAAAAGATCTTGCCATTGCCTTGTGTAAATACACTGAGAAATCACTTATTGGCAATTAAAGTTGGTTGCGGTTTTGATGATGAGTTTTTTGGATTACTCAAGAAAAAATTTTCTAATAAAACTGATCATCAAAGAAAGGTAATATTAGTGTTTGATGAAATATTCCTTAGGGAGAGCATAAGTGTTAATACTAGAACACTAACTTATCTCGGATTAGAAGATTTTGGTGAAGGCTTTGGGACTAGAGAAAATAAGAAGGCTAACCATGGGTTAGTGCTTATGATTCAGAGTTTAGCAGATAACGTTCATATGCCAATAGCAGTTTTTGCTTTAAATGGTCCAATAAAAGGTTTATATTTAAGAAAAAAGGTTAGCAATCATATATTTTTTTAAATGTATTATTTTTAGGTGTAGATTTGGCCAAAATCGTGATAAAATCAATATTATTACTTGAGAATACTGGAGTTCAAGTAATGGGAATTAAAAGTGATGGAGCATCTACAAACAGAAATATGTGGAACTGGTTGGGCATAAGTGCAAAAAGTCAAAACTTTAAAAACAGTTTTGAAAATCCTTTCGATAGCCAACGCAGTGTTTATGTATTTTCAGATGCCCCACATTTGTTGAAGACCATCAGAAATAGATTGTATACAAAAAAAGCATTAAAAGTAATTAAAATTATACTTCACTAATAAAATTAGTTAAATGCACTTTTAATTTATTTTTCTATTTTAGATTCACCCAACTAAGTCTTTTATAAAATGGAAAGTTTATGAAGATCTTTACTTACATGATTCCAAGAATATTACTAGAGTATGTCCTAGATTATCTAAAAGTCATTTTGAACTTAACAACTTCTCAAAAATGAAAGTTAAATTTGCCGCACAAGTAATTTATTGAATTTTTTTTTTTTTTTTAATATTTCTTCAGTCAATTTTTACTACTGATTGTCAATTGATAACACAATTGATTTAATTGAATACCTTTCTAATATATTTTTTTTTTTTTTGATATTTAGTAAATCTGTAGCAAATGGAATCACATTTGATGCTCTTAATAGAAAGTATCCTTTAGAAGGAATTAGGAAATCCAGCAAAGATTTGGAGGTTTCTTTATGGTTTTGTTTGTTGTGAATGTTTCTGTGATTCTTCTGTGATACTAATTTTGGGAAAGTATTTTTTTAAATAATATAAACTTTTATTTTTGTTCATAAATATAATTGTGTATAGAGCACCAGACCCAGTGGCGTAGCCAGTGGTGGGGCTGAGGGGGCTGCAGCCCCCCTGAAATGTTAAGAAAATTAAAAAATTATTTTAATGGTCTATGATAGTCTCTCAAAAAATATTTAAAATATTTAAAAATGTACTATAAGTATTAACACTTTTCAGCTATCTATCTGTGCTGGTACGTATTTAATGTGTAAAGTGTAAAAGTTGATCAGCCCCCCCCCCCCTCGGAAAAAAATTTTGGCTACGCCACTGACCAGACCACAAGATTATATGAAAAAAATAGAGGGGTACTACTCCCAGTTTCTTCATTGAAATTGTGCCCCCACACTATTGATGTTCATGGGTCTTAGGTTTGTGGGTCCATAGTCCATATCTATTTATATAGAAACAAGGTTCCCTAATATTCCCTCATATTTATACAGGTGCTCTAGACAAAGCATGTAAATAATGTTATGATTATTTGTTGTTATTGTTTTAAATGTTTGGTAGTTTGTAAATTAGTCTTTGGGCATAAGTAGAAAGTAGACATATGAGTATATGACTTATATAAAATTAATATACTTATACATTTTATAATTTTATCTTATTCATTATAATAATGACAACACACATAGGTCAATTTTTTAATTTTAAGGTATTGAAGCATGCTTTAACTTGTTTGGATGAATGGCATGCAAATTTTACAAAAAATCTGATTCGAGAAGATGAATTTTTAACTATCAGTACATTTGAGGGCCTGAAAATGACAATTAAATCTACCATTGATTTAGTAGAGTATATTTTATTGAATCAATGTGGATTTGAATACGTATTAACTGCAAAAATTAATCAAGATTGTTTAGAGGTTAATATAAATATTAATTTTAAAATTGAATTACCTAACATCATAAATAATGTTTATAGAAATTCTTCGGTATTATTCGTCAAGTAACAGGTCCCAATGACCACCCTTCAACTCCTAGTTTCCTTCAACTATATAGGATGTTATCAGTTTATTGTGTAATAAAACCACCTAATGACCTAAAGCAGGAAACTGTACAATCTTAGACGGTAATAAAGAATTTTATATAATATCAAAATGTCAAATAAGTATAAAATACAAAATTATATACTTTTCTTCTTTTTAGACAATATTTCACCAATTTCAGTAGTTGATCTTAAAAATATTATAACAACAAATAATGAAACCTGTGACAGAAAAATTAAAATTGAAAAATTAAAAAATCAAATTGATATTATTGTTGAAGATGGACAATGGGAATTGGATGATATATTTGAAGATCACGATTACTACCAAACGCCACAATCAACAGTTTTTGAATGTGTGGTTTATTTTTTAGCAGGGTAATTAAAATATTTTAAGTATACTAACTACCTATTAGAGATTATATGATTGCAATTTTGTATATAGATATTTAACAAGGAGGCTGAAAAAAAGTACAAAATGTGAAATTTGTATAAAAAGTTTAAATACTGAGAATCTACAAATAAAGCTGCCGACCTTGTAAATTTAAAAACCAGAGGGTTCTTAACACGTCCAAACAATAATTTATTTTTAATTATTCAACGAGTGGAGTTGTGTTTTGAAAAATATGCTAATTCCTCAAACCCCTTTGAGAATACTTTTGAAGAATTTTTTCAGAATAAAAATAGAATTCTCACATTCCCATGCAAACAACATAAAGTTGACATGTTAACCAATATATTCGTAATTTATATAACAATGAGAATGAGGCAATTTTCGTATATGAAAAATTAAGAATCAAAAAAACAAAATAAGACCAAAAAAAAGCTTTCAAAATTAGTGAGCACCTAATGTTAAATATATGAAAAAAAATTAATTTAGATACATTTTTACAAGTTTTACAACATATTACCTTTAATAGGAAGTTATATATTTAGATAAATATTGTATACTGTATATTGTAAGTATACTATATATTATATTGTATATATTTATTATTTAAATAAATCTTGTATCTTATTGATTATTGGTTTTCTAATAATCTTTATAAATACAACAAATATTACAGATGTGTGTAGTGGTTTGGATGTCTGCTACAAATCTAAATACATACTAAATAGTAAATAACATGAATGTTTTACTTATTATATCTAATAGTAATGGTCTTATTTAGTATAACTTTTAGCTATTAAATATTTATAATTAATCATTAATATTATTTACTGCATATATTGTCTTTTGTTTTAATAGGTTTTACAGGTTTTTTTTGTGGTATTAGCCATATTACCTAATTAATAATTAATTATTACTAATTAAAATCTTTTTGTCTTTTTGAATATTTAGTGATTTTACAATAACAAGTAGTTCCTAAGTTAATCAGCTAGATGGCGCTAGTAGACAGTCCATAACATATCGCGGTTTCGTAGCCGTTTTCTGCCTGTGCAAAGCATAGGCCGTTGGGTAACTAGTATATCTTTAATCATGCTCACGATTATAACATACCTACATTAGTCACCGCGATCTAGAATAATATTATACATAGATATTAATAATGATGCAGCTGTAGTCATACCGATTTGTTTTATGTGTGCAAGCAATAAAAATGCATTGGAAATTAGTTTAAACGAACTTATGAAACCTAAACAGTAGTAAATATCATAAACGTAAGAAATTATGTGTGTAATAATACATACCCGTACCTATGCAATAATATGCAGGTATTTATATTACCTATATATATATAATGTAGTGTATTTTAGAGCTATACTCCGCGCCACGAGAGAATGCATACGGCACGCGCATACAAATGACTGCGCTCCGCTGTCTCGAGGCCAAATGTCCCCACCATGCGGCAACTGGTCACTGCATACAGCGGTTCCACGAGGATTTCTTTTCATCGGTGAAATGTTGATGGTTCCACTTCCACTGTCTTCGCCCATTGTATTGAAAGAGTAAAAAATGTAAAATCGGTTTAGTAAAAAAAAAATACGGCGCGCGCGTTGTTCATAAACGAGAATCGGTAAACGACAAACGACGTTTTGGAAAATATGTTTGTTATTGTGATCGCAGTGTACACACCTGCCGACGAAACCGGTGAGCTCCGGAACAAGCCGACCGGTGGAGATCGTGCTGGTAAAGTGGTAGGGATGCGCGAAAAAATACGTGTTTTGGTCGGCCGCCGTATGCATTCTCTCGTGGCGCGGAGTATACCATTTAACGGTCTTCGTCACTAGATTTTTCAAGCGCTAAAATTGTCTTTGAATTTCCAAAAATGAACACTGTTCAATCTATTCGATTTAAGCTTTGAAAACTGTTCTGAACTCTTCTGTGTTTACACCCGATCATTTTTATTAATTATTATTTTTTAATTAAACATAAGCTATTAAGAAACTGATATTTTAAGAATTTAAAACAGTTAGAAAAAGCTCAATATTAGATTATTTAAAAATGTATCTGGTGTAAACTTAGATTAAGATCTAGGCTTCAATTTTGTATAGGTATGTTATTTCTCTAAACCTGCTTTGGAAGCCGTAAATATGGAAATACTGGAACATATTTATTGATATTATAATGATAGATATAAAATAATTTGTTGCACAAACTGTGCTGCTCAACAATTTTAACGGCGACCAAGATTATTAATTTCCCACTCCTATTCCTGGAAATGCGTCGACGGACGCGACTTTCGGCACGAGCGATTACACGACAGCTGCCGCCCGCCTGGCTATTTTTATTCATTGTTTTTGTATACACGATACAGCCTGCTAATTGATTATTATTATGAAAATCATTTCCGTCTTGAGCATCAAACGTGAACATTGAAATGAATTCGATTAATTCCAATACGAGAATATGCAAAAATAAAGAGAGGGTTTCCATCAAAAAAAGAAGAAATCTAAGATAATAGGTTCACAAAGCTTGTTTAAAAGTCGATGGACAAGGTACACATTTTATTATTATATTTTTTTATTTTCGATTCATAGTTTTACAAAGAATGTTTGTAACAGTAAACAATAATTACTAAATAATTTGAAAATGTTCGTGATATTTAGGTACAGTCGTAACAGCTTTCCCAAGTGCTATTGAAAATTGTTAGAAAAATGTACCGCGTTTTACCAAATACATGATAATATTATATTATTATCTGATCTCAAAAATGTGACAAACTGACAAACCATTGAATTATTCGCTTCATTTGTTAATTTGTAATAATTGTTATAATTAAAACGGAAACTATTAAATATTTAGGTATTACTTTTGACCAACACCTAAACTGGGATACACACATAAATACCTAACACAATAATGAAACTACGGAAAATGCACTATCTGTTCATTAACGCAAGAAAATACCTAAATAACCAGACTCTACGTTTAATAGGGCGTCGCCCCATTGCGGCCTAAAGTAGACTTTTTACCTTTTCACCTATCCCGATTGCGGCCCGTCCATAACAGGTAGGAAATAATATTTAAGTGGTTATCAAAACTAAATAAATATCCCGATTGCGTCCGATACGTATATTGACATAAATATAAGTATATAACTATCGTATATCTAATCTATTGTTTGTACTTCTCGGGAAACAACTAAACAAATTAATAAAAAAAAATTCATACTAACCCAAATTACAAAATTAAAAAACTTGGAAATATCTAATTTTGATTTTGTAAAAATAATAAGTTTTAAAAATCTGCCTCTAACACTATAATTATTTTACTATTCATTGACATATTATTTTTATTTCACATATTTTTTTATTGTAAACAATTTATTATTTTAATATTCGACTAGGTACCTATTTATTGACACAAATTAATTATATTTCATGTCTTTTTTTTATTGTACACAATTTATTATTTTAATATTTGACATTTTGTATATATATATGCTTTTAAAATTGTATGCAAATACATCCATTCAGAAAGTATTTAAAATACAAAATATACTTGCAATGTACTTAAATAAATTGTATACTTTACACTTGTTTCATAATTATTTTGAAATACTTTATTATTTGGTGATTAAACATATTATTTTATATATATATATATATATTAATTATAAGGTATTTTGTGAACCAATGTGTCTTTGGACGCAATCGGGATACTTATATTTGGGATAAAATACGACTACCTGAATTCGGGCCGCAATCGGGCAACTCCGGTTTAATATACTTTGCCATGACACAATCTATTATGCAATACGACGGAATAACCGCCTGGGGTGGCTTAGTTATTAAAGGAAGCAATAAATTATCCAGAGCTCAAAAAAGCATAATTAAAATAATATTGAGTAAACGAAAAACGTATCCCACAAAAGATCTATTTACTGAATTTAAAGTTCTCACGACGCAACAATTATTCTACAGAAATACCCTATATTACACATACAAATTTAATTTAATAGAGTTCAAACATAGACACTATAATACACGACAAAAAAACAACTTAGAAATACCTACTGTTCGTATATTGAAATCTAGCCGATGTTTTACACAAGTGGGTTTGAAATTATTAAACAATATTCCGCTGCAAATTATTAATAGTACGTCTTATAAAATATATAAACAATCTATTAAATTATGGTTGTTAAATAATACTAGTGACCTACACAATATATAATATACCAGTGTACCTATTTAATGTAGACTATTTATTTAGGTACTTATTTATTAATTCTATTTTTGGTGTACTTTTTTATATTACCTATATTATATTTACTTATTTTTTGCAATTTATGCTTTAATTACTATAGTTGTACAGGTATGTCTATTTATATATTTATAAATATGTATGTGTTAAATATTTATATGTTTTTGAATTATAGTCAGATATGACGCAATTTCTTACGAAATACCTAAAATATTATAAAAATTGTAAATGTATACCAACTTAGCTCTTAATAGTACTCCATCATTACCGATAAGAGGTTATCCTCAGTGGTGACATGGGCCGGAGGGCTATCAGAATCAGGGAAGTCTAAAACAGTAACAAACAATCCTAGGAGTGATATTTTTCAGATATTAACAATTTCAGTAACACTTATTATCTGGAAATATAATTTAAGGATACATTTTTCACAGGAAATATAAAACTCGGGAACTATTAAAATCAGGAAAATAAAAATACGGAAAAAATTTTTCAGAACAAACTATTTAAAAGAACATTCATGTATAGGGCTATCAGAATCAGGGAAGTTTAAAACAGCAACAAACAAACTTAGGAATAATATTTTACAGATATTAACAATTTCAGTAATACTTATTATCTGGAAATTTAATTAAAGTATACATTTTTCACAGGAAATATAAATCTTGGGAACTATTAAAATCGGGAAAATAAAAATAGGGAAAATGTTTTTCAGGTATTAACAATTTCAGTAACACTTATTATCTGGAAATTTAATTTGAGGATACATTTTTCACAAGAAATATAAAACTCGGGAACTATTAAAATCAGGAAAATATTTTTCAGAACTAACTATTTAATGGTACATTTACCTAACCTAACCTACAAAAACATTTGCATCCATATTAATTAATAACGTCAAATGGTCATACAACTTGGGCAGTGGTATAACTTGGACCAAAATCATAACTTTTTATTTTTCGCGCCATAAAGCCCATAGATAATAATGATATCTTAAAGCCGTGGTATCAAGTGATAGAGTTATCACGCTATTTTGAATATTTTTTTCTAAATAAATGTATAATATGTATAATGGTATATAAATGTATATTGTTTGTTATATGTACATCAAAGAATGATGATATAAAATTATGGAAATAAATACCTACCGCAAAATATAATAAATAGATTAACATTTAACCTGTAGGTATCTGGTATATCAATTCATAAAAAAAAACCTTAAATCAGTAAATCACGTACTATTTTGAATGACAGAGTAAACTTATTAGACAATACTACAATAGATACCTATTATTTATTAAGTACATACATAGGTATTCCATTAAGTGGTTACATAATTAAATAGGAGATGGGAGGGGAACTAACGAGGGCTTAGCCCCACAAAAGTCCCCCTCTTTTTTTAGTTTTGTGGCATCGAAGCCCCCCCCCCAACTCACATTGATGTTAATAATATTAGCCCCCCTGAAATTGTAATGGATTTCTACCTATCAGTAGGTAGGATGTTAGTAATAATTGTGATTTGTGTTTTGTTTGTAGTAGGTTACCTACATAAATATAATTTTAAATATTTTACATGTACCTACTACATATTATTTACTTTACAGATGATGAATTAAAAACTGTTGGGTGAATTCATAATTTGTAAGAATAATTATTTAATTATTTTAATTGTAATATTTAAAAAAAATAATATTAATTACATACATAGATAGAAAAAAAAGTATGTTGCTGCGCGCGGGTCGACAATATCGACACATATTCGGCTAGTCGTATTTTTGGAGCGGCGATACGGGAAAGGTAATTTAAGTCAACATTACATTACATTACATTAAATTAGAGGCAATTCATTAATAAATTGAAAAATTAAACATAATAGATAAAATAATTGCAAAATTATAATAAAATCAATTGATTAAAAAATTTAAAATTAAAAAATTAAAAATTTAAAATTTTCAAGTTTCTGATTTTTTCCTTTGTATTTACCTAACTACCTATCTGTATGCCAAATTTGAACTTTCTAGGTCATCTGGAACTGGGTTAGAATATTGATCTATAGGTAAGTCAGTGATAAAAATGACGATTTTCGGACGTTAATATCTAAATAACGGTTTGAAGTGTGTTTATGAAATTTAGAGCACATATGTATCTCGTTAGTCTCAATATATGAGCCAAATTTGACATGTTTATGTGGAATCGTTTTTGAGTTATGAGGGGGTCAAAAGTGGCTCCAAATGGTTCGTGTAATATTACACACGGTGCTGCTCGCCAGTTCTGTTAGCTAGAACTTGGCTTGATATTATTGTACTATAGTAGGTTTATACTATTGTTTTGTTCTTTGTTAAAAATATGAAAAACCAATAATTAGGTAGGTACATAGAAATTATAAATACATATAATTATAAAACCGTAGACAAAACTGTGTGTATTATCGATAACAAAACAAGGTTTTACTGCATTCAGTGAATCTCAGTGCACACTGCACAACTTGGACTCTCATGGACATATAACATTTAGTAAATAGTAGCTCAGTTAATCATATATTCATATATAGGCACCTCTTAAAATAAATGTGTTATACTATAAAATATATAGTAAATATAATTAATTATATAGGTATTATAATACTTAATATATTATATAAACATTTTATTATTATTTATTTACATTTTACCAATTTAGTACCAACTCGCACCTAGCCACTTAGGTTCTATAGGTACTTGCTATTTACTTATTATATATACTGTATATTATTGTATAGGTACTTATTATTGCTATATTTTAGGTGCAAACACAGCTTAAACATAATCTATTGAAATAAATAAAAATAAAAAGGTCTCTTGTCTTGCTTAAAAAGTATACAATTTATTTTATATATTTTTTGTTATTTACATGGAAGTCAATCTTTTTGTCTTTTGTCTGTGTTAATTATATATTTTTAAACCAATATAATACACTCATGGTGTGTCTATGAAACCTATCCTAACTAACTTCCATAAACTCTTAAATGCATAATATTATAGGAATTTTATATTTACATTTACACTATAGTAGGTACATTTAGAATGACGCTTGTGATAACTATAATATTTTATTATTATAATATGTTATAACTTATATGTGAAAAGTTAAAACATATATTCTAATAATTATCCATTGTTTTAGTTAGTGTATTTCTATCAGTCTATCAATACTATGTACCTACTTTTGTCTCTTGGTTTACCTATATGTAGGCATGTAGCTATATTGAATTACATTTATTAACCAACTTTCCTATTAATTCATACATATACATTACTTTTTAACTATTGCCTTGATAATATAAAACTGCCTCATAAAATATTATAATTAATGAATTAGGTACGTGTTATTTTTGACTCCAAATTTTCTTTTAAATATCATGTTTATACCATAAAAAATAAATTGTATGTGAAATTATGTTTAATAAAACAAATGTGTACACATTTTAATAATGAATCAGCCTTAAAAGTTTTGTAATATTCTCTAATATCCAAACTTGAATAGCCCCTTTAGATTGGCATTGGGATAGTATCTCCCAATATCAGTGTTTAAGTTCTGTTCAAAATAAATTTTTAGATATTTAAGCTATAATAATACGGATCAAAAAATTCCTCATACATGGTATGATCATATAAGCAGTTTTTTAATATCATTCTATTAAATAAAAGATTTTAATTGCTTAATTTAATACTCTTATTTAATATACGCAATAATCATATTGATTGCCCTGAAGTAATAGAACGTTTACATTTTAAAATTAATACCTATTCTAGAAATAAATCTTTATATTATTATCCTTTATTAGGTTCTAGTGCATACAATATGCACTATCCTGTGAATAAACAAATGTTGGTTGGTAATTCTATCTGTATTAATGATTTATTTAAAACATCACTCAATGAGTTAAATAAATTATTATTATATTGTTTATTATATTATATTATTAATTATTATATTGTAATTTGTAAATTAAGTATTTTCACTAATTTTTGTAATTTTTATATTTCTTTGATATTAAATAATATAATATAGTATACATTTTGCCAATCTTCTTTTAATTTTATTATTATCTTATCCTTTTATTAGTTTTTTTAGTATGTAGGTACAGTTTTTAGTTTAAATTAAATGATTATGAATATTATAATTATTTATATGATTATGGTTACTTTATATACCTACCAATTACTTTTACGATTACCTACTATACATAGGCGGGATGCCGAGTATGCCATAGCCCATGGGATCCCTGTAGAGTTATCATAACCATAAACCATATAGTTTTTAGTTGTAAATGTTTTGATTATAAATTAGAATCATGAACTATAATAGTTCATAGTATCTTGGTTCAAGAATTTAAATATTTTGATTATTTTTTTATATTATTTTCTTAATTCTTATAATAAAATATTGGGAGTTGAGACAAAATCAAATATTAATTAGATTTCATAATTATATTTTTATGATAATATAGTTGAAATCAAAATCCACTGTTTTCGGGAGAATTGCCGGTGTCACCAGAACATTCAGGCCCCTGCAGTATTGCTTATTTTCATACTACCTACAACTATCAGTAGTATATATTTGTATGTTCTGAGCACCTTTTTACAGGGAAATTTCTTAAATTTAAGGGGCCATTTCTACATTCTCCACTGTGTAACACATAAATACATAATCTCAAAAAGTGTAATGTATGTTCTGAGCACCTTTTTTACAGGGAAATTTAATCAATTTCAGGGGTAATTTCTACATGGTCCACCGTGTAACACAAAATTTTAAAATTTTAATAATATATTATTGTATTTATCAAATTTTTCATTTATACTTAGAAAATTAATATAATTTACTAAGTAATATTACTACTAAATTAAAAATAAAAATTACATAATTATTTTGTACCAATACACATACCTATACACAGTTCTGTGATGTGTTACAGGATCACATAAACTGTTTAAAAATCATACTTTTTAAAATGTTGTGTTACGCGGTGGAGCATGTAGAAATGACCACTTAAACTGATTAAATTTCCCTGTAAAAAAGGTGCTCTGAACATACATTACACTTTTTGAGATTATGTGTTACACGGTGGAGCATGTAGAAATGGCCGCTTGAATTTAAGAAATCTCCCTGTAAAAAAGGTACTCAGAACATACAAATATATAGGTACCACTAATATCAAAAATAAAAGAATTTCGTTTAGTTAGATTATCATTTTTTGTCATTATTATATTATTATAATATGATCAAATGTCTGTAGATTTCTATACTGTTACTTTAAATGAAATCACAGTACAAACTTTTCAAATTAAAATATCTAAAACCAATAAATAAGCTAATTAAAATGCATGTTAATTTCTTTTCGAATTATATGGCGAGTTATTTGTACCTATTATTTATTAAGAGTTTTTGGGGAGTTATTTTTTGGATTGAGCTAGGTATTAAAATGTTTTAAAATACCGGCATATTTTTCGAAAAAAGACTGCGCACGCCTATGCTAGGTACTAATATACACTATACACATATATGTATTAAGATTCAGAATGCAAACTACACAGATAAATAATTGCATATATGTCATTACGCACCATTATAATTGCTCATTTAAATAATAATTCATATAAGACATTCAATAAAAGGTACCTATATAATGTCATAATATAATTTACTATTATATAATATACAAGTACACGTATATGCTTTTTTTTTATGGAAAAACAAATTTAGAATATTTACAATCGGTATTAACAAGTTATACAGTGGCTAAATTTGATGAGAGTTTATTGGCGAAAAGGTGAAGAATTTTCCTTGTGGTTCACAATTGTCAATTCCTATCAACATTATATTATTCAAATATTTAGCCATGTATTAGTATACTTTTGCCCCATGCTATTAAAAACTGATATTACGCTTACGCCACTGATATTGTTATATATAAATTATAATTTCTATTCTAATGACTGACCCATGTTTGTTTGATATCTATTAATAATATTTTAATGAGAGCAATAGAGCGTGGAAAATAAGCTCTACCCCCAATCGCGCTGTAATTCTCAGAATGTTATTGCCGGCGATCGGCAAGCCAATCATGCACATCTTACCGAGAAGCCGGTTAAAATAATGAAGTAAAATAATATGCACTGAAAAACAATACAGGGAAATCCAAATTTATTGTCCATGTGTAGGTATGTAATGTTATTATTGTTATCGTGTTTATTTGGCGATTTGTCTAACAACGTTTATCCTTCACGATTTCACGTCTTCGCAGTTCTTCAGTTGTTCTTGGCTATCATACATATTATTACATAATAACGTCCCTCTCGTGTAGGTTACAAAATAATATTGTAATAATGAATCGCATTGAAGACGACAAAGGTTTTTTATACAAATGTAATGGCGGTGAACGTAAGGGAGTTCGGTAAGTTGTGTTTGTTCATACTTGATAATTAACTTAACTTTGAATTTTGTATATTTATTTTTATTGATTAAATTAATAAATCTTTAATATATTTTTTATTTTAGTTATTTGACATGCTACCAAAAATTTTGCAAAGGATCGGCATCAATTAGGCAAAATGGTTCTATTGTAAGTGGTAAAGACCACAGTCCTAATTGTTTGCCTAATAATGCTGACAACGAACGCTTCAATGAAAAAATTAAATTTAGGAAAATTTTATTATTAAGATCTAAACAAGAAACTACTCGTTTAAGAACTATATACGATGAAGAATGCATAAGGTAAATTTAAAAATAATAAATATTTTGTTCATTTTGAAACTTTTTTTATTTATATGTACCTACATCCTTATTGTTGGTAATTTTTTATATTTAAGCATATTTATTATTTTTATTAAACTATTAATTAAATACTTATATACCTATCTATCCAATAACCTTAATCATCTCCTTATACTCATATATTCTTACTAGCTAGGTTAACATCACCAGTAAATGATTTTATTTTATTATATTATTGCCTTTGTAGTATAATATTAGTTAAGACGTTAACATAAATCAGATAATTTTAAACATAACTCATTTAAAGTTAATAAAATAGTGATTGAGTAAGTGCAAATATGGGTACCTACCTTACTATAATTATACATATATTATAATATTTTTTTATTTAAATTAAAAATAGTAATGTGTTAAAACTTCAATAGGTATAGTTATCTCAAATCCATATAAAAAAAAAAAAAAATTAAAATAAATAAAACAATAACTAGAAAACCATAATAGGTAATATAATATAAATAGGAAGAAATACTTATTTGCTACTTCATAAAAGTTTTTCATTTTTTTGTCCCCATACTACCTCATTTGGGACATAATTGTAAACCGGGTTCATCAAAGTTAATTACCCTGTTGATATTATTTAAATTGTCTAAACTACCTTACTCTTCTACATAAGATAGATTTCTACTAAACCATTATTGTCTAATTGAATGCTCTGTTACAGCAGCTCTGGCTTATGAAATAACCTCAGTATGCCTTTTTGCTATATCTTTGTGTCTATTTAAAAATAATTTAAACCATTTATACCAGGCAAATTGTTCCTGAATGGATTTTTAATTGCAAATCCTTTAACAAATTTTGTATCGAGTCTTTAACATTTTCTGGGTCTACAAGGAAATCAAATTTAGCTTTAGCTAAAATTCAATTAACAATTTTATTCTCTTCAAACTGTTAATGTAATTTGAGGACCCATTTTACGACATACCTATTGGTACTTTATTGTTTACTTTATTACTAAGTGTAGGTATATACTACACTAGGCACCTAGCTGTTTCTTTATGAACTTGATTTTGTAACTTATATACTATTAATAGTGGAGTTGACTGCATTTTGTAGATCAACCTCAGTGTACTGGAATTATACATAAGTTTTTTTTTCTCACCACATCATTCACAGTCTTGTGTTTCAGAGTTATTCATGTTTCAACTACTTACAAATTAATTAATTTACTTGATTTAAAAAAAAATGTAATTTATAAAGTCAGAACCTACGAAATTTGCTGAAATGTGTGTATCTTTATAATCAAAAAGAAAATAAGAATAGTGAAAACTTTTTTAATTAAAATGTATGTTCATTTACTGCATATAAATATATTACAGAATTCAATAAATGAACATGTTCATTCACTGGTTAGAGAGCATTTTTATGAAATCCAATGAATGAACACCCGTTCATTCACTGGTTTTTCTCTAAATTTGTAAACCTGTGGCTGAACACCGTTTAAGTAAAAATTAAAAACTAATAATAAACGTTATTCTGATTGTATGAATAATTATTAAAAGGACGCTATACCCACATGCGTTGTCTCCGTCTTACAAATGTACAACATAGCAAAAAAACTATTTTGTGCGGGATAGGATAGAACCACTCCCTCTGTATTTATAGTAGAATAATAAAATAACCAAAATTCCACAAAGCATAGGGAACAACTTTATCTGTGTCATAGCGTTTTATTTTTTTTTTTATAGCATTTACCAATCATTTTTAATAATTAAATGAAAAAAAACAAAAAAAATCCTAATGTTCTCAAACTGATAACTTTAATTGTGTCTTTTAAATTAGAAATCGTATTGGAGCTCTTCAATATGGGTGGCCGGTGGCCGAAATATCTATGCGGCTTGCAAGGAAAAAGGCTACACCTGCATTGCCACAGACTCTAATCGCCTTAGCAGATTTTTTAGACATTAACCCTGACCGGTACAAATGTTGTGAACGGCCTTTTTACCAAGAAAGAATTGTTGATGGACTTGGAAAATGTTCCATAATATTTGGTTGTGAAGAACTGGTTAATGGTGTAATTCGACTTGGTGGAAATGAATTGCATGCAGATGCTACATTTAAAGTAGTACCATCTAAACCAAAAAGTCGACAAATCTTCATCATGCACATTATTATTCAAAACCATGTAAGTTTATTCAAAATAATATATGACAGAATATCAACTTTGATCATATACCTACCACTATTAGTTAACATGTTAATATATTTCTAACTGAATAATTCAATTGTTATTTTATATTTCAGTCCATCCCTATTATGTATGCATTAATGGAATCAAAAACTCAAGAAGCATATAGACTAGTACTTGAAAAATGTAAATTGCTGTTCCCACAATTGGCTCCCATCATAATTATGACAGATTACGAGAAAGCATTAAAAAATGCTTTTTTATCTGTTTATCCTAATGCAAACTTATATTCTTGTTGGTTCCACTATGTACAGGTAATAAAATAATTAGTTAATTAACCCAGTTTATTTCTTATTATTACTTATAAGCTCGGTAGATTATAATATTATAATCTACCGTACTTATTAATAAAGAGCGCAGATTTTTATGCAATTGCTTATTTTTGGGATTTTTGTTGGTTATCTTTGTGAATTTTAATAGTTGAAGCTAATGTAAATTTGTTTTTGCATATTACTGCATGTGTTATGGTTTTTGCATATTTGCGCATGTTTTGAAAAAACTGAAAATTTAAAAAAATTATTGCCCATTAATTTTAATAAAATTATAAATTGTAAAATTAAAAATTATTTTTTGATTAGGTAGATATAGTAGATGTCTATAGTTATAAGTTGTTTAATTTGTTTCAAATTATTTTAAGTCATAAATTTATAAGCAAATAAAAATTATGAATTTTTTACCATATTACTCAATTTAAAGTTTTTTTTCTTGAATATTTTCACGATTTTGACTGCATATTATATGGAATATTTTGATACTTTTTAGTGCATAAAAATCCGCTATTTTCTATTTTTTTTTAAGACAGTCAGTAGATAATCTGAGTTGCGTACTTGTTATAATTTTACAAAATATACTATACACCTATTTATTATTGTGTATTTTAAGTATTTATAACTCTTATAAGGTTCCCCAATATTATCTGTTGACGTAGGTATTGTGTAATTTTTTTTTTAAATATGTTTTAAATTATTTTTTGTTAGATATAAATAATTGTTCTTTACAATTTTGTTAATTTAAAGAGTGGCTTTATATAAATTTGTTCCATTACTGAATAGATATTTATTTAATCATATATTTGTATTTAGAGTTTAATGAGAAACATTCAACGAAAAGGCCTAACAACCTATTTAAAAAACTCTTATGAGGCACAAATGTGTGTAAAAATGTTTGCCGCATTGGCACTTCTTCCAGCAAATCTAATTGAAGAAGGCTATCAATGTATACGGCAACATGCAAGGAATAATAATTTACAACTAACTCCATTCTTCAATTACTTTAACAGGTAGATGGCCATACAAATTTAATCATGAATTGTGATCATTTTTAGACACTTTTAATTGAACTATGTCTTAGCTTTTGGTTACGGACAGTAGGCCCAGAAACATTTTCTGTTCATGGAATCGCTAGGAGAACAAATAACAATGTTGAAAATTTCCATGGACGTTTAAAAGAAAAATTTCAGACTTCCCATCCAAACCTATGGACATTTTTAAGTATGTCCTTCTTAAAATCTAAAATGGTTTTTAGTCAGAATAATGTGACTGTAGCGATTTAAAATAGTCACTACTAAAAGTGTACACTATGCTCTAGTGTTTTGGATGTTATTATTAATTAAAACTACTCTGTTTCTTTTCAGAACATTTGAATGAACTAAGTTTAAAAAACCACATTACCATTGCACAATTGAGTCAAGGTCAAAAAGTATCCAGACCAGTTAAAATAAAATACATTGCCAATTCAGAACGCATAAAAATTGCAACTGCACAATTAAATCTAGGAACAATTAATGTGTCTGATTTTTTAATTCAATGTTCCTATACCGCAGAGACTTATATTCGAGAAGAATTAAACTGGTACACTCTTGTCGAACCTAACCTTATAGTTGATAATGGTAGGTAATAATTTATTTTTACATTATTTAAGAAAACATGTATTCATACATTTTAATTACAATTAAACTCATTAGATGATCTCACACAATCGGATGGAGATGATAGTGTATCGGTCGCTGAAGATATTCCTCACCCCGTTGTAAATTTTGGTAACTAATGTTTAAATTTTAAATATATCTGAATCAAATTAATATTCTTAAGTACACATTAATTAAAAATTAAAATCAAACTTATTAGCTGATCTCACAGAATCGGATGGAGATGATAATGTATCAGTCGCTGAAGATATTGTTCACCCGGTTGTAAATTTTGGTAACTAATGTTTAAATTTTAAATATATCTGAATCAAATTAATATTTTTAAGTACACATTAATTAAAAATTAAAATTAAACTTATTAGCTGATCTCACACAATCTGATGGAGATGATAATGTATCAGTCGCTGAAGATATTGTTCACCCCGTTGTAAATTTTGGTAACTAATATTTAAATTTTAAATATATCTGAATCAAATTAATATTTTTAAGTACACATTAATTAAAAATTAAAATTAAACTTATTAGCTGATCTCACACAATCTGATGGAGATGATAATGTATCAGTCGCTGAAGATATTGTTCACCCCGTTGTAAATTTTGGTAACTAATATTTAAATTTTAAATATATCTGAATCAAATTAATATTTTTAAGTACACATTAATTAAAAATTAAAATTTAACTTATTAGCTGATCCCACACAATATGATGGAGATGATAGTCTATCAGGCACTGAAGACAATAATCAAGTAGCTGAGGATTCTGATGGTAGTGGAAATTTATTTATTACCAGACATGTGCAAGCTGTGATAAGTAATTCACCTGCACAGGCTAATTATAAGACATTTTCATATGATTAATTTCAGCGATTCTCAAACTATGGTACGCAGAAAGCTACATGGTGGCATGTGGGAGTGTGCGGCAGCAATAAGTTAATACTTGTGACGGATCTAATGTTAATTTATGTTTTGTTTAGATAGGTACTTAATATACTATTAAATGTACCTAAATTGTTATTGTTAAAAATGTATTGAACATTTTGAATAGTTCTGTTTTTAATAATTAGTGGTACATGGTCGATACATAATGCACATGAATGGTATGCAAAAAAAAATTTGAGAATCGCTGATTTAGTTAGTTTTGTTATTTTTTATTATAAATAAAATTATATATAATATGATACATTTTGTTTGATAATATATTAATATGGTTATTTTTATTAGGGAATGAAGATGATTTTATACTTGAGGAAGAATTAGATCCGGATATGGTCAACATGATGGAAATAGATAATCGGAGACGAGAATTAGAGATACAAAATATTCCTTTTGTGCAAGTACCTATAAATCTTCCTTTGCCACCAAACAGCAATATATGTGTAGTGTGCAAAGATTTAGAAAGAACACATGCCTTGATCCCATGTGGCCATAAAGCATTATGTGGTAATTGTGCCGAATTGTTGCAACCAAAGCGTTGTCCATTGTGCAAAGCGAATTTCAGTTCAACTCTACGTATTTGGTCATAATGTTCACTGTTTTTAATTTTTCTAATAACTTCTACTATAATTTGATTTTTATATTAAATAAACATTTAAATTTTATTTTGTACCATTATTTTCCTTTTCTTTTTTTTTTTTGTATAGAACAAAAATGTAAATATAGTTAATTTTTTAAGTATAGTATAGCTGTAATTGTTGAAAGCAGGGTTCACATGTTACACTATTAATTTCATAACTAACGCGATATATAGTACACTATATATACTTACAAGTGTACTAAACAGTCGTTAAGTCGTACACCATGTGAGTGTGTTAAACTCCTTTATAACTATTTTTTTTATAATATAATTGTAAATAATATAATATACACTTTTGTTAGTTGGTGTTGTAATGTATTATGATTAATGAATATGTCTGTATAATAAATACAACTAAGTTAAACACAACTTAGACCTTTTATTAAAATAATGTTTATTGAACGAGAGCACTACATAACGGTAGATACACTACAAGTCAGAGAACGGTCTACTATAGATAATGCTGACCGCTTAGTAATTACCCACTAATTATTATACTGATGGTTAAAATAGTTGAAAATGCCATAAACACATCTGATAATGAATTATAACTTTACAGTGTCTTATTTTCGCATATTATAAGTTAAATCTATAAAAGTAAGGTAGGTAGGTAGGTACCTACATTTAATATTTAAATATATTTTGAATATAGTCCTTAAGCTTGTCTTAAAACAAAACAACTCAATTATTAATACCTAAATACCTATTTAATGTATGTGGGACTTTCCACGGGGTGCCGCCACTGGGTGACTTCCCCCTCCTGTTTACCAAAAAATCTTCACATTTACTTATTGTATCACTTGTAAATACAGATTGTAAATATATTATGTTTGTTCAATAAAAAAAAAAAAAAAAAAATGTATGTGGTGTTCGGTGGCGCAACTAGGGCTGAAATGATGGGGGGCTGTAGCCCCCACCTGACGTTACATGTACTAACCCGTGAGGGCAATGCCCCCACACCCCTATATTTGTTCACTTAAAAATATAAAAAAATCATACAAACAAAATCAATTATTTATTTACTCAAGTATTGAATTATACTTTATTTTTTAATATTTATAATATAATTTTCAAACATTAACAATAATATTTTTTGCTTAATAATAATACCTTTATATTATATTATATTATAATATATCCCCGAAATAAAATATTACGTTTCCTAATAATATTTTAACGATATGTAAATAATAATTATTATTAGAAGTAGATTTTAAAAGTTTTACTTTATATAGGTAGATATTCAATATTTAAAAGATTATAAAATAAAAATATTTCGAATAATCGATACATCAAATAAAATAATTAACTACCTATTAAACAAATTGTTAATGAATGTAGGTACCTAATCAGTAATCTTTTAAAAGAACTATTAGCATATGTTGTTACACATCGTGATATAAAACATATATATTTAAGTATAATAATTATTTGTAATTAAATATTAATAATATAATGGCTGCATGCTAGTTGCGTCCCAAAGATAACTACGAAAAAGGGTAATCCGAATTGCGGCCCGAGTTTTTTTAACTCAAGATAGGTAATTATTTTCATCTTGACTGATAAAATATAATCACATTATCCATATTTTTTTTCAATATAAATTTAAAAAATAATGTTGATTGATATAGCTGTACTAAAAAGATTTATACAGCATATAATTAACTTAAATACTCGCAGAACAAATATAATTGAAAAAGTAACATTTATTAGAAATGCTATGAAACGGTTAAAAGAAAACCAAATTAACAAACTTGAATTTATACAAATACTATCATACCTACGAAGTTTACTCAATTATACTAACATTTTTAACTAAAATATCATATACGTTTTTACCAGTGCAAAATTTTTAAATAAAAACAAAACATAATTTTTAACCTACTTGCAATATCTACTGGTGCTACAGACAGTCTGTATACAAATGTGAAGGAAAATAAAGGTATTTTTAATTTTAATTTCCATGTTTCAATTAATTTAATTTTAAATTTCGGGCCGAAATTCGTATGCACCCTAAAAGAACTCGGGCCCCAATTCGGAAGAAATTTTTACCGCGGGACGCAACTATAGTAGCCACCAAATGTAATAATTACACCAATTATGTTTTAAAAATGCCATGTGATTGTCAGTAGTCATGTAATATTGTAGTCTGGCCCTGGGTGTTATTTTTCGTAGGGTCGGTTTTTTTTAGGGGAATTTTATTCCGCTATTACCTATCTATACATTTTTATATTGGACAAACTACCAACGATTTTTAAAAAAATCTTGGCTTAAATTTTCAGTCCTTAGATATACATTTTTTTTGAATTTTTAAGTACAACACAATTTGCACATTTTCGGGATTTTGATATAATTTATTTTGTCAACATTTTAACGTTAAATGCTTATAAAAAAATTCGTGGCTATGCATTTCTTAAATTTTTAAATTATAAATAGAATAAATTATGAAGAACCTTTTATTAAATTTTTCAGTTTTTTCATCCAAACAAAATATTTTCATCGTATTTATATAGTGTGTAAAATAATTTTAACATTCTGTGAAAATTGCAGGTATCTACATAATTAAACAATCCTAATTCATTTTTAGACCATATCATTTTAGATTCTGAGCGGAGCGATGAATGTATTGGTTTTACAATGATGTGTGTTTTTTTTTTTTATATTTTTATATTTTTTTATTTTTGTGTCTGTCATCACGTTTTAGGACAGTAAAAGTGCTAGGATTTTCTTCATCAGTAGCTTTTCTTATAGGAAAGTGAATCTAGTTGGTACTTTGGGGGGTCAAAAGTATAAATTTCCCTGCAGTTTTCACAAGCGCCGGGAAAAACAACATAAAAATTAAGGAAAAACGGGAATTTTTACGCAAAATTGGTTTTCCAAAAAATCGATTTTGGTTATTGGTATTGGTGTAACTCTAAAACAAATGAACGTATATACATGAAATTTTCACTGGTTGTTTATAATTGCATTTTATATACACGATGAAATTTTCAAAATATTTTGATTTATTTTGAACTGTTTAGGGACATTTTCATTTTTTTTAGGTTTTTTTCTAGAAAAATCAATAAAATTTTATTTGTTGGTTAAAAAAACTTGAAAATTTAATAGAAGACTCCTAGTATATTGTTTCAAAGGCAGATGAAAAATATTAAAAATCGTTAATCACAGTTTTTTTTTATAAGCATTTAAAGTTCAAAAATTGACAAAATATGGAAAAATCACGAAAATTAGCAAATTTATTGAGATTTGAAA
Source organism: Macrosiphum euphorbiae (assembly GCA_949089665.1). Classification (NCBI taxonomy): domain Eukaryota; kingdom Metazoa; phylum Arthropoda; class Insecta; order Hemiptera; family Aphididae; genus Macrosiphum; species Macrosiphum euphorbiae. The sequence continues at coordinate 42,618,521 of CARXXK010000001.1, read as the reverse complement.
ATGTAATACAAGATTACTCATAAGTTTGTCTACCTTTATCAATAAAAAAATCTCTACCGGACAGTCAAATTAAATTTTTATGAGCGTTTGAAATTCAAATTCTTACAATATTGGATATTCACTCGATTTCTCATGTAGCGATTTCTTTATTTTGTTGCAATTCAAAAACAAACAACTGTAGATACATGAAAATTTCACCGAATGTTTAAATTAGCATTTTCTATACACCATACAATTTTGAAAATATTTTGACTCTTTTTGAGCTGTTTACGGACATTTTCAGTTTTCATTTTTTTTAGTTTTTTTTTTATAATTGTCAATAAAATTTTATTTGGTGGGCCAAAATGTCTGAAAATTTAATACAAGCTTTCTTATATATTGTTACAATATCAGTTGAAAAATTTTAAAAATACATAGGCACGATTTTTTTTTATAAGCATTTAAAGTTGGAATTTTGACAAAATTTATCAAAATCTCGAAAATAATCAATCGTTGGAATTAAAAATTATAAAATGTTCAGTTTTTATAACTAAGAGTTGAAAATTTAAAACAAAGATTCTCTTAAATAATTCATACTGTAACCAAAAAATCTAAAAAATATATAAACACACTTATTTTTTACAGACATTTTAATTTCAAGTTTAGACAAAATTTCATATTTAAACCAAGAATTACGATTTTAGTTATTTTGTTGTGATTGAATAATATTATTCGTGGATACTTGAAACTTCTAATGTGTACTATTATATATCTATGATAGTATCACGGTTTTTGTTGATGTATAACGCGTTATAAGTATCTAATGGATATTGTGATATGATTAATTTGGAATTTATTATAGGTACCTATTATAGGTCAATTTTTTTATACTATAGACAAGTATATAATATGTCTTATACAGTTATACCTAGACTGACGTACCGTCACCGCTCAGAATCGTTTTTCTTATACAATGATATTATATCATTGAATTCAAATTTAATACCATCCATTATACAGTGACCCACTTGTAACCTACTGTACAGCAGAGCGACACCCACTTGCCCACCTTTTTTTCTTTTGATTTTTATGTATTTCTGAATTTGATAGTTCTCGGCACTATTTTTTCTAAAAATAAAATCCCGATTTTGACGGTTCCTGAAAAATATTTTTCCCAAAATTGAATTTCCTGCATAAGAAGTTTCCTATGAAATACTGTTTCAGATTTTTTTCGTTCGTCTAATATACACTGCATGTAATTAAACAATTCTAATTAATTTTATCCCTGATTTTGATGTTTCCTGATTTGGATGCATTCCCGAATTTAATTGTTCCTGAAATTATTTTTTCTAAAAATAAAATTCCCGATTTTGACGGTTCCTGAAAATTATTTATCCCAAAATTGATCTTCCTGCGTATGCATTTTCCTAAGAAATACTGTTTCATGTTTTTATGGTTCCTATAATAAATCGTTCATGTTGTTAAACAATCCTAATCAATTTTTTCCTGATTTTGATGTTTCATGATTTAGATGCATTCCCGAATTTAATTGTTCCAGAAATTATTTTTTCTAAAAATAAAATTCCCGATTTTGATGGTTCCTGAAAATTATTTATCCCGAAATTGATTTTCCTGCATATAAATTTTCCTATGAAATAATGTTTCATGTTTTTTTGGTTCCTATAATATATCGTTCATGTCGTTAAACAATCCTAATCAATTTTTGTCCTGATCATTTTTTTTCCTGATTTTGACGCGCTTCCACATGGGCCATCTAACCATATTATATATATAACCATTTATTACTTATCGAAATTGTATCTTTCTCTTGGCCAATAAATATTATTATTATTATTAATATTATTATTATATTACTTTAAATTTATCCAGAGAGCACAGTGATCAAACTTCTTCAAATACACAAATTTCAGTCCCACCTGTACCTGTTGATATAGTTCCAAATCCTGCTATAACTGAAAATTGTACACCTGCTATTTCAAAAGCTGCAAAAGTCTCTTGTCACTGTAAAACTTCAAGTTGATCAAGCCACATTTCAAGTACCCATACATATTGTTCCAGACGATGCGTAAAACATTCCATTAATAATTGGCCAGCCATTCATTGAACAACCACACATAGTGCTAGTGAAGCGCGGAGACATGGTGCGCATATATGAAGATTATAAAGAAGGAATTGACATATTGGATATGGATATCCCTACGTTACCTCCTCGTGCAATAAGTTTTTGGGCTAAGAAATCTGAAGTGATTTCGCCGAATCATGTAGGTGTCATTGAAGTACGGATGATGTTGATTTATATGTTAAAGCTCAGATTAGAGACTATTGTTGCATTCCAAGTTGTGTCATAACTACGGATGAACAAGGTAATGCACGGATACCAGTTATAAACTTTTCGATGTCAGATGTTTAGTTTAAGGAAAACGCGAAGATTAGTAGAGCTATTCTGTGTATAGAAGCACACAGGAAGAACACAAGGAAGCATGATGGAAAATAATAAAGTGACCATTAAGCACGGAGACCAACTAACTTAAAGAAGAAAGCCAAGCACTTACAGACTTAACACAAAAATATCGAGGATGTTTTGCAACAAACATGAACGAATTGGGTATGGTTAAGGGTACATAATGTGAAATAATAACAACAACAAATGAACAGGTGACTTTCCGACCGTACCACCTAAGTGATAGGGAACGAAAATTAGTGTGAAGCGTACCGTAATTATTAAATAAATAGAACGTTGCGTCGCGCTTGAATTGTGTAGTCAATACGAGTTGTATTGAGAGGATGATGCCGCTCCCGGAGACGGTTTCAATCCCTCGCTCACACGTCGGTAAGCGACCGAAGTGGTCGTGGTATAAAGGCTCATTTACATGGCGGCAGTACTGTCGTGATACCACTGCCATGTGATTGCATGACAGCTACTGTCACACGAGGTATACCGTATACACATTGACGCTATGGTGATACCTAGTGATAGTCACTGGCAGTGGATGATTTTCGTAGAACTATTGAATTGTTTGTTTGATTTAAGTGCTTACATCTTGAAGTTTTTAAACTTAATTTGATTTTATTTTAATTAATTATTATTCGTTATTTAATATTTAAATAACCATCTAAATTAATAATGTCCGAACCAGTGGTAAGTGCAATGATTAGAGTCATTGGTGAGATGATTGTTTTGAAACAAAAACAAAAACTAAAAGTAGAAAAAGAGAATGGGTAAGAAAATGGATAGGAAGAAGATCTGCCTTAGGAATTTCCAACACTCTCATTAAGGAACTTGCTGCTGAAGACACAACAAGTTTTTATAACTTTTTACGAATGAACGAAAATATGTTCAACACATTACTTGAAATGGTATATATTATGTTACATATTTTGTTTATTCCCAACTTATCATCAATGACTTAAAGACTTACTTAACTTTTTATTTTATTTAGGTCAATTATAAAATTCAGAGACAAAACAGTGTTATGAGGATGGCTCTTCCAGCCAAATTGAAATTGCAAATCGCTTGTCGATATTTAGCTACTGGAGATTCACTAGCAACACTGCAATACATGTATAGGGTTCCAAAGTGTAGTATCAGCAAATTTTTACCAGAAGTTTTTGATGCTATTTATGAAGCATTGAAGAATTATATTGAGGTAAAAATATAAATAGGTGTAATATGAAACTCCATGTACATTTTTAAATTCAAATAAATCTGTTTTACTTTCTGGTATAAACCTTTATTAAATATTTGACAACCTGTCATATCAACATAATAATATTATAAATCATAAAAACATAACAATATTAGAATAATTAACAACTGTGACTTTTTTGACAAATCAATATTATACAATTTTAAAATAAAAAAAAAAAAAAAAAGTATGCTTAATAACTATACGAGTATAACTCATTAGGCATGGTATACAATTAACTTTATTAAATATTTGACAACCTGTCATATCAACATAATAATATTATAAATCATAAAAACATAACAATATTAGAATAATTAAAAACTATGACTTTTTTGACAAATCAATATTATACAATTTTAAAATAAAATAAAAAAAATAGTAAGCTTAATAACTTTATAACTCATTAGGCATGGTATACAATTACCTTTATTAATCATCTGTAAAGCTGTCCTCGGGAGCCCAATTCATAAAGTATGTACCTGTAGTTGGTGATCTTTGTATATTATCAATCACAGAATATGATTCCTCATAAACAGGGCTTTTTGAATGGTATATATTGTTTGAAGTATTTGGTAAGCAATCTACAGAAGTTGAGAGAGGTGAACTAGATAAATTACGAACACTACGAATACGTGCTTCGTTAATTTTTAATTGTATTTCTTGTTGTAAGACAAGAGCCTCTTCTAACGGAAGTTTGGACAACTGAAGACCAATCAGTTGTCCAAACATACAAAACTCATTATTTGATGTGTGTGATGATGAAACTTCTCTGAGTGCTTTAACTGCGTCGTCTAAAGAAGTATCTATTTTTTTTATTTTTATTAGATTTTAAAAAGTTTTTTGATCTCTTTCGAATATTGACAGGTGTTGAAGTGATATGTTCTTCATGTTCTTTTTCGTTATTCGAGTTTGAGGTTTCATTTATAGTTTCATTTATACATTCTACTTCTGCCATCTGTAAAAATAATATTAATTATTGTATAATATCTACAAAATTTACATATTCATTTTTAACTATAGTTATATTCTTATTTAATTTTAAAGGTACCAAAAAACCAAAATGAGTGGAAAAATATTTGAAACGAATTTGATATCAAATGGAATTTCCCATCATGCATTGGAGCACTAGACGGGAAGCATATAGTGATTCAATGTCCACCAAATACTCACAATATTATAATTATAAGGGTACTTTTAGTATTGTGTTACTAGCTTTGGTTGATGGTAACTACAATTATACATGTGTTGATATTGGCAGCTACGGGAGCCAATCAGATGGAGGGATTTTCGCCAAATCAAATTTAATGAAAGCAATTGAAAATAGTAAATTAGAAATTCCTCCTGAAAGTGTGATATTAGGTGATGAAGCATTTCAACTAAAAACCTATCTGATGAAACAGTATCCTCGTAAATTTCAACAACCAGTCAAAGAAAAAGTGTTTAACTACAGATTATCTCGTGCCAGACGTATAGTTGAAAATGCGTTTGGGATACTCTCAAGTCGTTTTCGGGTTTTCAGAAGACCCATAATTCTTGCAACACACACCACAATAAAACTTATAAAAGCTGCATGTGCATTGCATAATTGGATTAGAAAGAACAATTGTGAACCTTGCATAACAGTTGATGTAGAAGATCATGAAAATCAATGTATCATTTCTGGAAATTGGAGAACTGGTCAAAGTTCTGAGAACTTATTACCATTATGCGCCACACAAGAGAGAAACTTTATTCAAGGAGCTCGTCTTAAGCGAGATGGACTTTCTGATTTTTTTATGGGAGATGGGGCTGTTCCCTGGCAGTACAATATGATTCAATAAAGTATTATTAGTTTAAGTTGAATAATCATTAATGTATAGTTAATATAATTAATATAATAAATAATAATATTAATACCTAATCAATATAATTAATGTATAAGTATTTGAATAATGTAATAAAATAAACATATTATGAATTACCTAACCAATCCAGTTTGTATATTATAGATAATATATAACCACTTAAACTTAGGTAGATGATACAAATTTTTAAACCTATTTTCAATTTTTTAAACCTAAGAATTAATGATTTTGTCCAAGGTACATTCATACCACTTTGGAAAGAATGTAATTTTTTCAGACCTTAATACTAATTTTTTGTCTGATATTAATTATACTCTCCCTATCTATGAAGTACACAAATCAAATTAATAAAATAATCAACTCACCAAGTTTGATTCAGTCTGCATATTTAGATCAACATTTTTTCTTAAAAAACTGTCGGCATATGAGAACCATTGTAATTTAGGCTTATATACAGTGTGTTCACGCTAAGAGGTACCACTAAATATCTCAGCTGGATGACTTCTGATTGAAATGGGGTTTTCAAGAGGTGATAGGGAGTACTTAAATACACATTTTCAGACAAATTTCAAGTTTTTAACACTTTCGATACGCGCATGCGCGATACAACTTACTTTTTTTTAAATGGTAACACCATTTTTTTTTTTACATATTCGGATAGAGTATTTTTTTCTAAACAATTTATGTATAAAAAGTTTTTTTCTAATTACACTATTTAACGATGAAATTTAATATTTACGAGTAATTTGTTTTTGACGAAATTTAAAACTATAAATTCAACTTATTGTTACTTATTAGTATCCAATTATTGTTAAATACCTGTTTGCACACAGATAAGATAATAAAAATAACTTTGACTTTAAATTTTGCCTGTAATTAAGATAGTAAATCCTGTTCGTTATACATTTATTTTATAAATAAATGTTGATAAATTATTTTCGCTGACTAGTAATAATTGTTTTAATAATTTCAAACTAGTCTTGTGACAATTACTGTTACGTGTTATTTTTTGTTCTGGTTAGATATCACATGTTTTTCTGAAAATATCGTTATTGCTTTAATACACTGTTTTACTTGAAAGAACTGTATTAAAATGAATAGCAGTGAAAAAGTCGAACTTATTCTTATTTTTGGTGAATGTAATCGTAATTCTCGACAAGCAGCTCGGTTGTACGCAGATCGATATCCAAATAGGTATCATCCGCATCATAATTATGTCTTTAGACTTTTACGTGGATTAAGTGAAAACGGTCAATTTCCTAGCAATGAAATCAGACAACGGCAGCCTAGACCAAATAATTTTGATTAAGACACAGAATTGCAGGTAATGGCCTACATACGTGCTTATCCACGATCATCAATAAGACATGTATCTCGTGAAATTGGTGTATCAGTTGGTGCAGTACATAAAATTTTGAAAAAAAACAAAATGCACGCATATAAACCCGAGTTTGTTCAACATTTACGAATCGGAGATTCTGAACGTAGATTACAATTTTTGTCATGGTTTAGCGTTCAATTTGAAATCGACAATTTATTTTATAAAAATATTTTGTGGACTGATGAATCTAAATTCACAAACAATGGTGTAATGAACAAACAAAACAATAGGTTTTGGGACGATACAAATCCACACTGGTCCCGAGAAACTAACTTTCAGACAGTTTGGGGTATAAATGTGTGGTGTGGATTAATTGGTGGAATACTTTTAGGTCCTTATTTTTACGATGGAACACTTTCAGGTAGAAGAATACTAGATTTTCTTGTTAATCAATTACCGTTACTGCTAGAAGATGTTTCATTAGCCACGCGGGAAAATATGTATTTTCAACTGGACGGTGCACCAGCACACAACGCCATCATTGTTAAAAATTATTTAAATGAAATTTTTCCTAACCGATGGATTGGTACCAATGGAGTAATTCCATGGCCAGCAAGATCTCCAGACTCGACCCCATTGGATTTTTTTTTATGGGGGCATTTAAAAAATGTTGTATATGCAGATCCACCTATTAATCTCCAAGATTTAAAAAACAAAATACGACTGGCTTGTAGTAATTTGAGAAGAGAACAAATAAACGCTGCCACATCAACGGAATTATTAAAACGTTTGGAATCATGTTTGGAACATCAAGGTGGAAACTTCGAACAATTTATTAGATAGAACTGTAGAACGTAATTGCAAATAAATAAAAATTGATTTCAAATTCAAAATGTGTACAATTTTATAGTTTTCATTACCTTCATTTAGCTATCTTATTCACGATTACTACGTTTACTATCTTAATTACTGGCAATTGTTGTCAAAGTTATTTTTATTATCTTATCTGTGTGCAAACAGGTATTTAACAATAATTGGATACTAATAAGTAACAATTATTTGAATTTATAGTTTTAAATTTCGTCAAAAACAAATTACTCTTAAATATTAAATTTCATCGTTAAATAGTGTAATTAGAAAAAAACTTTTTAGGTATACATAAATTGTTTAGAAAAAAATACTCTATCCGAATATGTAAAAAAAAAATGGTGTTACCATTTAAAAAAAAGTAAGTTGTATCGCGCATGCGCGTATCGAAAGTGTTAAAAACTTGAAATTTGTCTGAAAATGTGTATTTAAGTACTCCCTATCACCTCTTGAAAACCCCATTTCAATCAGAAGTCATCCAGCTGAGATATTTAGTGGTACCTCTTAGCGTGAACACACTGTATATCACTTGTCCCAGATCCTGTTCTCATAGATTTGTTTATTTTCCCAACTTCCTGGTTGTACGTACCACGAATACTCCTAATTTCCGCCCGAAGTTCTTTGATGTTGGCAAGACCTGATATGGGTAACAATTGTTCTTCGGCTGCATCTCTTTTTAATCGGTTATGAAAATCTGGTATGGTCTTATTCCACAAACATGGATGTTCTTCATAGCTTTTAAGAAATTCTATAGTGTCAAATAGCTTAGAGGACATGACTATTCACTATAATTTATGATATTTAAAATTTAAAATTTAAAATTTAAAATTAACCGATTACACTCTAGTAGACACGTGCTATAACATTATGATAACACAATAGATAGAACTATGACAGTATGACCATAGAATAATATAGAAGCGACACTCGCCCCTCCACTTTAATTGTTTTTATTTCGTGGCGGACTGATTGATGTTGTAAGCTTGGCGGTAAGGCATGATGTTAGGATCGCTTTTATCGCCGAAACAGAACGCTCGAGACCAGCCCGCCAAAGTTTAAAAAAAAGGTCACTTCATAGTACTATCTTAGATTAAATAACCATATAATATATATTTTATAGTACATAAGTACATAACTATATAATAATAATGTTATAATGACTATGTACCTATATTCTTTTATGATACTACCATACATATTATATAAACATATTTATAGAAAGCCATATTCGAGGCAAAAAAAAAAAAACCATAAATACATTAAGAAAAAAGGTGGGTAAGTGGATGTCGCTCTGCTGTACAGTAGGTTACAAGTGGGTCACTGTATAATTGATGCTATTAAATTTGAATTCAATGATACAATATCATTGTATAAGAAAAACGATTCTGAGCGAAGACGGTATGTCAGTCTAGGTTTAAGACAATTATATACATTACTATGGTATTAAAAAAAAATTGACCTATAATAAATTCCAAATTAATCATATCACATTATCACAATATCCATTAGGTACTTATAACACGTTATACATCAACATCAATAAAAAACCCTGATACTATAATAGATATATACCTAATAGTACACTTTAGAAGTTTCAAGTAGGTATCCACGAATAATATTATATAATCACAACAAAATAACTAGGTTTTTTAATATGTAATTTCGTCCAAATTTGAACATAAAATGACTATAAAAAATAACTGTGCTCATATATTTTTTAGATTTTTTGGCTACAGTATGAACTATTTATAAGAACCTTTGTTTTAAATTTGCAATCCTTAGCTATAAAAACTGAACATTTTATAACTTATTAATTACGATGATTAATAATTTTCGAGATTTTGAAAAATTCTGTCAAAATTCGATGTTAAAATGCTTATAAAAAAAAATTGTGAATATGTATTTTTAATATTTTTCAACTGATATTGTAAGAATATATCAGGAGCCTTGTATTACATTTTTACACTTTTTGGCCCAACAGATAAAACTTTATTGATATTTATAGAAAAAAAAAACTAAAAAAATTGAAAACTGAAAATGTCCGTAAACGGCTCAAAAAGAGTCAAAATATTTTCAAAATTGTATGGTGTATAGGAAATGCCAATATAAACATTCAGTGAAATTTTCATGTATCTACAGTAATTCGTTTTTTAATTACAACAAAAAAAGGAAATTGTCACATGAGAAATCGAATGAATATCCAATGTTGTAAAAATTTGAATTTCAAACGCTCATAAAAATTTAATTTGACTTTCCGGTAGAAATTTTTTTATTGATAAAGGTAGACAATCTTATGAGTAATCTTGTATTAGATTTTCAAATCTTAGATTTAAAAAGAAAAATTTTTACGAATTCTTAACTCAAAATAATTTGCTAATTTTCGTGATTTTTCCATATTTTGTCAATTTTTGAACTTTAAATGCTTATAAAAAAAAACTGTGACTTACGATTTTTAATATTTTTCATCTGCCTTTGAAACAATATACTAGGAGCCTTCTATTAAATTTTCAAGTTTTTTTAACCAACAAATAAAATTTTATTGATATTTCTAGAAAAAAAACTAAAAAAAAATGAAAAATGAAAATGTCCCTAAACAGTTCAAAATAAATCAAAATATTTTGAAAATGTTATCGTGTATAGAAAATGCAAATATAAACAACCAGTGAAAATTTCATGTATCTACGGTCATTTTTTTTAAAGTTACACCAAAAACCAATTTCGATTTTGTCAAAAACCGATTTTGCTTAAAAATTCCCGTTTTTCCTTAATTTTTATGTTGTTTTTCCCGGCGCTTGTGAAAACTATTGGGAATTTTAAATTTTGACCTCCCCAATGCACCAACGATATTCACTTTCCAATCGAACAAGATACTGAAGTCGAAAATCGAAGCATTATTTCGACTACTTATCGTGTACACAGACACAAAAAAAAATAAAAAAAAAAACACACATCATTGTAAAATCAATACATTCATCGTTTCACTCAGAATCTAAAAGTAGTTTTTATGCAAAACCAGATTTCAACAAAAATCGGTTTTTTATCTAGTTCCCTGACTATTTTGAATATAATGAAGGTGCTAATTGTTTGAATGACTTAGACCAAGTATTGACTACCCTGAGCAAAATACCAGCAGAAGATTTGAAAACAATATTCCCTGACAAGCAGAAAGTAATTCACATTAATTCATTACCCATTGATGCAACCCATTACAGGTCATTAGAATTACCAGAAAGAAATGCTTTTACACATATATGTGGTTATTTGATTATGAAATGTTTTAACATGCATTCTTGTGAGTTGTGAAACATGTATAGGATATGGCAGATATACCACAAAGTTATCTGATGAACTTTTTTTTACACACTTCAAAGCACATCAACACAGTTCTATATCAATGTTTTCATCGTTAATGACCCCAGATTGTACTTTTTACCAGTATATTTTTGAATTAGACACTATATTTACAAATCAATTTCCTACTTTAGCACCATTACCAAAAGTAGGGCAAAAACTAAAAACTTTAATGTTAAATGTGTACTTTGAACATCCCTGTGAACAATTCCCTCATGAATATGTGTTAAACTTATTTATAAGATTTAGAATTTATAATACGTTAACCAGAACCAATCGAAATTTGCAAATTCCTCGCACAAAAAATAGAAAATTGCAAATTTTATGTAATTTATAAATATTTTTATGTATATATTATTTTTTTATTTGATAATGTAGTTAGTAATTTTGTATAAAACATGGTCTGTAAATAAAAGAATTTAAAAAGTAGTTATTAATTGGTTATTTTATGTTAAAATGTGTTGTTATATCATTTTATTATCTAGTTTGTATATTTTGTATTTAAGTAAATTGTAATTCTCTACCTTCAACCATAGAACATTAATGTTCTATGCTTTAACACAAGCATGTCTTATACCCTTATAGAAGGTAGATAATGCATTGTATATGTTAAATAATAAGTAGGTACCTATATACATTAATACATTAATAGGTATCTGAAAAAACTATTAACAATATTATTAAATAAATATCTTAAAAAAATATACTATCTGTAATCCGTCCATCGATCATATTCATGTCGTAAAAGTGGGAAAACATTAAAAATTAAAAAAATTGACGTAGTACTATTATAATTTATAAATTTTAATACTCTTATCGCACGATTATCAACAAGAATGATGTTGTAAGCTTGGCGGTAAGATAAGAAGTTACGGACAATTTCAAGGCCATGAAACATTCTAGACTCATTAACGTTGGCCGCCCGAGAGTGTCGCTTCTATATTATTCTATGGTATGACAGTTTAAATGAACAGTGGTTACACGATAACAGTCTACGATAGCTGCTGTCATGCAAGCGCGATAGTAATGCCAACTATCTAGCTCAGCAGATAGTGTGACAGTACTATCATAGTGTCATGACAGTTACTACCAAATAATTTACACCATGACAGTTCCTTGCCAGTGACTGTCGTGACTGCGACTATCAAGGTTTACTGCCGCCATGTAAATGAGCCTTAAAGCAATGCGCGAGAGGCAGTACGACATCTAGTGAGCGTTGTTAGGTTTTAGTTTTACTGTCGAAGATCCTTAAAGATTATCTTTTTTTTAGAAAGTACAGTCAAGAATATTTCACCGTTGACTTGGTGGTTAGCCTTAAAAAAAATATAACTCATGAAATGTTAGAAGTGGTGACACGACTATTTACAGCTGTAGCTTCATTGGTAGGTATAGAACGTATTTTTTAACATATGGCTTAGTGCATTCCAAAATAAGGAATAGGTTAGAAGTTGAAAAATCTTCAAGATTAGTGGCAATTTTTAATCCTTAAATAAACATTGTGACACTAAAATGGATACTTAATTTATTTATTTTTTATTATTACAAGGACTATAGTTGTAAGTTTCACTTAGTACCTACTACCTAATATTGTTTTAAAAAGTAAAAAGTAAAAAGTTTAATTTTGTTTTTTCTTGTTTTTTGTTATACTGACCAAAAAATAAATTTATTTTTGTTTTTACTTATTAGTGTTGTTATTTTGTTAATGTCTTATTTTACCTATTACCTAATCTTTAACTATATTTTAGGTACTTAGTACCTACTGTAGTAAACCGACGTTTTTACACAAAAACGGCGTTCCAAAGGTTAGGTGGCCTGAACAACATCACGCCACCAAAATATTCCATTGAGGCTGCCGCCTCATTGGTTAATACTGATCGACTACGCATCACGCCATTCCTATGACGTCAATCATCCTTTCCTAAATCCCGGGCATGTCTCATATAAATAGGGGCCCTGTTTCACAGACTTTTCAGACAGAAGTAATTACCAGTGCTTTACAATACTTGTGTGGGTCACGGACTAGAAACAGCCGCATCGCCGTCCACATCAAGTATAATCTAAATTACAACTATTCTCCGGTAGAATTATTATTCTGTCGACAAATTTTAAATTACTAAAATTAACTATATTATTAGTTTCGTGTTAATAAACATTATATCTATAATTAACTACATTTTGTGTTAAACTATTCTTACTCTACCTTCACTTCAACCACCATCCTCCGATTCATTGAGACGACGTGTATGTGCATTCGTCGTTAAAGAAGTGTGCAGTAACCAATCAAGTGAGAGCGACGGGTTACTACATAAAATTTGGTGTCAGGTGAGGGGTTGCACTTCATCAAACGAAAACTTTTCGAGACATCGGAAAAAGTACTTTGAGACCCACCGACGAAACCACGTTCACAACGTCAAGGAGGAGTGAGGACAGTAAGAACATTCAATCAAGAGCATTCCAATCAAGGTCAGTCCAGGGAGGACGGTAAGAGCATTCAATCAAGGGCAGTCCAGGAAGGACGTTTTCAAAAATCAATTTTTTCACGGGCAATTAAGACTACAGGATGCAAAATTTGTAAGTCATTTGAATAAAATATTGTATGTCTGTAGATAGATCTAATTGGCAAATTGTTGCGTATAATCCCGTTACACTAATAATTAAAATGGCTAATCCAGATCAATTAAGTTTAGAAGGGGCAATCAAGTTAGTACCTTCATTTTCGGGGGGATCAGAATCGGATTTAGCTTCCTTTTTGGCTAAATGCAAATTCATTTTTAAGAGTATCCCTAATACTTTGAAACCCATTATTTTAGAAGCCATAATAACCCAGCTAAAAGGTAATGCATTTGAGGCCGTTAGGTATAAGGTAATTACCACCTGGGACGAATTAAAAAATTTATTTAAAACCGTTTTTGGTTCGGCACATTCAGTGTCGTACTTACAGGTACAATTAAGTCAGATGCGCCAAAATTCAAAAGAATCTGTTAAAGAGTTCTCGATTAGGATCGAAAAAACTGCACACGAATTAACACACGCGTTAACGGTAGATAAAGACCCAGCGCAAGTAAATATTATAGCTCAAACAGTGCAAGCGCATGCACTAAGCGTATTCATAGCGGGAGTCTCACAAACTATCGGAATTATATTAAAAGCGCGCAATATTCAAGTATTCGAAGTGGCAGTTTTACACGCAATGGAGGAGGAAAAATCCTCCGAATATTTTAACGCGTTCGGGAATAATCATTTTCAGAATAATAAAAATAAATTCGATAAAAAAAAGTTCAACGATAAAAGCGCGGTTAAATGCCACCGTTGCGAACGAGTCGGTCATTACGCAAACGAGTGTAGAACTAGCGAACATAAATTACCTACTTTTAGGAATCCGAACAGCGGTCAAAGTCCGAAGACAGAAATTAAACGCGAATATTCTAGCAAATTCTGCAAATATTGTAAAAAAACGAATCACGACATTAGCGAATGTCGGAAATTAAAATATAATGAGAAAAAGAAACTCGAGGAGAAAAATAATAGGAGCGATCAAAATAGATCCATCGAAGAAATACAATCGGGAAGTAAAGTACGCGTAATAACGCCTATAACGCGGGAACATATAAAATGTTTTTCCGATAAATTTGTTAAAAGCGAAATCAAATTTTTAATTGATAGCGGTTCTGAAATGAACATTATAAAAATTTCAAGCTTAAAAGGGCATATAATTGTAAACGAAAAAGATAAGAAAAAAATTAAAGGTATTCATGCAAGTCCAGTAGAGACAGTGGGAACAGTAGTGATTCCAATTTATATTAACAAACAACCTTTCGTAGTAAAATTCGACATTGTGCATGATAATTTTCCAATACCCGAAGCAGGTATATTAGGCATATCATTTTTGAAACTAAATAAGGTCGTTTTGGATTGGGATAAAGAAGTATTAATAATCCCAGAAAAAGTAATTAATAACGCACTAATTATTCCGCCGAGGAGTAATTGTGTATTACAAATAAGAGCCGACGAAGAAATCAATTACGAAGCAATAACGATAAAAAAATATGAAATTAATGAAGACGTAATTATAGCTAATAGTATCAGTCCGGTCAAAGGTGATAAAATAATAAGTAATATAATAAATATATCCGAACAACCGTTTATAATCGAACAATTAACCACGAGTAATTTTAAATGGGAACCGTACCATGATAACGTTTTTATTGCTAGCGAAAGCAACAACTACTCTTCGAATAGAATTAAAAGGATCAAAGAAACTATTAATACCGAGCATCTTAATCACGAAGAACGCGATAACATATTAGACCTGTGTAGTCGTTTTTCTGATCTATTTTTTCTCGAAGGCGATCTTTTGAGTGTAACTGACATTGTTACGCATAAAATTAATACACCTAGATGTGTTAAACCAATTAACATACGTCCATATAGGCTACCGCACGCGTACCAGGACGAGATAGAAAACAAGTAAAAGAAATGAAAGACGCGAATATAATACGTAATTCGTTATCACCATTTAATTTTCCATTAGTGGTAGTAAAAAAGAAAAAAGATCTGAACGGTAACCAAAAGCTACGAGTATGTGTAGATTTCCGAAAATTAAACGAGGTTACGGAAAATGAAGCATACGGCTTACCGAATATATTAGAGATACTAGAATCCTTAGGCTCATCTAAGTACTTCTCTACACTTGATCTTGCCAGCGGTTATCATCAAATAATGATTGATAAGGGAGTCACCCATAAAACAGCATTTTCTACAAAATCAGGGCATTATGAATTTTTACGTTTACCATTTGGACTTAGTTCTGCGCCGGCAACTTTTACTCGAGCCATGAAATCTATTTTAATGGGCTTGGAAGAGTTATGTACGGCGTATCTAGATGACATTGTAGTCCAAGGGTCAAGTTTAGTAGATCACCAGAATAGGTTAGAGCAGGTGTTTACTCGATTAAGACTACATAAACTGAAATTGCAACCTAGTAAATGTATGTTTCTACGTAAAGAGGTGTTATATTTAGGGCACGTGATCAGCGAAAACGGGGTAACGCCTGATCCAAACAAATTAAGTTGTATTAAAGAATATCCGAGACCACTAAACGAGAAAGACGTAAAGTCATTCTTAGGTTTATTAAATTATTACCGCTGATTCGTTGATAACTTTGCCAAAATAGCAAAACCTCTTACTAGCTTATTAAAGAAAAACACACCGTTCGTGTGGACGGACATGTGTGAAGAAGCATTCCAAGAATTAAAAAACGCGTTAATGAATCCACCTCTACTTATCTACCCTAGTTGGGAAAACGGAAATTTTAACCTCATGACCGATGCAAGCCAATACGCAATTGGAGCGGTCTTGTCTCAAGGTGACGTACCTAAAGATCAACCCATAGCTTACGCAAGTAGAACTTTAAATACCGCCGAAACAAACTATAGCGTAATACAAAAAGAATTGTTAGCGATAGTATGGGCTGTAAAGTATTTTAGGCCTTATTTATACGGGAAAAAATTTAAAATAATCACCGATCACCGTCCATTAACGTATTTATTCAATATAAAAGACGTTTCGTCTCAGTTAATGCGATGGCGATTACAGCTCGAGGAATACGATTACGAAATAATCTATAGAGCAGGCTCACAACATTCGAACGCGGATTGCTTATCACGTATACATGTTGTTACACATGATGAGCCAATTAGCGATTTCGAAGAGAGTAAAAAAGCAGAAGCTAAACCGATTTTTAATTCCAAAATAACGGAAATAGAGGGAAGTATAAAACACGCGCAAAATAATGAAAATATAATTTTACCTATTTCGAATGATAAAATAATAACGCATCCAGCGATAAGAGATGTAATAAACAATAACGATTTACCGCCGCAGGTAATTTTTAATGATAATAATAATTTTGTTTCGATTGAACAAACCGACAAATTAGTAATATTCTATAATCTTAAAAATAATCATTATACGACAATTAACGCCGAGAATTATTACGACGCTATTAAAGAGATTAAAATATATTGTATTGAAAAACAAATTAATCAATTCTCGACTATCAGGCTAGAAGGGTTAACAACGTTGACCTGCTACGAGCGCATACGCACGATGTTCCGTTACATATTCCGAAACACTGATATAGCAGTAACTATTTATAAAAAACAAATTTTTAAGGATGACAACGGAAATATAACAATAAAGATGGGGAGGAAGGACTATAGGATCCACGTAAATAATACAAAAAACATATTTCGAGACCGATTTATGAACACTTCGGTGTCATAACATATATATATTTTTAGCTATAGGATCCTTCAATTTTCTTTTATTGTTATAGGTAGTCATAAACTAGTCATTGTTATATTATTATCGTAGGTGAAAACATATTAAGTTAACCAACATATAAAAAAAAAAATAAGGTTATTAATTATTATGATAATTTTAATAAAGGCTATAAATAATAAATAGGTATAAAATAATAATAACGTAGATAAGGATTTAATTACGAAGTTTTTATTTTTCTAAGTGGGGAAAAAATTAAAAAACAAATCCGATAATCCATACATCTCTCAGACATTACAATATATTATTCCAATGACAAAATTGTATTTATTGTAAATTTATTTTTTTTTAGTATACCGACATGAATTAACTCTTTTTCAGCTAATACCAATACCAAATTGTGACCAAAATAATTGTTTATATGTAAAACCTAATCATAATCATAATTATAAACAGTCGTTATTCAGACGTCGTAGCGTACGGTTCTCTCAGTACCTACTTTATCTTTTCAACTAACGATATAATTAATTTTTGTTATCATAATTTATTTTAGTGTTAACTTTATTGAACTTTTACGGAATAAGTACTTTTTGTTATCATAACATTTGATTATCTTTTCACAATGTCCACTTCAACCAATGAAACGCTTGATACCAAGGAGACTCTCAAACAAATTTTGGATACGGTGAAGGAACTTAAATCTACACAAAACAAAATCATTACTTCTATTAATTCATGCCTGGAATCCAACAAAACCCAGGAAAAAAAGTATGTTATTATTGAGTCTAAATTAGATACCCTATCAAATCAACTAGCTGAAGTTATTTCTGAAAATAAAACCTTAAAAGCTAAAATTGAGCAGATAGAAGGCAAAATAACAACTTTAGAAACTACGGCTTCCCCTGGAGCTAACGTTGAATCAGTTTACTCTGAACTTATGGACCGCCAATCTCGAGCTCGTAATATAATATTTTTTAATATACAAGAATTTAATTCTTTACCTGATCAGTTAACTGACACTCTTACTGTTGATGAAATACTCAAAAGCATTGATTTAAAAATTAATCCAGTGTCTGTCCGTCGCTTGGGCAAACAATCAAATAAACCACGTCCTCTGCTCACTACCTTACCAAATTCATCCGATGTCTTTGAAGTCTTAAAAGTAAAACGTAAATTACTTAGTACTGCTATCTTCAAGGATATTCGCATTGCATCGGATCGGACAACTCAACAACGGCAATTTTTCACTAAAATTGTATCTCAACTTAAACAACGTAATGATAACGGCGAAGATAATTTATTTATCAGATACATCAACAATGTTCCTACTATCTCAAAAAACTTATAACATCAACTACCTCAAAAAATCTTTCTGTTTATTATCAAAATGTCCTGACCAAATTAGATGTATTTATACGTAACCTAGCACTTCTTAATTATGATTTAATTGTATTAACTGAAACCTGGTTATCTCGTTCTGTTAATGACTCTGAACTTGGACTTTGTCCTCATTACTCCGTTTTCCGATGTGATCGGTACGAAATTCATGGTCCCGACATTCGAGGAGGTGGTGTCTTAATTGCTATCAAAGTCCAATATCCATGTCATCGCTTAATTATACAACAAGATTTAGTGGAGCAACTATTTGTAAAAATACATATAAATCACATTTCTCTAATTGTCGGTTCCGTGTACTTCCCGCCGCGCTCTGATTTAAATTTATATAATAGCCATGTTAATGTTATTGATAACCTCATGAGTAAATATTATAATGATAAATTTTTGTTGTTAGGTGATTACAATTTGACTAATGTTAATTGGGTCTCTAATAACCGCAAAATTATTCCCAGATTGTCAAATAATAATTTGTATGAATCAAATATCATATCTGCCTTATCTTATGTTAATTTAATGCAAAACAATTTAATACATAATTCTTCTGGGTCATTACTAGATCTAGTTTTCTCAAATATTGTCAATGTTAATGTTTCCCCCGAAACTTCTTCTCTGGTCCCTCTAGACTATAAATTTCATCCTGCATTAAAAATTACACTTCCACTTTCATCCACAAAAAACAATTTATATTATAATGAAATTGTTCATGATTTTATCAATAGTGATTATAATGTCATTAGGTCTTGTATGGCCTCAACTGATTGGAGTTGTACATTTAAAGATTTACATATTAATGAAGCACTTGATATATTCTACTCCAAATTACACGATATAATTAATGTACAATATCAAAAAAAACGTATGTTCTCCACAAAGTATCCTTTATGGTTTTCCAAAACTCTAAAACATTTAATTTTCTCAAAAAAAATTGCCCATAAAATATATAAACAATCTCCAACTAATGTAAATTATAATATATTCTCTAATCTACGTGCTCAATGTAAAGTTGTTAATAAGACCGATTATGGAAATTTTATACAGAGAACTCAAAGTTCAATAGCCTCTAATCCTAAAAGGTTCTGGAATTATATTAATAGCAAACGATCAAATTCTAATATTCCATCTGTTATCTCATATAATAATCAAAGTGTTACTGGTGGTGACAAAATCGCGGAAAGTTTCGCCAATTATTATTCTACTATTTACCAACAATTAAATTTTATGCAAAAACCACCCGATGACATTAAATCGATGAAAGTCGATTTGAACACCTGCGTCATTACTTTAAGCGATATTTATGATGAGTTAAGCAGCTTAAAATCCACTACCTGTCCTGGTCCTGATAGTATTCCGTATACTTTCTTTACTAACTGTAAATGTGTTCTGTCTATCCCTTTATTATACTTATTTAATACATCACTTAAATCCGGTGTTTTTCCGGATAAATGGAAAATTTATTATATTAAACCGATTCCTAAAGGGGGAGATCTTACTTTAGTCACTAATTATCGCCCAATTTCTATAATTTCGATTATCCCTAAATTGTTTGAAAGTATTGTACACAAAAAAATCTTCCCGTTATTTAAAAATATTATCTCTGATGTCCAACATGGCTTCATGCCGGGTAAATCAACCACCACGAACTTACTAGTACTCCAAAATTACATCCTACAAGCTTTCAGAACTGGACTCCAAGTTGACGTTATTTATACTGATTTCTCCAAGGCGTTTGATAAAGTAGATCATTGTGCTCTTAGCTCTAAATTATTTAATCTAGGTATACGTAATCCTTTTCACTCGTGGTTAGTTTCATTCATAACTGGAAGGCAGCAATATGTAAAATGCATGAGTTTTAATTCTTCATTATTTAAAATTAACACTGGTGTTCCTCAGGGATCACATTTAGCTCCACTTCTATTTAATTTATTTATCAATGACATCGAATTTTTAAACTCTAATAAGTTACTATATGCAGATGATATGAAAATTTACCGTATAATTACATCACCAGCTGATAATTTGCTGCTCCAGGATGACTTAACTCGTCTTAGCACCTGGTGCACTCAAAATAATTTATCCTTAAACATAAACAAATGTAAGATCATAACCTTCTCTAAAAACCGTACACCTACTCTATATAATTACTACATAAACAACATTAAATTAGATCGAGTCTATCTATACAAGGACCTGGGAATTTATTTTGACCCATCTCTTTCATTTAATGATCACTATATGTATATCCAAAATAAAGCCTCTTCGATGTTAGGTTTCATAAACCGCAGCTGTAAAGACTTCGTCAATCCTTTAGCGTTCAAATCACTCTACTGTTCCTTCGTCAGATCATTACTCGATTATGGATCTATAGTATGGTCCCCGCAATCAATCGGTGCTACAAAAAGCATTGAATCAATTCAAAACCGTTTTCTACGTATCATTCAATTCAGATGTTGTATCGAACGTGCACCTCACTCATCATATCAACCATTATTGTCGTATTTAAACCTTAAACCCTTGTCAACAGAAGGAAAAGACTTGATCTATGTTTTATTTTTAAATTAAAGAATGGGTATATTAAGTGTCCTGAACTACTTTCTTTATTGAATTTTAATATTCCAAATCGTAGAACTAGGCAATTAAATACTTTTTATGTACAACTCCAGTTTCAAACTATGGTCAAAATGCTCCTATGAATAGATCTATGCAACTTGTTAATTATTTAAATGTTGATCTATTTTCCTGCGTTTCCTTAAATGATTTTAATTTTTACATAAATAATGTTTTAGCTGTATAAATGTTATAATCTATGTCAATATCTCATTAAGTCGATTTCCAATGTTAAACAACTTTACTCTGTATTCTTAACCATTTTTGTTTCAGTGAATTATTTTCAACCATAATTGTCTCATCACATACATTACTTAAACCTGTCTATTTACCAAATGCACACTATCTGTATAGCTGTCATATTAAAATATTTAAGATTAGTGTTCATGTGATAACAAATATTATTATTATTATTATTATTATTATTATTATTATTATTAGATATTTTATAATAATAGACGTATGTCTATAATAAATGTAACTGGGTTCGCCCGTTTAAATTATACAAATAAATAAATAAATAAGTATTTAGCTATAAGTAAATCAAAAGAAATGTATTCCACCTATGACGAAATCGATAGAAGTCAATGTAAACATGTCAGTGATTTCCTCATGTGTCCTGAAATATATCCTTTACATCCTAGAAGTGTACGCCCATATGTGAGGTGCTTCTACAGTTCTACTACAAGATCCAAAGGAAGTTCCGGACATACACCGAGAGACGTAATCAAGCAGGAAGCCCTAATACCACGGAGCACGACATATTCCGTGTATCCATCCATTTCATCTTTATGATACGGAGTATCATTCTTACAAGGGAGGAATGTAGTAAACCGACGTTTTTACACAAAAACGGCGTTCCAAAGGTTAGGTGGCCTGAACAACATCACGCCACCAAAATATTCCATTGAGGCTGCCGCCTCATTGGTTAATACTGATCGACTACGCATCACGCCATTCCTATGACGTCAATCATCCTTTCCTAAATCCCGGGCATGTCTCATATAAATAGGGGCCCTGTTTCACAGACTTTTCAGACATAGAAGTAATTACCAGTGCTTTACAATACTTGTGTGGGTCGCGGACTAGAAACAGCCGCATCGCCGTCCACATCAAGTATAATCTAAATTACAACTATTCTCCGGTAGAATTATTATTCTGTCGACAAATTTTAAATTACTAAAATTAACTATATTATTAGTTTCGTGTTAATAAACATTATATCTATAATTAACTACATTTTGTGTTAAACTATTCTTACTCTACCTTCAATTCAACCACCATCCTCCGATTCATTGAGACGACGTGTACGTGCATTCGTCGTTAAAGAAGTGTGCAGTAACCAATCAAGTGAGAGCGACGGGTTACTACACTACTTAAGAGTGCGTAGCACACCCATATTTTCCGTTCAAACACATGTTTTGGTAGAATAGCTCTCATTTGGGTTACAGTAGTCGTACAATTACAAAATTTTGCAAACATAAAGATGACAATAATACTCGTGTTTGTAAGTTGGTTTATTTTGAAAGCTATATTACACTCATTTTTATAAACCGTGTAAGAATATAGTTTTTGGTAATTTGTTATGTATCATAAAAAACTCACTGAGTTGACTGATCTAGTATATCCAACGTATACACACAGACAATATTGTCATCTTTATTTTGGTAAAGTTTGGATTTGTTACGTTCATTGTAGTTTAAAAGACAGCTGTTCTCCTGAGACATGTTTTTAGACATTTTGATTCATGTAATCATGTTTACTACCGTCTAGTGCTGCTCTCGTGGCTACAGCGGTAGCGTTCTAAAACTGTACTCATTACCCCACACATGACGCCACGCATGACCAGCATACACACCAGGCCGTAATCTGTATTTATTGCAGCCGCGCACGGTTTATAAATAACCAATTCGTCGATATGAAAATAATAATATTGGCGGTGAATATAATATTGTATTATTTGGTACCAACTACCAAGTAATCAGTCGAAGATGAAAATGAATCACAGCATGGTCAGCATGCAGTAATTATGAATGAAATTAATAATTTGGAAGAGTTATCAGATTGGACTCTTGAATGGGAAACGTTAAAAATAATTACAAGCACATTTGTACTAGCTGTTTCTGATAGAAACAAGTAAGATTTTACTTTTTATATGTATTTAATTGAGCATTTGAGAATTGAGTATTTATGAATTTTAGATTCTGAGCGAATCGATGAATTTATTGATTTTACAATGATGTGTTTTTTTTTTGTTTGTGTCTGTGTACACGATAAGTAGTCGAAATAATGCTTCGATTTGAAAATTCAGTATCTAGTTCGATGGGAAAGTGAATTTTGTTGGTGCATTGGGGAGGTCAAAGGAGGCCAGTAATTTTCAAAAGCGCCATGAAAAACAAAAGAAAATTTAAGGAAAAACGGGAGTTATTACGCAAAGTCGATTTTGGTTTTTGGTATAACTCTAAAAGAAATGACCTTAGATACATGAAATTTTGACTGAATGTTTATATTAGCATTTTTTATACACCATAACATTTTTAAAATATTTTGATTTATCTTGAGCTGTTTACGGACATTTTCAGTTCCCGATTTTTTTATGTTTTTTTTTTTCTATAGATGTCTATAAAATTTTATTTCTTGGGTAAAGAAGCTTAAAAATTTAATACAAGGCTCCTAACATATTTTTACAACGATATATGAAAAATATTAAAAATCCGTAGTCACAAATTTTTTTTATAAGCATTTTCATAAGCCAAGTTTAAATATTGACAAAATACGTAAAAATCACGAAAATTTGCAAATTATTTTGTGTTAGAAATTCATAAAAAATTTTCTTTTTAAATATAAGGTTTGAAAGTGTAACACAAGATTTCTCATGAGATTACCTACCTTTATCAAAAAAAAATTTCTAATACCAATTCAAATTAAAAATTTATGAGCGCTTGAAGTTCATATTTTTACAACATTGGATATTCACTCGAATTCTCATGTAGCGAATTTCTTATTTTGTTGTTATTCAAAAATGAATAACTATAGTCTCCGTTCAGAATTGTAAAAATCACAATTTTTTCACTTTGGAAGGCACCAGTGGCTAATCTGATACCTTGATTGTGAATGGGATTCAGTATGTTGAGAATTTTGTTTTTGGCTGTATTATATATGACTGCGCCGTATTCCAGTTTTGCTAGAATGGTTGCTTTGTATATAGTTATGAGGCTATTTTTTTCTGAGCCCCAAGATTGGTGAGATAAGGTTTTCATAATTTTCATGCTATTATTCGCAATAATGTTGAGGTTTTTAAGGTGGTGTGGGTTCCAATTTAATTTATGGTCAAATGTCATACCTAGTATTTTTATTTTGTCTGTATATGCTAGGGTATTGTTGTTTAGGTTGATGTAGTGTACGTTTTCATTGCGCTTTTTATGAAAGATGATACTTTGGGTTTTGGATGGCGTAAAATTGAAACCCTTTGTGGCTGACCATTTGAGAAGTTCCCCCAGGGCTTATTCGATGAACTGAACTGTTGTTTTAATATTTACGCCACTGCAGAAAATGTTGCAATCATCCGCAAAGATGGTGTATTTTATATTAACATATGCAATTATTATTTTCCAAAAACTCTACTAATCTATACTTTATAATTTTCTCTAATATTTTTGCGAAATTGCTTAACATTTATATTGGTCTATAGTTATTCATGATCTTTGAGTCACCATTTTTCTATAATGGTTTGATAATTGCAAGTTTAAGTTTGTCAGGAAATACACATTCAGAAATACTTAGATTATAAATAATATGTTAAAGGTTCAATAATATTTGTAGCAATAGCCTTTAATGTTTTCACAGATACTCCATCAAAACCTGCAGCAGTATCATCCTTCAAATTATTTATTATTTTTATAATTTCCTGATTGTTAATTTTCTCTTTAAAAATCATGTCAAATTAGGCTTTTGTGCTTGGTTCATTATAAATAAAATCCGATTTTTTTATTTTACATGCAAGGTTACTACCAATATTTATAAAAAATTCGTTAAACAGATTTGAAACTCTCACCGGATAATAGTCTTTTTAAATGTATTCACAAATGCAATCAAATTTGTTTGTAGTGTTAGATATGTGTCAGGAGAATTGTTGATATTTTTGAACAAATAAAGGATAGTGAACATACAGGTGGATTTGGTTGTTCATTTGTAAATATGACATTCATATCCGAAATAAGACGAGGGTATTATTCTGAATTTAAATCCAAGTGCAACATGTGTGGTATTATTAAAAGTATTCAATCTGAAAAAGAAAAAGAAATGTTTTTACCGATTAATAAGTGAATCGTTAGCGGGACAATTGCTATTGGAATTGGTCATTCACAATTAACTAAATTATCAGCCACAATTGACATACCATATGTGTCACCAACAACTTACTTTAAAGTTCAGAACCTCTCTAAGTAAGAAAATACACGATGTTGCCATGCAAGAAATGTTATTTGCTGGCGAAGAAGAAAAAAAATAGCATTTGAAAGTTTTAATGTAGACAACGACGGTATACCTATGTGCACTGTGATGGCAGATGAACAGTGGAGCATACGTAGTTATAAAACGAAGTATGATGCTTTGTCAGGAATGGTAAAATTAAATTAATACATACATTTATAATACCAATTACTATATAGTATAACATATTATATTTATTATATATTTAATACAGGCTACAATTATTGGATACCGTTCTATAAAAATATTATTCATTGGTATCAGAAATAGATACTGCGTTATTTGCTAACGAGCTAAAGTAAATAATGAGACCGCTATAGAACATGTTTGTTTCATGAACTGGGCCAAAAGGGCTACTAGTATAGAAGCGAACGCAGTAGCTGAAAGGTTCAAAATAAGTGTGAAAGTGCATTGCTTGAAATTTAACCAATTAATCGGTAAATTAAAACATATTTATTTTATATCTAAAACCATTTGATTTTACTATCGTCAAAATATTTTATTTGACTTACGCTCGATTTTATTTATAACTATCGTAAGCAAAAGTTATGGACAACCTCAAATATTTTTGGTTTTAGTACGGTAGGTTTTTTTTTAACTGATATTTGATGAAAATTGTATGGAGAACATTGTATCAAATTTTCAAACCTTAGGTATAAATAATTTAAATTTTATAAATTTTCAACTACAAGCCAAATTAAGAATTCAATTTGGTCAAAAACTGGTTGTGAGTAAAAATTCCCGTTTTTTTGTAATTTTTTTTTGTTTTTCACGGTGCATATGAAAAGTACTAAAATTGTTTTTACTTTGAGCCCCCAAACAACACTTTGATTGCATTGGCCTATATGATATTATTATAGAGTATATACTATATAGGCTATAAATACATATTTAGTAAATTATACCTATATGAATTGTTAAAAAAATATAGGAGATGGTGACAGTAGTTTTATGAAACGCTTAAAAGAAATAATGCCATATGGATATTCACGTGTCGTTCAAAAAGTAGACTGCCGTAACCATCTTTTGAGAAATTATTGTCAAAAG
Organism: Macrosiphum euphorbiae; assembly: GCA_949089665.1. Lineage (NCBI taxonomy): Eukaryota > Metazoa > Arthropoda > Insecta > Hemiptera > Aphididae > Macrosiphum > Macrosiphum euphorbiae. Next base: position 42,591,627 of record CARXXK010000001.1, on the reverse strand, counting down.
ATTATGGCATTAACTAAAAAATCGGAATATCCTAGTCGAATTAGGAATTACATAGCGAGTAATGCAATGCGATTTAGAACAGCTATAACGAAATAGATTGCATACCATAAAGATGGCGATGGAGCTAAAATATAAATTGTAAGTTTTTTGTACTTCCACAAAAAATGTTTTTTTTATTTTGTAACTAAATTTTTACAAATATTTTAGATATCTGAAAGGATATAAAGAATAGTTTTTACCACATATTAGGAGAACTGCAAGTTGTGAACCATACTTTTGTGATGGTAGAAAAAATGGAGAAGTTAATTTAGTTTTTGAAGCTGAAAATGTGGTTTAATTCAAGAAGTAACACAAATTAGCAATAGAATATCGGGACATTCAGATAGCCTGTACATGAATGTAGACAATAATGCATGTGAACAGTTTAACTCTATAATAAATAAGCACATTCCCAGAAAGCGGATAAATTGTTCACAGCGTGTAATTCATATAATGTTGAGTTGAAGCTGCATTAGTTTCATACAATTCATATGGTCAACACATGAGAAAAATGCATAAAAACATTACAAACATAAGTCCTGGTAAGTAAAGAATTGTTTTTTTTTATATTTTACATTTTAATTAAATGAGAAAATAATAAAATCAGCTGTCTATTGGTACTATACCTACATAATATTATTATTATTCAAAACTTAACAAATCTAAACATTTTCAATAACAATCTCTTTTTTTTTTATAAAATGTAGTCTAACATTACGTCACAATTTCATTCAGGTGAAGTTGGGAAAACATTTTTAAAAGCCAATGAGATGAAACGAACAACAAATAAAAGACGAAAAGAACTCTTCCCGAAATCAAAATTAAAAAAGAGCCGCCAAGCCAGACCAACATTGTGGTTTAGCTGAGCCACTTCCGGAAGAACACGTAACACCTGAAGAAATTGAATTTAAAAAAATACAATTTTTAAGCAGTTTGACATTAGACAGAAGTGGACGATTGGCTATTGAAGAAAAAACAAGAGATCAAGCTAATAGTCAACTTTGGCATAGTAAAAGAAGAAATCGTTTAACCACATTCAACTTCGGGCGTATATGTAAAATGAGACCAACAACATCATGTAAATCAACTGTATATGATTTATTGTATAGAACATTTTCCACTGCGGCCACTGAGTATGGAAAAGCATTAGAATCGTCTGCTATAACAGCTCTTGAAATCTTTTTAAACTGTAAAGTACGACCAAGTGGACTGGTGGTAGATGCAAATCTATATTATTTAGCAGCTTCTCCAGGTGTGTATACTGTATTATAATAAATATTTGAATAATATATATTTAGATTTAGGTTTACAGAAAAAAAAATTATATCTTTTATTTTATAGATTGCTTAGTTGAAGATGACGGGGTTGTAGAAATTAAGTGTCCTTTTGGTGCAAAACATTTTGTTTCATTTGAGGAAGCTGTGTCAAATAAGAAAGTAAATATAAGTTATAACCTATGCATCATTGTTACTAACAAAGCTACTATTGACTTAAATATTTGTATTTTATTTTTGAAAAATCTTAAATCTAGGTGCCTTATTGCCAAATCGTCGAAAATAAAATTTAATTAAAACCTGATCATTTGGAAAACGTCGATGCCGGTGTACAAGTTCCGAGGGATGAACTTTTGTTGGAAGACAACATTGAGGTAGTTGAAGTCATGATGGACAATGACAACGTTGAGGTAGTTGAAGTCATGATGGATAATGACAACGTTGAGCCAGACGAAGTCGCGATGGACGACGACAACGTTGAAATAGTTATCGTGAACGGAGACGAACAAGTATCAGATGATGATAACTTTGTTGGTGTTTTCGAGCTTTCACCACTGTACGACATTCAAGAGGTCAGTTTATATTTTGTATAAATTATATTATTCATTTAATGTTCATAAAGGAAAAAAATAATATACAACCGTGTCTTTTAAATTTCAGGTTGAACAAATCGCCCCGGTTGTCGCTAGACTGTTGCTAGACCGTCCGGCTGGCGTTCAGCACCCACTACCGGAACCACACTACATAGGCGCGTTGAATTACGTATGCCGGTATTGTAGGGCCCGCCACTTTAAGTGCGAGGAAACAAGCCCGAATAATGTTTCTACATGCTGCAACAACGGTCTGATGGCCGTTTCAGGACCGTGTGTGTTGACACCTGCACCGTATTTACTACAGAGGTTGTTGGTTGAAGATTTGGTAGAAGGTAGACACTACCGAAATAACATCCGCCGGTACAACAACACTTTGGCATTTGTTGCATTTTCCACCGCCTTCAACACACGGCGCTTGCCAGGTCGGGGACCGAATGTGTTTACTGTTCATGGGCAGGGATATTGGACGATAAGTAATGACTTGATCGGGAACGAACCTATCCAACGCAGATTCTGCCAGCTGTATTTCGTCGAATCCGGAGAGGCAAACCGGATTTGTAGGGAGCAGCAGCAACTACTGCCTGCCGCACAACGTCTATTGCCAAGTGTGCTCGGAGACTTAGACGGCCTGTTACGGGGCATCAATCCATTCGCACAGGCTTTCGAGTAAATTAATTAATTAATTTCATTAATTTTACTGAACAAGCCACATTTCCATTACGCTACACTACAGACAAACCATGTTAACATTGATTCATAAGTCATAACATTGAAATATTTCGTTAGCTAGCGAGTACACATGTCACTATTCCAATTTCAAATTATAATAATTAATTATACTATTTCATTAGCCTTATATCAGTGTATATTTACCTGCCTACTTACACTATTCATTTATACATTTTTTTACTTTGCTTGCATTCATACATTTTCAGTTAGTTACAAAGTAGCTTACTTTAATGAGTAATAACTAGAAAAACATAAATTCTTATTCGCAATCACATTATTGCCTAAATATTATATTAACAACGTTTGGTCACAAATTAAAAGTTTATTTATTTTGTTCAGATTAAGTTACGGATACAGATTTATTTCTCTTAAAATTATTAAGATACTTGGTAGGTATATGGAAAATTCTATACATACACTGCTACACTTCAATGTATGACACAACGTTGGTGCTATACACAACACTATTGCACTGTCACAACTCATTTTTAACTCATCACTAACTTACAACCAATCTTACTCGCTCATGCCACACTTACTTTATACTTACCATAGACACTACACTTAACATAAAATATAACTTATTTAAATTGCGTTACTGCTGTCTCCGATTGTGATTAGATATTTGTTTCTTTCTATTTCATTTATACCTATGCTTACATGTCTATACATTATTTTCTTTTTTTTGTGTGTGCATTAGGTGGGTACACTACTCCTATGTACAAAATTCAACTTCTACTTGAATATTTCTCATTTAATTTCAAATGAACACAAACACAAGTGACTAGAGTTAAAGTTAATGATTTCTATTACTTTTGTTTGTGTTCCTTATGTACTTTAATACACTTCAATTCAATGTATCTAAACAAACATTTGGTATTATACATCGTAATACGTTTTGCATTATGCTGCTCTCTGTCATTTTACACTACCACATCACTCTTTGTTGATATTATGTGTGAGGATTGATTAAATAGGACTCTGACGTTGACATTTCTGAGAACATTAACAATACACCAATATATGCGCTACAAACATGTACGGGCGTAGAACACTTCTTCCAAAATGTAATATTATTGATAACATGTTGGAAGAATATTGTTGCCAACATCAAAAAATAATAAATAAAATTATTCAGTTGTACCAACGTGGCTTTTATACATTACTAGCCCACCCGTCACAGCTTCGCCCGTGATTGGTTGTTTATTTGGCCTCCGGACGATGAGATGTATAATTTTTTATTCAAATTGTATTCTTTAATGTGATCAAATAAATATAAAAATGGCTAATGAAAACGTATTGAAATGCTTCTAGCGCTATTAATGATAAATATATTTTTATTAAAAATAGTTTATCCCGTGCACATCGTTGCCCGTTAAATGTACCAACTCTATATGACTGAAACTTTGTTCAATTTGTTATTTAATATTCGGTGTATGATGTTCAAAACTTATCTTAACTTTTCCGTTGTCAAAAATAAAAATTCTGATTTGCATCAGTATATTATCACTTTTCAGGTAGGCAATCTACCTGTGGTAGATCGCGGACCCCATGTTGTTGGTACGTAAGTGTATGATTTAGCTCTTGAGTATCAAAGTTATACCAAGTTTGTCGTTTTTACTTAATTTCACCTACAGTGGATTAATATAATCAATTAATACAAAATCCTAACCTTACCAAAATCCGATGAAAAAGAAAACAAAATTTGTCCTTTTTAAATTAATCTATCTTCTTCCCAGAGGTACAATTTACACACAAAAATTTATTTATACATACCTATATACACATTTTGACGAAAAATAATAATAAAAATCAACAAACATGCCCGGTTAACCGATAGCAACCAATATATAATACACATATTATTATTTTAATCTGCAACAATAAACTAATTTTTTTATTATTTAGTTTATTTTTTACTGGGCAGATCACGCCACTCTTGTATTCTTGACACCCCTATTTCCTACTTTTCTGGTGGATTTTCCTAAACAAAAGTGGTACTATGACCTCCAGCAGACTGTCAAGTATAGCAGTAAAAAATTTCAGCCAAATCGGTTCAGTAGTTTTCTCGGTTAGCGCGGTCCAAGAAACCCCTTACCATTTTATATAATAGTGTAGTAAGCCAGCTACTACGGAGTAATACCAATTTCATAAGTACATAGTTATTATTATAATACACGATGAATCGGGATTCAGACTTAGGTGTAGTAACATTTGTCAGTAACAATAAAACCAGATTCCACAGGTGCATAAATATTATAATAGACGGTAGACCGGCATAGTCGGGCATTATGAAGGAAATGGGTCCTTCAAATCCTATGGAGACAGGCTCACTGAATAACTCAAGATGATAGGGTCAAAATAGGTGGTCGTCATATTTGACAGAAATACTGGACGCATACGATGAAATTAAAATATTGAAGAGTAAAATGACTAATCATAAATTGGTAATACATTCAATCAGTTATACATTCAATCGTCAATGCGTGGGCTAGAATGATGACCATACGAATGACATCCGTGAGAACGGAGATATCGTATATGTAGGCAAGGGGTACGGGGAACCTCATATATAAGGGAGCCCGAATCGGCCTGTTTTCAGACGTGTACTACCACCCATTAGAGCAAGCACCTTCACGTCACTTTGTACAATATTATTTTGGACTTAGAAAATTATCGAACGTTATAATAAAAATTCACAATACACAACAACTGTCTTATTATTCATTTATCTACCACGACTTCAGCATCAAATAAAGTGTCTGCGACCTGCATCTATAACATCTTGGTAGCCACTTATCTACTGTCAGCACTACGATAGTAGGTACAAGCACCCAGATCGTTACAATAGTATAGATTAACATTGAATAGATTGAAAAAGAAAATACTAGTATTTATAATTAATGATATTAAACAATAAACATTATATTTATGTCATTATTACATAACATATTAACATAATATTATAAATATAATAATTGTGTTTTATATGAATTGGACCACCTGAATTGCCCTGTAAGATCGTAATAATAAATTACAATTAAAGAAATGTTTATGATGCAAAAACGTAATTAATAAATATTTGTATAGAAATTAAACATTCTTACTCCAAAAAGGCCTTTTCAATCTTCTAAATGGAACTGGAAGTTGTAAGCATATGAAATATTTGGTATATATTTGGAACTATAAAGGAATTAATGGTTTATTATATTAATATGTACATACATATTCTAATTAAATATGTCTAATTAAAATTTATGGCTAAATAGATTTTATTCTATTTAGTCAAAATATTTTTCGGGGATTTTATTTCAGGTCTTTTTTTTCGAATATCAACTTAAATGTATAGTGTATACCTATTGATAGTATCAATCACGGACTAAGTCAGTGGTATCAATTGATCGTATACATCCTGATAATAAAAAATTTTGAGGTTAATTCCACTATCACAGATTATGAATTTGGAAGATGTGTCCCCATCTCAAACATGTACCTATTACACAACGATTAATAAATTTCAATTTTATACAATAAATCATAAGCCCGTGTCACTTCGTTACAGAACCATGCGAGAAGTGTGGGCTAGAGAAAAGGCTCCTGACAGAGATCCTCAGTTGGTTCCAAGGAGGGTGAGAATGCATTTTGTCGACGACTGAAATGTGGACAGGAGGCGATACAACCCACCACCTGAAACGGTCAACGAAGTCGCAGTAGTGTTTGTCGGTGATGACGGTCAACCGCCAACAGACATCGATCTGGTGATCCACGACCGGAATCCGATTGACCCGCAACATCGCCGGCTACAGACCATACCAGCCGGATCTTCAAACGCGGATCCAATGCTGTATCCCCTACTCTTCCCACGAGGAGAGCTGGGTTGGCATCAACGTTTGCTACAAGAGGGCCCTCGCCGAACTCCTGTTCGCAATCGGAACAGTATCAGGGAGTATACTTGGTATCGTCTTGCTATTCGTTACAATGGCAATAACGACACAATCCACGATGCTATGAGTTTATTACATAATGGTCGATATCTGTTGCAACAGTTTGTGGGTGATCATTACGTTAGAATGGAAGCGAACAACTTACTGTACATTAGATTTCATCAAGTTGAGCTCTTCGCAGAATCGTATCAGGGACTTGTGGATCACATCAACCACAACAGCTCCGAATCGACGCACCCGTGGCGGGCGTCGGCCGTAGGATGATTTTGCCATCGTCGTTCACAGGTGGTCCCCGTTTCATGAAACAGTGTTATCATGACGCGACGGGCATTGTGAGAAAGTGTGGAAAACCTAATCTTTTTATTACGTTTACGTGTAATCCTAGCTGGCCGGAGATCACAGAGAACCTACCGAGATGGGCCACGGCAACCGACAGACCGGACCTGGTGTCCAGAGTTTTCAACGCGAAACTCAAGCAGCTGATGCGCGACATAACGGTGAACAATATATTTGGTAATGTCGATAAATATGTTTATAATGTCGAGTTTCAGAAACGAGGACTGCCGCACGCCCACATACTGATCATTCTGAGTGGGGGTAGCAAGTTGCTAAGTCGACAATTTAGTGTGCGCCTTCTTGTCAGATCCTGTGACTGATCCGCGGCTAATCAATTGTGTGACGAGACACATGGTCTACGGGCCGTGTGGCACGCTGAACCCAAACAGCCCATGCATGGTGGACAACAGTTGTTCAAAGAAGTTTCTAAAAGAGTACAGCGAAGAGACTGTATACATTTCTGACGCCGGTTACCCAAAGTACCGTCGGCCAAACAACGGACCTGTGGCCAGGGTCAGAGGTCAACAGGTCAGCAACGAGTTTGTCGTGCCTTCAATCCGTACCTGTTAGCAAAATACGATGCACACATTAACGTAGAGGTATGCTCTACTATGAAGAGTGTTCAGTATTTGTATAAATACGTATATAAAGGGCACGATGCTGCGATCATGGAATTATGGAACGGAAATGAAATAGACAGGTATGTTAACAAAATGCATTTTTCAATAAGTTAACACATTATATTCTTTCAACTATTGCATTTGTAAAGTTCTTTTTGGTTTTCTGGCCTCACTGTGACCTCCTAACCAAATGTACATTACACTTGTAACTTATGTACACTTAAATTATTGTACATAAACACAACATAGAACAGCAGAGTATAAACTACTGGTGTTCAATAATTTAGAGTTGTTGTTGAATGTATAACTTTATATTATTGTTACAAAAAACAATTGTTTAGAGTATTACCTTAAAACGACTGCCCACTTAATGCATGATTTCTATTAATTGAAATTCCACTACAGTAGTATCAGCATGGCCAGTTGACAACTGTGTATAACAATCATCATTCATATTATAATATGTACTCCTCAAGCAATGACTGAATTCATTTTCAATTATTTTTCATTAGTTCAATTCGCTTAACTACATATAATACTCAATCATCTCAATAGTAAAGACATTTTAGGAAAGGCGTTCAGCATAATATAAATTATTGAAACCGGTACTTTGTAAATTAAAAATTTCATATATATGTTATTTATTTGTTTCATTTGACAAGCAGTTCTCTGTTCACGCTACAATGACTTAACACTATAGTAGTTGTCCACTAACAGTATATATTATTAAGAAATTAATTACATCATATTATCAATTAACATTTATAAATTAAAGAAATAAATTAGACTTTTGAAAGCCATTTAACACTTATTACACTAAGTCTTAATGTCTCAAGTTATGTACATAGAATATAATTGAAATGCAAAAAAAAATATTTTAAGAAATTTTAATATGTACGACTATAACCACTTTTGGTTTTACATATTATATTATTAATTATGAATAGATTGACTATTTTAAAAGTTCTTTATTATGTATTATTTTTGTGAACCTTAACTACATTTGAGTTAAACTATAGGTGGTACCTACCACAATACATTTATTTCAATTTCCTTTTTTTTTATGTATTCTATTGGTTACAAATTGTAAAAATATTAATATATATACAGAGTGTAACAGATAGAACTGACTTTTGGAATAACTTTTGTTCTGATCATTATTTTTAATTTTTTTTTTTTTATATATAATTTATAGCCACTTGCTCTACACGTGTAAGAGGAAAAAAAATATTTTTATTTTTTTATACTTAAAATAAAAAATTTTAAATTTGACTTAAATTTTTTTGAATAAATTCAAAATAGCAAACTTGTGAATCTGATTTTAAGAACGATTTGGATGGTAAAAACATTTATCTAAGTCTAGTAGTTTATTTTTTAGAATTTTTTTAAATATCAATATTTTTTTGATAAAATAAATTTGGAACGCAATAGCTTTTTTAAAAATATTATTTTTGGAAATTTTATAACATGGGTATATTCTTAAAACTATTTACTAATCATATAATTTCAACAATTTTTGTCATACATTTAAGTAGCATCATTTTTTTTTTTTTTTTGGTCAGTTCTTTCTGTTACACACGGTATATATACTGTTATATTGAACCAGATCAACAAAAACAACATTTATCGTATTCTTCTTTATCAACACTGAAATAGTGTTACACTATACTTTGACAAAATTACATTTATTATAAATATATCACAAGCAATAGTATTACATTTTACTCATGACAATATTTTATATATATGTAATATTGAGATTTTAAATAACTATTGACTTTTTTTTGTACAACTTTCTGTTCTGAATATTTTTGATACATACATACATAAATGTTGTTTTCAGTTAAATAAATTAGAGGTACGTCAGCCCACCAGAAGCCTGGAGCTTGTTTGCGTATAAACTACACGACATCAGTCACACGGTAGTTAGACTTCCGGTTCACCTAGAAAACTACCACAACGTGTACTTTGCGCGTGGACTACAGGAGGTACAAAACAACGCCCTACCTCGAACAAAACTCACGGCGTTCTTGCACAGAAGAGGCCCGCGGTCTTTCCGAGACTTGAAGACTGTAAACGGGGTCGTGCATGCCACATACGCGGCCGCCGCCATTGCGTTGGGATTGTTGGAAGACGACGAAGGGTGGCGGGTGTGTATGACAGAATCATCGGCGTTGGACACAGCCACTCAACTGCGTTATCTATACGTCACGATACTATTGTTTGCCATCCCGCGGACCCCGTGGATCTGTACCGGCGGTTCGAAGTCAACATGATGGAAGACTTCAATTGGCGCTTTCAAAACGTCGACCGAGCGAGGGCGGCGTGTCTCAAAGCAATCGGAGACCTACTTCGTGCACGCGGAAAATCACTCGACGACTACGATCTACCCAATCCAGACGAAGATCTACTGGATCAAACGTTTGGTTAAAATTTAGAAAAAAAAATAGCTTAATATATATACTTTAATATAACATTATTTTACCCCGACTCGAAAAAAAAAAAAAAAACATTATTTTATTTGTAAAAATGTTTTGTGTATGTTACGTTTGCTTTTATGAACGACTTCAAAACGCAGTTTTACATGTAATAAATAAAATTTGATAAATTTATACTATTTGAACAACTCATTAACTCTTTTCTTTACTTACACCACTACTAAGATATCAGTAACATTTATATGTGTCAGATTGTATTTGTCTTAACACTGTTATGACCATAGACGCAATTGATAACATTTCAAAATTTCATTGACTATTATTATGATATAGGTATTTAAGGTGAAATTAAGTTGTAGGAAAATATGGAGGGATATCGGTGGCAGAGCCCCCACCCCTTGATCACTTTAGTCTATACATAAATCTAGCACACCCATAAATTTCACCCAAATTGCGCCTATGGTTAAGATGTATGCTATACTAACATTTATTTACAGGTTTTACCTGTGTACATTATGGTTTTTTTTTTTTTTTGATAAAAAAAATAGTATATATTTTCATACAGCTTTCTAGCTTTTATTATTAGATTAGATAAACTGTTGTGTGATTAATAACTTTTTGAGCACAAACGTTTGGTTGCGATGTCCTAACGGTCAATATCACCAATACCAAACTTGATATACATTAGCATACCTACTTCACCATTTAAGTACACATACATTAGACAAATAATATACGTTATTTTGATACTTAAGGCTAGAAACTAACATACAAATAAAAAACAAATAAATGTGAAAAAAAAAATGGTTTTTATTCAGCTGAAAAACATAAAATAAATTAAATATTAACACAATTTGGTATACAGTGAAGTTTCCAATTGAATACTTACAATCAGTGTTGTGGCCATGATGTGAGTCCTGCGAATTACATGATTGTTAAAATCAACACACCCAAATAATTGAAACTTGCTTTACTTACATCATTGGTGAAATGGTGACAACGTTGGCCACCATCCCGGTTATCTCCTCAACGTTGGCGTCCCTGGTTAACGGCTCTTCCACCACCACCACCACCTGTTCCTCGCCAACCTCCATTTGGTCATCTGGACTCTGGAGCTGATGGTGATGGTGGATGACTCACCCTGGTAGGCTTACAGGGGGCTGAAAAAATAATGATTATCAAAACAAATGATTAACAATACACATGAAATGTACACACTCACCGAGACAATCCCTGGCAAGGTGCTCATATCGGGAACACCTATAACAACCTGCAACATAAAATGGACGATACACCTATTAGTAATGACACTTAATCGTAATTAGTATAAATCTACTCACGTCTTTTGTTCATTTTCTTTGGCCCCACCTTAATCCCCCTATACCGGTTTCGGTTAGGAGGGTTTCGAGCCGGTTCGTTTTGCTGGTATACGGGTGCCGTAAACACCCGTACACCAGCACCGATAAACGTCATGTTAACTTTTTGGACGAATTTCATTCTACATTTCAAAAACAAAACAAATTAAAAAAGTTACGGCACGGTTATTGAATATTGGTAGTGCGTTAACAAACACAATTATTTACTTTTAAAAAAATTAGTCATGTGCCAAAAACTTAATCAGAACACATGACATACAGTAATCATAGAATATTAGGTAAAGTTAATTCAACAAAAGCTTGAGTTTTCAAACACATAATATTCTACAGAAGTGCTGTGGTCCAGTTAAGAGGATACCCGCATAATATTATGTTGTCTCCGTCTTACACACGTGCGATATAGTTAATTTTCGTTCGACGGTTTCAATAGTGTGCTATGTATTAGTTTTACAGTGAACTCAACTATGATTATTATTATTAATTGAAAACTAATATAAGAAGATAATCTGTGTCCTCTCGATCGACTTTTTACGACATTTTAATTTTTAAACGAACTATGTGTATGTGTAATGTAAAATATAAAATAATAATGCACAGATAATTTCCTAAAATATTTATAAAAAAAAATTACGAACAGCGCACTATTTAATCTGGTCAATTAAAATTTACTACGGAATACGATTTACATTCATTCAAATGCACACGTGCCGATAGCCATACGCATTCAGGCATCATAAACAATTAAACGAAATTATTGTATAAAGGGGTGTTTAAATATTGATCGAAATACAATTAAATATATTCTATAAGTATTAAAAAGTGTTTGAGCATAAATCATTTTACTCAAGCAAGTTAAACAAACATGAAAAAAAAAAAAACGGGACACAAGGCCAGTATAAGAAGGTACCTATAATAAGCAATTAAATACGTTTACTTACTCGAACGGCGTCCAAATATCAAATGAAATATGTCCGACGTTCGTCACCGATCATACAGCCTGTCCGCAAAAAATGGATTTCCCATAACTCCATTAAATTAGATGCGACATCGGTCGTATCGACAATTACCCGATAACGCGAAAGCTTCGTGTGAGAGAGATCGATAGTGACTACAGGTAGACAAACAGAGACCGTCACGATACACGCGTCTTAGATATCATCATTATTGGTCATAAGTCATTACACACCGTTCGACCGAATTATACGTTTTTACACTGACATAATTTTTCCCTTCAGAAATTATTATGTGAACAATATCATTCCTATGAATACACGAATAGACATAATAATTTTTTAACGTATACGCAAGGTATAACCACGTACGATCAATATTATATTTGTTGACGATGGCTGTAACATTTAAACTAAATTACCTATCTGCAATACATACCTGATATACCGTTGAAAATTGTACGCGATCGACGACCTCAGAGTACCTACCTGGGCGACTTCGATGAACGTACATCGAATATTACATGAGGCATCCACTTGCTAGACACTCCAGCATGATTTTAAACTTGACATTGCTCCACAAACAAAAAAGGCAATGGAAAACAGCACTGACACCGTAAGTTCAAAAATTTAAACGTTCCCGCCAAACCACCAAGCGCTATCACTAATCATTATCAGCCATACATAAACATAGATATTAAAGAATGGATAGGCCATTTATCGTTATCACATACTCGACTACATCATTAACATTCTACTACGACCACAGTAAGTTGTAGAACTACGACAAAGTCGGATTGTTCATCATTCATATAGGTACATGGTAGTCGAGTTTCACTTATAGGCTATAGCCGTTTAATGTCTGAAGTACCTGCCCACCTGATTGTCTGTAGCACACATAGGTGGACAACTTCAAAGTAAATCGATTTTCACTTCAGAATTCAGGTTACTGACTTGCTAGACACTCCATTACGGTTTTCGGCTTTACATTTTTTACATTTACACAAACGAAAAAGCACCGGACATTAGTTGGGTAATCGTATCGTAGTATTGCCGACATTCATGGACCATGGGAGATTTCTAGACACTACAACTCTACTTTTAAACTTTTTCGCCTTCGAAAAGGGACCGCCAAAAAGCCCGGCCTTATCACAAATTCCTATCACCAAATCAACTCCGATTACCAACCTATCACCTTCATTATAAGACATAAGTGCGACTTTAACACGTTCGCGGTCACTTCACTATTTAATATTTTTCAAGTAACTTCCTCAGAGAATCACTTTTATATTACTGCTAGAGCAGTTATAACTTATTTAGCATTACAAATATACTAATATGGAAATGATCACAAAACCTATTTTATTATTAATAATTAATTCTTCAAAATATATGCAACTACTTTTTATGAGAAAAAAATACATTATAATTATATTACACAAAAAAAAGTATCTATAAAAAGTATAAGTATATGAATAATAAAATAATAATAATAGTAAAATGAATGCTTTATATAATATTATCCTTGTGCCATTCTTCGAAACACTTACCAGGGCATAAAGGTTTACCACAACTTTTGCATTGGAATGATGTTTGTTTTCTTATTTTCGTCTTATAGCACTGCTTACAGTTTTTGAAGTATGTTTCTCTTTTAAAATTTGGCGGACGAGGTATTTTTTCTGAGTAATGATTATTTTCAGGTGCTGCTTTTTTTGTCTTTGAAAAGTTCTGCTGCAGTAGTTTCTATTGGAAGACCAATTAAATTTTTGATGAGTAAATCACGGAATTGCTTAAAGGTAGTGTTTCTTACACCAAACTTTTTGTTAAAAATAAAATATGAATTCCAGGCGGTTATATCGAGCAAATGAAATAGCACCTTTTTATACCATCTAGCGGTTTTTCTGGGACAAGAGTAATAGCTTACCATCTGATCTGAACGATCTATACCACTCATAAAATCATTGTAGTCTTTTATCTCTATAGGTTTATTTTTTTCGCCACCATATCTATTTGTTGTGGATACGATTTTCGGGTGATTTTTAGTTGTAATACAGAGCACGTCTCTTTTATCTTTCCACTTTGACACATACACATTTTTATTGCGTCTCCATACATATTCACCAGGTTTTAATTTTTTGGCAGTCACGTCCTTGGGATTTCTTTCGCGGTTGCTTCTTAATGTTCCCGTCGAGTGAGTTTTTTTTTCAAGCAATAAATTTGATAACGTGACACTATTGTAAAAATTATCCATATAAAGGTGTGTGTGTATAGTCACAGTTTAATTGTCCAGTTGTACGTTATTATATATTATACTTATACATAATCATATTGTCGTGTTATTACTTATTATATTAATGCTAACATCATTAGTCCGTCAAGCTTCACTTTCAACACACATAATCAAAAAAATGTCTCTGACTGTAGATAAGTAACCCAGTTGGGCGCCACTCTGTGGTATCACCGGTATCGAGAATGACACACAATAAAACCTACTTTATGCCTTACCTTCGTACACTTTAAGCTAATGACTGTCTCTAGAATAAATTCAGCTTAGCACTGTTTAGCTTTGAGGCACGATGGTATGGGTTTGTCGATTCTACGTCCGTTTCCTAAATTGAAATGACTATTATTACCTGACAACCAGAGTACTGTTCAGTTTGCAATAAACCTCATTGACTCACCAGAATATTCAATACGTGAGGAATTGTTTGGCAAAACATAATATTGATTATTCAGCCAAGGACGATCAATTTGTATGCAGCGACTGCATAATCGGGAAACAACACCGTCAATCGTTCAGTAAAAGTGAGACCGAATATTTTAACGTCGGCGATTTAATACATGCAGATTTATGTGGACCGATGCAGAGGGACTCTATCGGTATGTCAAAATATTTTTTACTATTTAGAGATGACTACTCACATTACAGAACGGTATATTTTATTAAGAATAAATATGAAGTAAAAAATATTATGGAAACATTTATAAAAAGTGTTAAAACAGAAACAGGGTCTAAAGTCAAAATATTAAAGACAGATAATGGGTTAGAATTTGTAAACAAGGATATTACAGGTATTCTACAGAAATATGGCATACGACACCAAACTACGGTAGCATATACGCCGGAACAGAACGGGAAAGTCGAGCGTGATAACAGAACAATCGTAGAAGCTGCCAGGACAATGATATGTGCGAAAAATCTTGACGTGTCATTATGGGCAGAAGCTGTGAACACAGCGGTTTATACACTTAATCTAACCGGAACGAGTTCACAGATTGGTAAGCCACCTTACGAGTTATATTATAAAGTCGTGCCAGATATTAAACATTTACGAGTTTTTGGTACTGCGGTATATACACACATACCAAAGCAAAAACGTCAGAAATGGGATCCAAAAAGTGAAAAAGGAATATTTGTTGGATATTCGAACAGCACGAAAGGTTATCGTGTATCATATTCGAAAACAAATAAAATATCCGTGTGCAGAGACATTATATTCGAAGACGAATGTAATAATTATGAAAATGTAATTGCAGACACATTAGAGTTTACAGACACTCAAATTAATTCAACGGGCGTGCGCGAGAAGGACGAAAACAGTCGATGATAGAAATGTTGTGGTTCAACGTGACAGGAATACACTTAAGAAGCCGGACAGGTATAATGTTCAGACTTTTATTACTAACTGTGTCAGTCCATTGAATTATGATGAGGCAATTACTGGGTCAAACAAAAATGAATGGAATAATGCTATGAACGACGAAATTAATTCATTACACGAAAATCAGACTTGGACTCTAGTCGATTTGCCACAGGATAAAGTTGCATTACGAAATGCATGGGTGTTCAAAACCAAATATAAAATTGACGGTAGTATAGATAAATTTAAGGCCAGATTGGTCATTAAGGGTTGTTCACAGAAATATGGTATAGATTACCATGAAACATTTTCGCCAGTGGTCAGATACGAATCAATAAGGGCGATATTCGCAGTAGCAGCTGTGGAAAAATTAATACTACGACAATTCGACATCAAGACAGCATTTCTGTACGGGGAACTACAGGAAGAAATATACATGGTACAACCACCAGGTTACGAAGATGGCTCAAATCAAGTATGTAAGCTTCAGCGAAGTTTGTATGGCTTAAAACAAAGTCCAAGATGTTGGAATATACGCTTTAAGAATTTTTTGAATGCATTTGGTTTACAATGTACCGAAGCGGATGCATGTGTAATGTGTATTCAAAGCTGATAACAGCCAAATTATTCTTGCAATATTTGTTGACGATGGTTTAATCGCGGCAGATAATGAAGAGATAATAGAGAAACTTTTAACGAACTTGGAGAAAGAGTTTGAGGTTAAAAAGGGAAACTTAGAATATTTTCTAGGTATGCAGGTAAACTTAATGAAAAATGGTTCATTATTTGTGCATCAGACAAATTATGCATGTAGCATAATTAATAAATTTAATATGCTGGACGCCAAGGAACTTTCAATTCCGATAGACAAATCACATACTATTGAACAAAAGGAAGAATCGGAGATATTAAGTGAAGAAATACCTTATAGGCAGGCAGTAGGTAGCTTACTGTTTTTATCACAGGTAACGAGACCAGATATAGCATATGCAGTAAACTTTGCTAGTCGTTACTTAGCAAAACCAACTAAAGCTCATTGGAACTTGGTAAAACGGATTATACGATATGTCAAACGAACATTTAATTATGGCTTGTATTTTAATCATAATACACAATTGTCATTAGAAATATTTAGCGATTCAGATTACGCAGGTGACGTTCAGACACGACGTTCAACGTCAGGATTTCTATTCAGATACGGGTCGAGCATAATTTCATGGACATCGCAGAGACAACATTGTGTGTCATTGTCATCGACCGAGGCTGAATATATTTCGGCCAGTGAAGCTGTAAAAGGGATCATGTGGATTACGCGGTTGATAATAAGCTTATCAAAAACAGGTGATAAACAACCGGTATTATTCATTGATAATCAGAGTGTTATTCGTTTAGTTAAGAATCCGGAGTTTCATAAGAGGACAAAACATATAGACGTACGGTACCACTTCATACGGGAGATATACGAAGAGGGACAATTCCAACTACAGTACATTGGAACAGAGGACCAGATTGCGGACATTCTAACCAAGCCTTTGGTTAAGGAACGATTCGAGAAGTTGCGGTCAGCCATAGGAGTGACTACAATTAAAGAAATTATTAATTGAGGGAGGGTGTTGAAATATACAATTAATATTAGTATTCAAACCATGCAAACACACGTGCGTGTACAATGTCGTTTTCTAATAGATACTTATGCAGTTACGATATAGCTGTGTAACACCTTTACTATCGCTTTCTATATTATATACGGATACGGGATGGCCTCGATTGTTCATATAAATAGGGCCTTTGATGTATGCAATATTCACTTGCACAGACGCTGTCATACCGAGTGTACGCGGTGTGTGTGTATAGTCACAGTTTAATTGTCCAGTTGTACGTTATTATATATTATACTTATACATAATCATATTGTCGTGTTATTACTTATTATATTAATGCTAACATCATTAGTCCGTCAAGCTTCACTTTCAACAAAAGATTCATCAAGAGATAAATTTTCATGAGGGAAATATAAGCTTTGGAACTTTTGTATAAGCATATCAAAAATGGGATAAATTTTCTTCATAGGACCAACTAATGGATTATCAACTGCGTACTGAACACTAAAAAATCTTAGTAATTGTTCAAACCTTCTTCCTGACATAATATGACGCACAATTGGATGATAGTATAACGGGTTGTCTGAAAACATATCTCTTACGACGGAAAATTTTAATGAGCCACCAAGAAGACACAAACCCAAACAATTTTGAACTTCTTGCGAACAAGTTAGCTGAAAGTTTGAAAACCTGGAACCTTTTTTGTGAGGACGTTCTAATGTTGACATTCTTTCACCATAACTATAATTAGAACTTACAATTATATAAATAATTTCGTTGGTCCAAAATTGTTTGAAAATTTCAATCGGGTTATAACGTGCACTATCATTAATTTCAAATTGTATACCAACATTATCTCTACAAAAATTGAAGTCTGGAATATCTGCATACGTTTCTACCCACAATGATAGTGTACGCGATGGGCCAGCAGAAATAATATTATCATTATTACCTGTAGGAATTGTTTTGTTGATTACTTTCGGTAAATATTCGCTGTCCACATCTGAATCGTATAGTTCAGTAGTGTCGGAATCAAATTCTAAACTTTCATTCAAACATTCTTCGATGTCTTGTTTGGAACGCTTAATTTTTATAACACAAGAATATTGTATGTATGTAAGTAAACACTATGTACGCAAACGTAAAAAAAATATAATACCAAAGTACGAACACGAGTGTCCTACGCACGCAATAGACCACGGATTACTAAAAACATGTGGAAATATATTGTATAATTCGGTTCATACGACGTATAAACTGATAAAAATTATTTTTATTATAATAACTATGATAGGACGAAATACGAAATACCAATGAGAAATATAAAAATAGATTTGTTTATTTAATTGTGCCCAAACATATGGCTGATCATAATAGGTCAGCCAGATGTATAGTTTCATTTAATACAATTGAAAATAATACTGCATGAACAGTAATGCCCGATTTCGCTGGTTTTATAAATTACTGCTATAGCAGTAGGGACCCATTAAATGATAATTGAAAAAAATTGAAATTACTGCTATAGCAGTAAGTGACCGCGATGGGTACCTACTCACTTACAAGGGCTATTTTTTTCACGTTATTTTTCATATAAATTAAATAAAAATATACACTATACAGGAACAAATCTTACATTATTATTATTTAAAGTTATTGTCATATTATTATATTACACAATAAATAGGTACTTGTTATATTTGTTTTATTAGGAATTATTATAATTGCATATTTTTCAAAATTTCCATGATTGTTATATAAATAAAGTTTGTATTTTATTTCGGATTGCCTACCTAGGTGGCTAACTTGAAAGTAAATCGATTTTGACTTGAAATGACTGACTTGCTAGAAACTCCAACACGGTTTTCGACTTTACACTTTTTACATAAGATAAAGCACCGGTCATGCTAAGGCATATACCATTCTATGTGAAGGTATACTCTATATAGGTGATCCTGGAGATCGTATCCAGCCTATCCATTTACAACGTTTGTGACGGATTTCTAGACTCGTCTAGCGTCTAGCCTTATCTCCAATCCATATCAATAATCCTTTTCACAAATCCTAAACTTTCGTCTTACAAACTTTGCGACTTTTATAATTCCAACGACATTATCTCCAAAATCAGTACCCACTCTCAGCGAGTCCAACGGGCCCCGAGTAACACTTAGAGTTAGTCTTGTTTAAAATTATCAATAATTATCTATCTATGTAAACTTTTTAAAACTAATCATTTTATAATTTTTCAACCAAAATCAAAGACATTTTTAGCGCTTTTATAGAATTTTGTCAACATTTGAACTTTTAAACAAGAAATATACAATTTGTTATACTTGTGTATCTTTAATATTTTGAACTGCCGTTATAACAACTATTAGGAGGAACCTTGTATAAAATTATAACATTTTAGACCCAGAGAAAATTTTTTTGTTGATATTTATAGAAAATGAAAAATTTCAATCGACTTTAAATTACTCAAAAAGATTCAAAATATTTTAAAAGAATTACGTCTGTAGTATGAATATATACAATATTATATCGATTGTCAAGCGTAACAAAAACTACATTATAATTAAGCTTAACATTTCACAATAAGTAATGTTTCTTTAAAATTTTTTTTTGTGCGTCTTTATTTGAGCATACATTTACAATAATTTTCATAAGTCAAAATCACGAAATTTCGCAAATTATTTTAAGATAGAAATTCCAAAAAATTTGTTTTTAAAAACCAAGATTTTAAAATTGAATTCAAGATTCCTTGGAAGTTTTTTTACCTTTAACCAAAAAAAAAGGGGGGATTCTCATTTCAAAAAAAGGTGCTCTGCTGTACAGTAGGTTACAAGTGGGTCACTGTATAATGGATGGTATTAAATTTGAATTCAATGATATAATATTAGTGGATAAGAAAAACGATTCTGAGCGGAGACGGTATGTCATATAAGACATATATGTCTTAATAATATGGTGCCAGTCTAATTTCTTCACAAATATAGATTTCCAAAAAATGAAAATAGAAGGAAATAAATTTACAAATTAAATGATTACCTATCTGGAGCAGAATGTGCGGTAATTATTTCACAAACAGTAATTATTATAAACAAGGCTCAGTATATAGTAGATATTATTATGGCCAGAGGCTGTCACAAAACATAATCCAAACCGCATGTCTGTTTAGAGGAGTAAAATAAATAATATAAAATACATTTTAATAATTTACAGCAACACTGGTACCACTCTGAGCACGACTAGTAAATAATATTTTATTTAATAATTATACAATTAAACACCGAACAGCTTTTTCAAAATATGTGGGGGGTTGTGCTTATTTTAAATTATTAAGTTTTATCCGTCGGATCCCAAACGGCTCCCGTCTATTGTTCGCTTATTTCCAAACGGCTCCCGTCCAAAAAGGTCTAACGAACAGGTAAATTCCGAACGGCTCCCGTCCAAAAAAAAAATGTTCAAATAGGTATAAATGTATAATTGTAAACTCTACAATTATTATTGAACATATGCACGACGCCTGTCTTCCAAAACAGCATACACTTCTGTTGTTGTATAGTATATGTATACAGTTCATGTGTATCATATTTATATATAAATATATAAAACGGAATATAAAGGAAAATATAGAATAGGTATATTGATAATGTCGAAAAAACCGAAACATTAAACTATAGCTAATTGGAAATATTGACAATATAATGTCGATAACAATTTTACTTTTACAATTTAATCAGATTTGCGATATGGTACACAATCGTATCAATTTGTGCAGTTTGTTCAGATTTCAGTCTGTTCGCGATATTCACCGTCGTTGTGTGCGTTCATTTATTTTTATTATTTTTCTAACATGTCTAGTGAAATGCGTGAAAAAAAATTGATAGAAAATTTTTGGTTTTCTTTCCATAAAAAACTCGCTGGTGACGTAGAGCGCTGGAAATGTACAACGCGTGGTTGTAAATCTTCTTTTAAGCGAAATAGTATTGGAGAAATGTTTGATGAACATCTGGAACATAACCACTTACATTTAGATGACAATGTTATAAGGAGGAGGGAAATAAGTAGCAATTTAAAGCGTAAAGCTCAAGAAAATTTGCATGAAAAGCCAGCGAAACTTCTTCGAACTCAACTTGAACCGAACGATTTAAATGTGTTGACAACACAAGATGTCAACGCTATTCGCAAATCGGTATACTATGTTCGTTCGAAATCCTTACCAAAATTACCAAAATCAACAGAAGAAGCTCAAGATAGTTTAGACAAAATTAATATTACAACTTTGGCGGGTGAGAATTTTTTATTTTTTAACGATAACGCGTCAAATATCGTTATTCTTACGTGTAACACCAATTTAAATATTCTTAAGGAAAACCGATGTATATATGTTGATGGCACATTCAAGTATTGTCCGAAATTTTTTTATCAAATGTTCACCGTTCATGTTTTACATAACGGATATTATCTTCCCCTTATTTACTGTTTTTTACCAGATAAAACCTCAGTAACCTACGGAAAAGCTTTTTCAGCATTGTGTGATCACTTAAATCCACAAGTTGTTTTCGTAGATTTTGAGGAAGCTATTCACATTGCATTGCGAAAAACGTGGCCATCGGTTAACATAAAAGGGTGTAGATTTCATTTGGGTCAATGTTGGTGGCGGATGATTTAGTCAGTGGGATTTGCTTCAGAATTCAGAGACAAAGATTCTAGAATCGGAAGAGCGTTGAAATATTTATTTGGCGTCCCTTACTTACCACCGTCAGACGTCTTAGATTGTTTTACAGATGATTTAATGGCTATAAAACCTATAGATGATAAAATAGACAAAGTTTTCGACTATATTTTTGAAAATTACCTAACTTCAGATAGTCGTTTCCCTCCTAAAATGTGGGCTGAGTGTTCATCTGCTCTTTCTTTGACCACAAATGGATGTGAAGCGTTCCACAGTAAATTCAACAAAGAATTCAATACTACACACCCAAATATTTTTAAGGTTATTGACATCCTACTCAATATACAATCTGAAACACAAATTAAAGCTCGAAGTTATTTTAATACACCAAGATCGAAAAAAAAGCAAGAGTTCATCGAAAAAATCATTTGCGAGTTTTCATCAAATAAAATATCACGCATAGACTATATAAAAAAATTGTGCTTAACAAATTTACCCGATATATGATTTTTTTAACATTTTTATTTATACATTTTTTACATATTTTTTTTAACGTTAAAAACTTAAAATTTAATATTATACTATACACTTTTTTTTTTATATAATTTTAATAATTTACATAGTGTACACCAAGACATTTTTAACTACACCTTTTTTGAGACTGTCCTAAGTCTGTATAAAGTGGGAAGGAATTTGTGGTGTACAAAACCGGAGCCGTTTAGGAATTTACCTGTTCGTTAGACCTTTTTGGACGGGAGCCGTTTGGGAATTGACCTTTTTGTAAAACGGGAGCCGATTAGAGAAACGGGAGCCGAATGGGCTACGACCAAATAATTATGCAGTAAAGCACATACCAATAGGTACTATAGTAACTAAGTAACAATGGCTTTCTAAAAACTCTAAAAGTAGAACTAAGTATCCCAAATACATTTTCTACTATTCTTCTTGCACGACTGCATCTATAGTTGTAAATTCTTTTTGATGATCCTTTTTTCTGATGTCCACTATATGGCTTCATAATATTAGGACATAGAGGAAAAGCATCATCAGCTACAAAAACGTGTGGTATCAGTTTTTCCATTCCCGGCAAAATTTGCCACTTTGGTAAATTTAAAGTAGTATTTTCCAAAAGTTTTTGAAAACCAGTTCCTTTAAAAACTCCACCATCAGATATGCGACCTTGACATCCTATATTTAATAAATGAAATTATATGATGCGTCAACTATTGCAAATAATACAATGCTAAACGTTCCTTTGTAGTTATAGAATTCACTACCACTAAGATTAGGAGCTTCTATAACTATATGTTTTCCATCCATGGAACCCACACATAATGGAAAGTTCCACTTAATCTCAAAATCATCTGTCAATTCTTTCCATTATCTTTCATTAGCTGGAGTCTAAACAAATAAAAAATTCTTTTTGTACTTAATAATAATTAATTAAGTGAAACTTATAAAAATATTCTCATGTATACAAAACAGGTATATTATTTAGTAGGTTTGAAACATGATTTAAATTATTAATAATTTAAATATACTAAATATTAATATCTATCTTAAATATATTATATTAATATAGGAGAGTGAAAGTGAAAATGAAGAAGATGATGTTTTGTCAGTCATATAAGATGGACATACAGATGATAACAATACAGATGTTTCAAAAGAAAATAGTTTTCGGTTTGAAAAACCATCAACAGTTAATACTAAAACAGTTACAACTTACAACACAGTGTATCACAAAAGTGAAAAGACATGAGGAACGATCAGCTAAAGCTTTTAGTATTTTAGAGGTGATGCACAATGATAAAAAATCTAGACATGCAAAACTAGAAAAGGAAAAAAGAACAATTGGATGAATTTCATTCATTTGGAGATATGATTGGGTAGCAACTACGCAGTTTAAAAACACATCATGCTCAGTCAACTGTACAATATTTAATGAATAATATCATGTATGAAGCAAAAATGGGTAGATACGATCATCCTAACCATCAAACCTATGGAACCAATATCTTAAATATGAATAATAGTCCACTCAATAATGGAATCAACAACAATCAAGAAAACGAAGAAGAAAATAATATGGCTTCTAATGGTAGCCCTAGGTTTTTGAGTTTGTAGATGTATATTATTATTATGTTTTTTAATATTTTCAGATGTTCAACTTTATGTTCTTATTATGAAATATATATATACCAATTATATGTAATTGTTATAAATTAGCAAAATTCAGTTTTGATTTTAAAGAAAAGATACTTTTTTATTTTGTTTTTCAATATTTCACATATTGTTATTTTTTTGTTAAGAAATGACTAATAAGGCTGAATTTATTTTATAGCGGCTAGCTAACTAAATTAGTTTATTTTTATTTTTTATTGCTATTATAATCATAAGTATGATTAAATTTATTTTGTTTATTTATTTTTAAAGTTACAAAGTGTTTTGTTTATGGTTATTTAATAAATAAATGTTTGCTTTTACTATTTTACTTTGACGTATTTAATTTTATATATTTTTAATTAAGTCAGGTTACTGATTATAGTTAGGTACCTATTATACTTTTATTGTTTTATAAATTATAATAAATTATAAAATAAAAATCATAATTTATTTAGGTATATATAATTTAATTGGAAAACTTGTAAAAAAATCACTTTTAAATACCTACCAAGGAAGTCACTTTTCAAATTTATAAACACCCATATTTATCACTGGTTGTACTGATTATATACCTAATGTATTTATATTTTAATAAGTATTTTAATCTTAAAAACATAAAGTTAACTCCTACCTAGATACAAATATTTTGTATTACTTACCACACCTTTTTAAAGTTATGAATAATAATAAGTATGTAATTAAATATTTATATTGCATTTACTCTAATTGTTAATAATTATTTATTTAAATATTGGTACATTAAATTTATTCAATATGGTATTCTTCTATAGTTAATTATATATAGGTAATAACCTTAAAATAAAAAGGCCAATTACTAATAATAAATGTATAAATAATAAAATCACGAATTTTGTATCTGTTTTGTCTTTGCAGTGTGAACAGCTAACAATACAAAACAGAAATATTTTTCGTAGTAAATGTTCCCATTTTCTTTTTTTGGTGTAAACAGAAAGTTGCTGTTATATAGCTGTTTCTTATTTGTCACCAAATGAATAAATTTGAGTTAGTTGACAGAATGTTTTAGTTTAATAATATCTATATGTGATAATTTATAGTGACCGAAAATAAACTTATATACATATAATGTTTGGTTTTATAACTTAGAATAATATGTTAGTTGATAATAATAAACTTAATTTTACATTATAAATAATAATGTCAAATTTTTCAATTTTCCAATTTCCGGAGGCTGGCTCAGCACGAGGGCGCGGTACTCCGGCTGACCGGGAACCTAAACCTGGTGGAGGCAAAAGCCGAGTCGACAAAAACGCAACAAAGAGAACAGAACGAACAAACACGTAAAACAAACACACCTAAAGAGTCGAGTTACACTCGGCGAACGACGTAAGACTAAAGTGTATGTTACGCAGAATCCGTCGTCTCGGACATAACTCGTGAAAATAGGGAAATAGACACCTTTATCACGTCGTTAAGCTGATAAGAACAGAGTTTATTATGCAATATTTATGATGATTACAAAAATGGGGAGAAAACGCATGGGGTGGGGTACAGATAGCGGAGGTATTTTACAATTGAATATATAAATTTAATATAATATAAATATGAGTTTACTAAAGATAGTGGTAGGAGCAGTCATAATTGGGCAGGCAGGTGGTCCAGGCTCAGCCATGCCTCGCTCGAACTCCGGAGATGTGTTCGGTGTAGACATCTCTGGTGTACCCGATGACCTCGCTAACACATAGCTTCCGCATGAGCTTTGCGTAGGCTCTGCTGCACAGCTGCCTCACCAGCACGTCGTTGGCCGGATCCCAGGAACCCAGGGAGCCAACAATGAACGGGAACACTGTTACCTCCCCAGGGTGTTCGGCAGCGATCTCCTTTCTCAGCTCCTCGTATTTGGCTCTCTTTTCGTCTGCAGCTTCTTCGAAGGCCTTCATCCTGTTGTCGAAGGGTACTGTGGCATCAATAATCAGAGTGGTTGTGCCCCTTCTAAGGATAAGGTCGGGTCTAAGGCGCTGAGCGCCAATCGCCTGGTTCTCCGACACGACCTCAAACTTCCCGTCGGCCGCTTTCTTCAGTCGAGCCACAAGGGAGTTGTGTCTCGCCATGAAGAGACTGGTGTACCGCATGCAGTGGTTAACGACGTGGGCGAGGCTTTCAATATTATTCCCACAACGTCGACACCGGCGGTCACCAGTCCTCCAGGACGAGGAGCCGTTCAGCGGCACTAAGTTCAATCTCGCACGGTGGACAAATCTCCAGTCGGCAAACCTACAGAAGTCACCGGCCCTTAGGAAGTGATTAGACGCGGCGTGCGCAGCCACACACTCCATGGCTCTGCCCTGGTCCGGTTTCTCGATCAGGGTCGTACCTCTGACAACGCGGAAGTGGTCGCGCATCGTCTTCATCACTTCCCTCCTCTGTTTTGCGCGCATCGTAGTTCCGGCATGTGTGATGGAGGGAGGACCGTCCAACGACCAGGACGCGGCCAAACGCCCGGAGGCGTTGCGGGCACGGGACCAGACACTGGCAACCCCACCGCCACGCGTCTCGCGGAAGGGCCCCTCGTTCTCGCCGGAGAGGTAACTACCCACTTCAGAGTTGGAGGGAATCCGGCCAATCCTTCATTTACAACTAGTTGTTTTTCAATGCATCGCATTCGCATAACATTTTTTTGTATAAGATCCCAACTTATGAAATGAAATTATAGTCTGCTTATAATTGTTTTTTAGTAGAGTATCATCGATATCACAAAACCATTTTGTTGGTATATTTAATTTTAATATATTTATATCATTTAAAACTGATTTGAATAATGTAATTTTTTGTTCTACCTTTTAATCAGAAATAAAAACACAATAATGATATTAATAATACAAATTAAATCATTATTTAATTTTATATTAGGTACAGTACCTTTAATCTTTTAGGTATTGGGGACGTTAATTCTGTATTAAATAAAGTTGAATCTCTTTTTAGGTAGTTTATTGTACCAGTATCATGAATTATTTCATTTTCCTGTGGTTTTATTGCTGTATAACAGTGATCATTGTTTATCGAAGATAGTAAATCATCATGTACATTTCCACAGCTAGTACCACAATCGTTATTAGTCTTGTCATTTTTAAAAAAATTATATATATATTAAGTCAATGACTAACAGTTATTATTTAAATTACAGTGTATTCATATGGTATTGGCTATATTTACTGTTGAAATATGCTATTAATATGTAGTATATGTAGTCAGCCTTGACACGTGTGTACAATTTAGTAACTAGTTATATACGAGCATAAGACTCACTCTCTTTAAGGATGTAACATGACCTCGGTCGTGCATATATATAGGGCCTTTGATGTATGTAATACTCACTATAGTTTCACGGCTTAGCCATCCCCCCCAAAGCAAAGCAAAGCAGTAATACTCACTTGCACAGGCGTCGTCGTACAGAGCGTATACGATGTGTGTGTACTGTCACGGTTTAATTGTCCAGTTGTACCTACGTTATTATATATTATACTTATACATAATCATATTGTCGTGTTATTACTTATTATATTAATACTAATATCATTAGTCCGTCAAGCTTCACTTTCAACAGGTTATGGGCCCAGTCAATAACCAAGACATACAGTCTAGTGGATTCGTGATCGAAGTATTTTTATATTTGTATTAACGCAGAAGACTACAACTAGTCGGAGATATCCTGGATTTCGGAAAACGGCGGAACATTGTACATATATAAAGTTTTGTTATAAATTGTTATACAGGAAAGTATACGGGAAACCATCGGTCATGGAAGACACGGTGAAGATAACAAACTTATGTGCGGAAAACTGGTCGTTATGGAAATTCCAGATGAAGGTCATTCTAAATGCCTTGGAAATAGGTGATATAGTTTCAGGTGAATGGACGAAACCAGGTATACCTATAAAGAAGTTGGCAAAGGCATACAAACGCTTGGATAAAAGCGGATGGTAAATGTCAAAAAATAATAGTTACCTCAGTGGACGATGGTCCATTACAATATTTGCTTAACTGTGAGACTGCATTGGAAATGTGGGAGAAACTTCTGAGTATTTACGAGCAGAAGTCTGAGGCAAGTTTACATTTGCTTCAACAACAATTTTTTAGTTATTCAAAGGAGTCGACAGATGACATGTCGACGCATATTTCTAAATTGGTCAATTTAGGAAGGAAACTGAGAGTAGCGGGTGAACCAGTTACGGATAACATGGTTATGACAAAAATACTAATGACATTACCAAAAGAATATAATCATTTTTACAGTGCTTGGGATTCAGTGCCAACGGGAAGTAAAAATTTAAATAATTTAACAATACAGATCAAAGGTGAATTTGGTGAACAAGAGAAATCGAGTGCATTTCCAGCCAAATTTCAAAACAGATCTGATGGTAGAAACGGCAGTTATGTGACGCGGCTACGGCGGTGATGAACTGGTTTCTTTCCGCGGTAAGCCCGTCGTCGAAGCGGAGTGAAGGTAAAACAAAACGGAACACTCGATATGACGGCAATGTCCGCGAGGGACGTTTATTTAATATATACATACAAGCTGTGACTACTCTCCTAACGGCGATAATCAAAAAACAACAAACGTGGTCGACACTTAGTGTGCGGTGCGGAATGCGGATACGGTTTTTACAACGTGTAGTCCGACGAACGGTTGTTGAGCAAGAGAGGGAGCCGCCGGCGGTAGTGTTGCCAGAAGTTATAACTCTGAAATAGCTGAATACTAGATGTATTTGTAAAGCAGGATGCAAAACTAATAGATGTGCTTGTAAAAAAAGTTCAATGTCAATTGTGAAAATAAATAATTATGTATAATTTATCTTGTCTTTATAAATTTCTGACTTAATTTTAATATTTCGTTTAAACATAATTATCAACATTGCCTATCAGTATTAGACATGAAGGTAAGTTCCTAGTCATAGTTCTAAATGTGTTTACAAAATATTTGAATTTTACAACCTTGCCTATATTGTCAGTTAATTTATTTGTGTGTTTTTGGTCATGTCATCTTTTTTGCAGTAGATTCTGCCATTTCTTGTCCAGATGTACCTATCAGTATCCAAGTTCTTTTGCTTTTAATTTAGTATCCTAAAGCAGATTAATGTTGTAAGCTGTTAAGCTTTCATTAATATAATTCAATTTTTCCCAGTTTCCTAATTAATTCTTCTCTTTTTTTTAGAAGAAAATCTACGAGTCAAGCCTACGATTTGATAATTTTCGGTATACATTTTGAGTATCGAAAAAATTAATATCAACGTCTATAATTCCTGCGATGTCATTAACCATTATTTCAAAATGTTCATTATGTTCCTTTTTTAAACCACTTATTTCTATAAACACGCCCTTTTCTTTTGTTCTAATATAATAGTATAATATAATATATTTTATTTCTAGATTTTGTATTATGCCGTCTTTTTGTTTTAAAGTTTTCTCGAGTTCTAATATCCGGTTACTTAGGGTTAAGAGAGTATCATTAGTAGTTATCTGGTTTTTAAAAAATTCGTCTAATCTGGTGGTTATAGCTCTGGTGTCTAAATCACTGTTCATAATGGGTGCCAATTAAAATCGCGAAAACAATAATAGCGAAAAGTAAAAATTCTATTTTATATATTCCTAAACCATCGTCACAATACTATAAAATAAAATAATAACATATAAAAACATTATCGTCATAATAGGTGTACTATAAAATAAAATTCAAATATGCTTTTGACAAAAAAATAGAATTATCAGATATTGGGGTTGATTCAAATATTAATATAGACAACCACACTGAATTAGAGAAGATAATTAAAATATTTGACAATATTAGGTTGTGCGAGGGTGCAGTACCATCAAATAAATATTGATACGTAAAATTATCTATAAGTCCAGTTGAAAAATGTGTTATGTTGTGGCATCCAAAATGTATCACAATACTTCCTAAAGACAACAGCAGTAATAGGTTAATATAAAAATTATATTGCATAAGTATGAAATATATTTGTAGTCAGTCATTCAACTTGGGTAAAAAATTAAAATATATACAAGTAAATCACAATTTATGTATTGTATATCTCAACATTAAATTATTTTCAGTGATACTTGCATCTGGTGTAAACGCCTATGGTATATTATAAAGAACAAAAGTTACGCCAAAAGAATAAGCAATCTACCAGGACATTTTTTTCTCCAACCAAAAAAAAAGCCATGAGTAGAATAGGGAATTTAAATAATACAAGAACTAAAAAATTTTCCAGAGCTAGTGTTACGTGCTGCCCTTCAAGAATCCAAAAGCTGATATACTTTAATAATAAACAATAGTCAATTTAAAATATCAATCAATTGTTGTTTTATTAAAACCAAATAATAAGTAATATAGTCGTGGTAAATTATAGTATCGTGAATTGACTCGTTGTAGTAGCTGATAATCTCCGTGTAGTTTGTGTGTAATGGCTCTGGTACATCTAATGTGTATTGGGGCCCCGGCCAGTATATATACGGAGGCGGCGTCCTTTGAATTGAGCGGGGCGTGGTTAGTAAGTTGGAGTGGTTTGGAGCGTATATTCTAGCTATGACCACTTTTGGGTGCGGTCGACGAGGCCGCCTTTCACATAAGTGGTTCTTGTTATTATGAGCGTTTACATGAATTGCGTAATCCCATTACACTAGTTTGAAAATTACCCGTTTACAAAATCATTTAAACGATATAAAAGATAAAATGAAGAAAATAACTCACTATAATCTTGAGAAAGTATTACAAAGTTCTAAAATTCCCAACAGTCAATCTGAGTTAATACAATATGAAATATTTAAAGCGGCTAAACTGAAAAACCCTAAAAATAGGAAATATAGTGAAAATTGGCTATTACTTTGTATGCTATTCCAAATAAGGTATATTTTAACAAATTCAATTTTATAATAATGCTTAAAGAATTAAAATTTTTAATTTCAGATCCCCAAGTGGTTATAAATGTTTAAGATACCAGAATATACTGCCACTACCCTGTGTAAATACAACCAGGAAACATTTACTTGCCGTAGAAATTGGGTGTGAGTTTGACAATAATTTTTTTAAACTTCTGAAAAAGAAATTTAATTTAAAATCAGAACAACAAAAACAAGGAGTTTTAGTATTAGATGAGATTTTTTTTAAGAGAAACATAAGTGTGAATAGTCGTACTTTAACGTACATGGGACTGGAAGATTTTGGAGAAGAATTGATCAGTAAAACTGATAGTTCCCAAAAGGATAATCATGTTTTAGTTTTCATGTGGCAAAGCTTAGCTGATAATTTCGTTCAACCAATTGCTGTTTTTGCATCGCATGGAACTGTTAAAGGTCACTACTATAAATTATCCAAAATTAAAAAAAAATTATATAAATTAAATAAAATAGAAAATAGAATTTTTGATTTGACCCAATTAAAATTAATAACTTTTCAAAAAACCATTTATACTTTTAGGAGTTGTATTAGCAAAACTCGTAATAAGAGCTATTTTTCTTATGGAAAATGCTGGTGGTCAAGTAGTTGGTCTGACATCGGACGGTGCGACAACTAACCGGACAATGTGGAATTTACTTGGGGTAAATAATAAATATTCTATAAATGACTATTTACAAAAATTACGTACGTATTTTTAATATTTTTATAATTTTAATTTATTAAATTAGATAAGTGCAAAATCAGAAAATTTTAAAAACTACTTTGAAAATCCTTACGACAGCAGTAGAAAGGTGTTTGTATTTTCAGATGCACCTCACCTTTTAAAGACAGTACGAAACCGTTTGTATGAAAAGAAACAATTATTAGTAAGTCTTAACTTCCTAAGTAGTAAATTGAATTTAGTACAACTTTTGATTTTTAGAAGCTAATTCCCTAACTAAAGCATGCTCGAAAATCAATAAAAATCACTTTGAGCTAAATAACCTATCAAAGATGAAGATCAAGTATGCAGCACAGGTGAAATAAATTATTTTTTTAGTAAAACAATATTTAAAATTTTTCGAGTTAGAAATCTATAAAATCTGTTTATTACAATAATAATAAATTGTTTAAGTTGTTTAGTATGTCAATGGCCTCTGCTATTGAATTTTATAAAAAAAAGAATATTGGTAATTTTATTGATGCTGATGAAACGATCAAATTTACTGTTTTCATGAACAATATGTTTGATTCCCTAAACAGAAAATATCCAGCAGAAGGAATCAAGAAAAATAGCCATGATATAGAGGTGTTTTTTGTTGAATGTTTGTGATTTGTGGCCTTTGCTAAAATATGTTTCTAATTTTGCTTTTACATGTTATAACTTATAAGTGTTTTTAATTTATCTTACAAGTGATGCATGGTATGTAAATTGTTTATGTTTTTAAATATTATACATTTAATAAGGCAACTGAAAAGGAAATATACCTATTGCAAAATTAATTAAAAAAAATCTCTATCCTATAGTAATTTTATTGTGTATGTGTTAAATGTTTATAATTAATTTAACTAACTATTATTTAACTAGTTGTACTATCTAGGCTTTCTAGCTAAAATAGGTAAGTATATATACCTAATACACAGCAGTTTCTAAATATTTTATTTTAAATAGGTGTTAAAAGAAGCATTTGAATTTATTAATCAATGGGAATCAAATTTAAAAGACCAATTAATCAATAAGGATGATTTTTTAACAACAACGACAGCTGATGGCCTCAAAATAACATTGAAGTCAACAATAGACCTTATTGACTATTTGTTAAATGATTGCAACTATAAATATGTTTTGACGGCCAAATTAAACCAGGATTGTTTAGAAGTATATTTTAAGATGACATTTTTTGTTTACTGTCATATCAAACAATGAAATCTTAACCATTATAATTTTTCAGAAATTTCTTGGCATCATACGCCAGGTTGCTGGACCAAACGACTACCCGTCAACCCCAACTTTCCCCCAGCTTTATAGGATATTGTCAGTTTACTCACTGATAAAACCTCCTAAAAGTGGTAACTGTACAATTTAAGGTAAATATTTTGTAAATAAAAATAATATACTGTATTTATATATATATACCTAAACTTAGATACATACAGAAACACTTAATTTTACTAATTTTTTTTAGACAATATTTCAATAATAACAATTGCAGACCTAAAAGAGATAATTAGTGATCCAACAAATACACCAGCTAGAATAAATAAGATTGAAAAATTGAAACAAAAATTAAATGACATTATGGATAACGGATGTTGGGAAGCTGATGACATTTTTTTAGAACTCAATTATTCAGACTCAACTGTTTTTGATTGTCTAGTGTATTATCTGGCTGGGTATTAATCATAGTTAACTGATTTACTTAATAAGTTTCTTACGAATCAAAACTTCTATCTATTAATTTTATAATTAATATTTTATATTTTATAGGTGTATATCAAAACGTTTAGTAGCCAAAACTAAATGTGAATTATGTAAGTTACATTTAAAGAACTTAAATACCTCTAAAACTGGGCCTGAAGCAGATCTGGTTAGTATAAAAAGTAGAGGCTACCTGACCCATCCAAATAATAACATTTTTTAAATATTTAAGTCATTAGAGTTATCATTTACTAAATTTGCTGATGCACCTAATGTTTTTGAAGATGCTTCTGAATATTTTTTAAGCCAAAATATAACTTTTGATTTTCCATGCACTGAACATCGAACAGATGTACTAATGGATATTTGTCTGTATTATCTGATTATGAGAATACAGCTATCAACAGAACCAAAATAACAAAAATAGTATTATATATTTTTTATATATTTACCTGTATGTTATATTTATATACATACTTACTTAATCATTATAATATTTATATTTTTATATTATAGGTGCCTAAGCCCTAATATAAATATAAAATGAATTACTTCCATTGATTTGTGTAATTTTATTCGATACTATAGAAAAAAATACATTGGTCGCAGTTAAATGTACAATGGGCTACGGCTTAGTAGCATTGAGTATACGTTATTATTTAGTTGTTATGCTTCAGAAAGATTTAAATAATTATTATAGAATTAGAATACATAATATTATGTATATAGTATTTTACATAATATGACTGATTAATGATTATTATTATTCAGCAGTATTTAAAAAAAAAAATATTAAAGTGGGAATATAAGAATATTGTTCTTTATGGTTAATAGTAGTTGAGCTTATAGTCACTACACATGTAAGCGCTAGTGTTTAAATTTCTAGCTGTTTAATACTGATAAGTAGAGATTCATTTCGGTAGACACTTTTCTAGTACATGAATCATGGGTCGATGGGCAACCATACTATCTTTAATCGTGGTTCCTGGAGTTCACAGCGCCCTCTGTATAAAACACGGGCTAAGATACAAATTGTGTTGCCAAATAAAACCACCGGTAGCGCTGAAAACTTCAAGAGCTGAGATACAGTATCACTAGGCAAAGGGAGCGGGGACCGGATTATAAGAGGGCCCCCGAAATGGCCTGTATTCAGACCATAGAGTAATATAGAGATGCCGTTCGAAAAAAAAAGTGAAGCGGAAAAGGTGTATGTTTGCCAGTGTTGCCTATCTAGTGGAAAAAAATTATGTTGTCACAAAGTGTACGATAAAATGAAATCACATTTCGTAACTTCATTGCATTTTTTTTAATTTTTAAGTGTATAAATATGTGCATATTTAGCAATAATTTTTGCATAAAAATCGGGGCCCTTGTTATAATATATAATAGCTTATAATAGTTTTGCTCTTTTGGTGTACGATTGACAGTCTTGTAAAAGATACTTTTAAAAAGTATTCAAGTACAGATACAAATACTTATTTTCAATAGTATTTAAAATACGTCTTTGGACACTTGGAAAAAAAAGTATTTTAAGTATAAATACGAATACTTTTAAAAAGTATTTAAATATACTTTCAAATACTTTTTTTTTTATGTTTTACCTTTTTACCTTAACCTAATAGATAAACTTAATCATTAGTAAACTGAATTAATTTTTTATTTCAGCATTCTAGTTTTACTTAAATTAATTAGAATAAGAATTGAGCACTTTTGGTACTTGGTGTATGTTGTAACTGTAAATACCATCAAATACTATAGCTTGGACAACAATGTACCTAATGTACAACACACATCATTAGTATTTTAAAATTTACTAATTTTATAAATATGGCATAGTAGTTATTATTATTTAATATCAAGAAAAACAGCTATATTTTTTTTTTATTTTAATTTTGTATTTACAGTTGACACATGTATTAATCTAATAATCTATAATAAATAATTTATTGCACTTCAGTACATAGTATAACTTTTTCATAGAATACTTTTACTCAGTGGTGTAGCATTGAATCCTGAAAATACAATAACAGTAATAGTAAATAATAAACTATAAATTCAATTATTGTCATTTAAAAATATTTAGTTTATTAAACTATATACACAATACACAAGTTATAAGTTATTAAATAAATGGGCGGAGAGACTATAGAATAATAATAAACAAAAACTAAATTATTGTCCTTTAAAAAGAGTAAGTTTATTAAACCACATCCGAACAGAAGGGGTTCATTGTGTTTTTTTAAACTGTAATTTATTTTTATATTTATATAAGTAGAAGATATAGATTTTATTAAAAGAGTTGTATGGTCGGCTAATGGACTTCTGGTTTCAGTACTATGATTTTTTAATGATTTAAATATATTTGAATTAAATACAAAATGTTTAAGGACATCGGTTTGAACTTGTAATTTATTTACAGCTTTAGAAGTATAATCATATCTTCTCAAAATGTTTTCTGTAATGAAACAAACATCTATGACATCTTCGCTTGGAAAAATAAGTCCACCATGAATGCCTCCCTTATTTTTTAATGTTATCAACGAATTTAGAAAACATTCTTTTTCGGCAGCACACAATGCATGTTTGCAAACATCACATTTAAGTACATTGGTCAATTTATGAACTACAAATCCTGAAATATAAACAATGATTTCTTTTGAAAAATTACTAAAAGAGTATGAACTGTGACTTCCAATATAATCATGGTCCATTATAAATGCAGAAATATCTTGTTCATTTTCTTCATCAATTGGATCAAAACTGCAACCTGAAGAATTGTTATTTAAAACAGTAACTGGATCTGAACTGGAGTAGTGAAGAATATCTATCTCTTCAAGTGGTATACAATTACCAGTATTAAAACTTTGTATATCATTTGTTCTGATAACTAATTTTTGGTATGCTGAACGAAACTGCCTCACTGTTGGATTATTGTTATGCCCACCGTGGGCCCTTATACTACCGAAAAAACAGTTCTACGTGATCTTGGCTTAATTTATAAATTTTTATATGTTGTAAGACATCAGTTTCCACAAACAAAGTATATAGCTGTAAAATACTATTTAAACTGACTATAAATCCAAGAAACCCAGTTTTTCGTTGTGATTCAAGTACGGGTGTAAAAACTCCTGGTCTATCTTGAATTTTAAGACCTTTAATATATGTTGTCATTTTTTCTGTGAACAATCTAACTTCTTGAATGTTTTCTTCACATAGTGCTTTTTTAAATCCTACACAGTTGATAGATTTTGAGTTTAATATGTCAAAGCCAGTATTAAAGAGTTCGATAAATTGTATGGTAGCACCTGCATTAGAAAACTCTTTTAGTTTGAGGCTATCTTTGCAAAATGTCAATGCATCTGCTACTGACTGACTAAGTAGTTGGGTTGCAAGTTTTACTTTCATCTTTTGTTTGAAATAAAGAAGATGCTGTTTTCGCAGTTTATTAGCAAGATGGCATCCTTCCTTCTCTTGCAAATAACACAATTGCCGGACATATTCAAATTTTATTTCATTATTTGCACTATCTTTAAAGACCTTCTTTTCACCAAAAGCATTACGAACTAATTTGATCATGTGTGCAGGATCAAAAAGGGTTACAATTTTTGGATTACTTTCAAAGCCAGAAGAAAAAGATGTATCTAATGCACTCAAAACATAATTACAACCTAAAAGTTGAGCTGCACTAATATTACTAGAACAACCATCAAATGTTAAGCTCAAGACTTTTACACCAGTGCTGTCCAATACATTTAATGCGTGGCGAACTAGTTCAACTTTTTGTGCACTTTTTAAAGCATCCACTACAAAATAACCAATTGGTAACTTCCAATTCTCATTTACCGAGACTGCCATAAAAACTAAACATTGTTTAGCTGTGTTTAAACTATCATTATCTATATAATTTCCCATATCAACCCTTCCATAATACTTAGTACCATCAAATTCCAGGTGTTGTCTTATAGCCATTTCATCCATAGACAAAGCTAATAAAATAGGATGGGGTGAATTATTTACTTTAAGAGTTAGCATCTTTAACGACTCTTCAGTAAAACCTGGTTCAGCATTGACATTTCTGTACCATTTACTAAGAGTTCTACTATGAGGCAAAATCGTGTCAAACTGCTGTCTTACATACGAATATGCTTTAGCAGAAAAAAAATGTAATGATAAAGCAAATTGACGAATGGTGGCACTATATTTCTTTGGAACTTTTTTACCTAA
The DNA here is from genome assembly GCA_949089665.1 of Macrosiphum euphorbiae. Lineage (NCBI taxonomy): Eukaryota > Metazoa > Arthropoda > Insecta > Hemiptera > Aphididae > Macrosiphum > Macrosiphum euphorbiae. Next base: position 42,553,689 of record CARXXK010000001.1, on the reverse strand, counting down.
TTTTTTTTTTGTCCAATTGGTTATCAAATCTTTATGCTTACCAAAAGTTTCAGACAGGGTATAACTGGCTTCCTCGTCAATTAAATTTTGTTTTTGAAGCTCGGAAATTATATTCTTCATAGATGAAATTCTTTTATTTTGGCGCCTTATTTTTTGCTGAAGGGTTTTCATTTTAATATTTTTGATAGTGACTTCATGTGATAGTTGGCGAAGATTTTTTTTCAATGCGATTTTGCGTGGAGTGTCATCTGGAACTATCTCGGTGTCTATGGACATTGTGGATGAGTGAAGTACATACTAAAAAAAAAATTATAAATAAACAAATATATTGCAATTTTATGATTAATGTATGTACAATTGTATTATATTTTTTAATATTACCGAGATATTTTTATTGGGTGTGATTGTTTCACAATTCATCATTGATACAGAAGAATTGTCTAATGGTAGTACTCCTTCTTCTTCACTAGAACTTGATTGAACTGGTTCCAACAAAGATACTCCGTCTACCTCTATATTGCTCAAAGGACACTAAAAATAACAACATAAAAAATGTTGAGACTTGATAAGCAACAAATAAACATTTTAACAGAAATATAATATTAACAATGACCAAATATGGTGACTGTTAGTTTGATAGATAAATTGTATGAATTGAAGAAAATGTTACTTATACCTTTTCAAAATAATATTAATAAAACTTTAAGCAATTTTCATTTATCTGAAATTTAAATTATAAAAACTAGACCCAATTGCTTTATGTTTTATTAGTATTAGGTAGTATATTTTTGTAATTTATTCTATTCTATTGTGTATTGTAAATTATTATTAATTATGACTCACCTTTACTAAAGTTCTGGTAACATTTAAAGAAGCAATATTGTCAACTGAATCGCTAGCAGAACTAGTATAAAAAGTTTTAATTACAGGCAAGTTGGTTACAGTTTCTGAGTATTGTTGTTTAGCCTAAAATAATAAATGTAGATTAGATACCTATCCGTTATGGAGTTACTTTGTTTTGTTTTAATCTACTCAAAATGCACACTTACACATTTTATTCTGTTGATAATTTTAGTTGGAATAGCATGTTTAAGTAACAGTCTTCTATCCTTTCCCATTACAAAAAATGAATCGTCAAAATGTGCTGAACAAACTAAACTTGTCTTTGATACTTTATCAGGTAGTATGCCATTTTCTCCCAAAAAATTGTACCATTTATTCTTGTAAGTGTCTTTAAGCGGAAATCTGAAATAAATAGTCAAAGTAAAAGTCTATCATAATCACTTCTAAAAAAAAAAAAATTGAAAATAAAGATTTCATTTCACAAGATAACATACCTATGAAAAGTTATATTAGCCGATTTAGCTTTGGCATTGTTCGTTCTTCCACAAACTAGACAACTAGGCATTTTTAACTACCAGCAAAAAGAAATAAAACAGTAAAAGCAAGTTGCAAAATAAACGACAGTAAAGAGTAATACTGAATTACTGAACGATCATACGGCATCGGGCATGGGTACAAACCACGGACTAAGATACTAAACAGTAAACAAAAATAATGAAGTTAAGAATTACTCATGGCATATTAGTGGGAAACAACACACGAGATAACAAATGTATCAAAGATAACGGCATTACAGGTGAATCGTTTTACCATATATTGTACAATAATTTTTGTGTACTATCCACTTAAACTGGCAATCATATACCTTTTGCGCTTCACTTTCTTGTGCAGCTAAGATATGTAAGGCCCTCTCTATATTACTCTATGATTCAGACACAAGCGGCTAGGGACAGAGAACCGAATGGAATCAAAAATCAAAATGGCGGGTTTTTATCATTACTTTACATTTGGATAAGAAATATACACAATATTTATTACAGGCTACAGCTGATAGAATATCATTATACAAAATTATGAAAAATACATAATAATTAATATAATAATAGTTTGACTCGGTGTATAAAGTATAAACAAATAATATTATATAAAAATCAATTAAAGTAATAAACAAAAATATTATATAAAAATCGATTATTCGTCAGTTCATAATGATATAGTCATGTATAAATAAGTTAATATGTGATTTTGTCAGTTTGACTCAGTGTATAAAATAATATATAAATACTAAATAGGTAAGAATCATTAACTATTAAGCAGTTTTATTTTTTAATATTAATGATGCACTGATATGATTTTGTTCTGTTCTGCTTGGTGTTTCTAATACCTTTTCTAATACTTTCCTTGTTTTCTTGGTCGAGTATAAACGGCGTTGTGGTATGATTTTTTTATCTGTTGGTGATGTCTGAGAAGTTTTTCTTTTTAAGGTTGGTGTATTTGAATTATTTCTTATTGCTGTTAATGTTGGTATTATAGGTAAAAAAGATTTTTTCAAGACATTTAGTTCTTCAATGGTATAACACTTTATTGAATGACTCTTGTAGTTTCCTTTTTTCCAATTCCAATGATAGCTGGATTGTAATGGCTGAGTTATTTAATTGACTTAAAATATTGGAAGTTTCGTTGTTATGCTCACCGTCTGTGTTAGGCATGTTGTTTAAGTTGTTGTTCACAACTAAACAGTTTGTTAACATTCCATTATTTTCTTGATTGCTTATACTATATTGAAATTGGAAAACTTGATATATATTATGTTTGCACATATTCCACTTAATTGCACTATCTATACAAGAGCATGTATAACAATGAATGCAAGAAAGACAATCTTGGCATTGTATTTGACATTCACAGGAAATTTTAAGTCTGTTCACTGTATACATTATTACATTTCACTATATTTTACGGATATGATGTCCCAACTATCTTCTGTTGCTTTCATAACCATTTCATGTGACATTTCTAGACTGAGTTTGTGCCTTTTACGCAGTTCTTTTATTTTCGATGTGATTTTTCCTTTATGGATCACAATTAATCTATCTATAGAACGATCTCAAATAAACTTCATCAAAGCATATAAAGACTTGTCAAGGCGCTTTACCTTTTTTCCCTGTAAGTAAATATGCTTTAGTGTACGATGCATTCGTTCTATATGCATATTCGTATTAACTCCAGCATGAATTCGATGGCAGTATGCCCATGATTGAACGCAATTTCCATATTGGCTTACGAAATAGTTAGCAAATTCACATGTTTGTTCATCAGCTGACATTTGATTAATAGCACTCTCACAAATGTTTTCAAATGCTTTAGCGTCTTGTTCATGCAATAATGTTCTTATAATTTTGTAAACTTCGGCTTGTTTTTCCTTAGATTTAACTTTAGTCAAATTTTTCCTCCATGCTCTATCTACGTACCATGTACAATATAGTCTACATTTTGGTTGTTTCATTTCAACCAACCATGCATTAAAAAAACATTCGGCCATATCAGACATAAATACTTTTGGCTCAATTTGTCCGGTAAGAGCTCTAATCTGAGAAAATAAAAATTTTTAATACACCTTCATCAACCCTATTACTTATCACGAAAGCACAAGCAAAACCTTCTCTCATGTCATCAAGAATCAAAACTGTGGTAAGATTCAAATTATATGAATTCATGGCATAGGTATCATCAATGCAAATTACATCATTACCAATTTTTTCTAACATTGATTTTTGATAATTATTCATTATTATTAAGACAAAATCTTCTTTTTTTAGGTTTGGAAATAGTGGATCTATATTGACTTGTGGCTTATAGTATACTAAGGAAAATTCATCACTTCTCACAGTTTGAACCCAAGATTCAACACTCAATGCATCGTTTTTGACTGATTCATTATTCAAATTGTAAGATGCTTCAATGTTATAAAGATCTTTTTTTGTTAATAGATGTGTTCTTTCTAACACGTTGTTGGAAATATTGTCACGAATTTCATCAAGTATGTGTTCAAACGGAATTTGTTCAGAAATTTTACTAGCTATAATATCCCTAGTTACTTTGTCTAGTGGTAAGTTTCCTAAATCATTTAGATGACCAACGTGTGTATCTATAAATGTAACTGTACATTGTTTTGTGCATTCTGACAAAATAACATTCACACTAGCTGGGCAGTATCCATTTATCTTATTCGAGCCTTGAGATTTTATGTGTCGCATACCAGTACTTTTTGAACTATAATAACCATTTCTATGGCACTTATAGTAAATATAAATGTAATTTTCATTAAAATTTTTAGCTAAACCACAATTTTTTACATAATATGCATTTGTCTTCTGCTCAATATTATGTTTCCATGTTTTAAAATCATCCAAATTGTTAAAATTAAATTTATTACTCTGCATTACTATATTGTGTACTGATGAATAAAGATCAGCCATTAATGATGTGCATGATGCAGTAAAATAACACATTGAACAATTCACCAAGGCTACAACCGTTTCTTTTTTTCACAATGTGCCACTTTTTTTATGCTCATCGAGATTTCTCTTATGGCAATATGATTTATCACATAAGTCACATGTATATATATATATAATTCATGATTTTTCAACTTTTTTTTGGGGCAATTTGATACACATATATTAGAGGATGCGCTTTTTTTAAATGGGCTCTAAGGGTTTTTTAAAATTTAAACTTTTTTCCGCATTCAGTACACATAAATTCTTGATTTTCAGATATAGTACCTAGATCCTATTCAAAAAAAAAAGTATTTTGGATAAATCATGTTAATTTATTTAACATGAAACAGAACAAAACAACAACTGAATCACAACATTGCAGTTACTCAACATTTTCAGACATAGTAGAAAAATAATTTTGAATAATTTATGTTAATTTATTTAACATGAAACCGAACAAAACAACAACTGAATCACAACATTGCAGTTACTCGACATTTTCAGACATGGTAGAAAAATAATTTTGAATAATTTATGTTAATTTATTTAACATGAAACCGAACAAAACAACAACTGAATCACAACATTGCAGTTACTCGATATTTTCAGACATAGTAGAAAAATAATTTTGAATAATTTATGTTAATTTATTTAACATGAAACCGAACAAAACAACAACTGAATCACAACATTGCATTTACTCAACATTTTCAGACATAGTAGAAGAATCATATTCAAAGGAAAATAATTTTGGATAAATTATATTAAATTATTTAACATAGTATTTAACAAGGAAAAACAAAACAATAACAACAAATTTATTAGTTTATAAATATTAATGTATAAACATTTAATTAAAAAATACATAAATCACCAACAGGTAACAATTATATTATATAGCAATATCTTAAATTACCTTAACAATCCAAATATGTTATAATATTAATTATTTAATTATATTAATTATTATGATAAATTCTGTTATCAGATTGTGTATTTTTCTTATCTAAATGTAAATTAATGATAAAAACCCGCCATTTTGATTCCATTCGGTTCTCTGTCCCTAGACGCTTGTTATTCAGACGTGTACACCACGGACTAAGATAGAATGGACTGATATCGAATGTCTTATCAGTGTGACACAAATGTTTCTCTAGACAAGGTACCAAATTACACTACATTCAGCGCCATCTATGGAGAAATAATCGTAACAATTTTATTTTTCTATTCATTAATCACTATTTACTTTTCTATCGTATATTATTATCACTAGATAGCGTTGAACATAGTGTACTTGTGATAGATGTGCAGTGTAGCGGGGCAGAAACATTTGGGGATCTGACCTCACCACCTCGCCGTCCCCACCGTTACCAGTCCATTCTATCTTAGTTCGTGGTGTACACTCCACTCCACTGTACTGAAAGCACCTTCACGACACTTTGTACAACATAATTGTAATTTGGACTCTGCACAAATTATTGAAAAACATTATAATAAAACCACATTATATTTACATCTGTCTACACTTTATTTCAACAACTATCTCATCATCATCAGCGAAACAGTCTAGCTACCTGCAACGTTAATATACAGTCAACGAATTATCACAAGTTAAAACAACAAAATGCATTAATCAAATTTTAACAAAAATTAATTTATTAAAATGATAATATTTTTATTGATTTTATAAATATTTAATCAAATTAATAATAAAATAACAAATTAATTTGGTTCTGTTTATAAAATAAACAACTTTTAATTTGATAAAACATAGATGTAAAACTAATAAAATTTTGTTATTCCAATAAAATATATTATTAAATTGATAAAATACTTTATTTAAAATAATTATAGCATGTCTAAAAATACCAAAGAAGGGTTTTTTGATGAATTCTGTCTACGATATCTGCGCGTACGTACGTACGACGCACGCACACACATCATTAATTTCATATTTGTCCAATGCCCATTGGCCATTGCCCATGACGACTACTGCGCTAAGCACCGGCTTGCTAATCTTCTGTTTTTGTAAGACGTTTATTAAAAAGTTAACCACGTTTTTGACGAGTTCAAGTTTTTAGTTGTTTAAGTATCTATTTCGATTCAAAGTATCAAAGGATCGGTAAGTAAAATAATTGACTGGTACCTATATTGCGGAATGTTATTTGTATATTTTAAATCTAATAAGGTAAGTGAAATATTTGTATACTGTATTATAATATTCATTATTCTCGTGTCCTTGTGTTTGCTGGTAAGGATTCTTAATCCGTTCTCTTAGAACAGCTCAGAAACTTTTGCCATTTGTTTTTCTAACTAGCAAATAAAAAATATGTTTATGTTGTTCTGAGTTTCTGATGGTTATTTTATGTAAAATGGTTAGCTCCAATTTACCTTCAATAGAGCAAAACTATGTTCAACTAACATTATTTTAAAACCTATTAGATATTTTGTAGATTCATAGGTATTAATTAAAATCCTCGTTAAAATATTAGGTATGGCAAATAAATAATAGCGAGAATAATATGTAGTTATTATATTATGATTGATAGGCTGACCGGATTGTGTAAAATGCAAGACGGGCTGGGCCGGACCTCTTTAGGACAAAAGTTACGAGCCGGGCAAAAAAAAATATATTGTATTATCGGATATAAATTATGGACAAGTGAAGTATGACGAAATTTACTTGCTATCTTAAATCTTTATTATGAAGAACTTATAAATAAACTATAATAATATAAAATAACAACAGGACTAGACTTTGGGGATGACATTAACTATTTATAACCACGTGTTTTAATAAACCGGTCAACGGGTGAGTGGTGACTGTTCCCAGACCCGCTGAAACGCAATAACTAATATTGTATCTAAAAAGAAAATAATATAATCTACTATCTACAATCTACTATCTAAGGTGCTGTGGTGACTTCGGCGCTTATCACCACTTTGCTCAACTTACTCATTCGCCGTTACCATCCGTTTCGCGGAACTTTTATATTATATTCGTATTTATACAACAACTGTGATTTTTAGTATTTATTGTCTTTGTAATTATATTTATGTTCCTCGCTCAACTCGATCTCGCGTCTCCCATTGGCGACGCCAAGCGACTCGTCCCGCGACGGGTACGACGCGGCCGACCGACCGGCCAGCGTTCTCTTTGCTCTCAGCCCTCGACCGAGCCTCACGTTTCGTCCGACTCGCGACATACGCCCGACGCCATGTTTCTCTTGCAACGGCAATCGACTCGAGTAGCGATACGATCTCGACGATCATCGTGCACCTCGACTCGCCCGGCCGACCGAACTAATGTCGCGACGACTTTCTCGTCTCTCGACGTAGCGCCACGCTCCCTCGATCGCTCGTGCATCGAGCACACCGATTCCGGCGACCCACGCGACCAACGACCGCTCGACCGTCGAATAATTATGCGTACTGCGTACGCACATATATGACCATGTTCCAATATACGACTTTCGACGCAACCGCGTCAATCAACGACATTGTGTGTTCTTTCTTTTAAATACCTAAACTTGTGTACCTAACCTCTCTGCGACGGAGTCCAGAACGAACGCATGTTGACATAGTGCGGGGCAACCCCACTGGTGCCACAGTGCGTTGCCTGAACAGCCAGACTGACGATGGCCTGTACGGCTTATCTGATTTTGATAACGACATGCGGCCAAATTTTGATTGTTGGAAGGCAACGCGAAAACCGCTATCAGTGATTAATATTTATCAATTATCAGAAGACACACCCTTTATACTCAAGTACTCAACCAGCATTCATGACTTTGTAGTAATATTATATTAATGATATTAATATAATATTATGATCATTGATTTTTAATTTTTATTTGTACTCGCATTCTCATTTCTCTCTCTATTTATCTATTTATTCTCAAGACGTAACAGTGTAAACGTACGTAATAGTTATTAATATAATAATTTTTAATTTTGTAGTAATCTTAGAAAATTTTATTTTGTATGTATCAATATATTATAATATTAATAATAACGTGAAAATATTACTGTACTATAAATCATTAAACATTAATAGTTCATTATATCTATTTTAAATGTGAATGAAAGATAAATTCTATAAGAGTGTAGTGAGAACAATTATGTTGTATTGTTTGGTTGACATGGAAATAGAGCAGATGATGAGAATGCTTAGATAAATGAGTGGACTGATGGAAGAAGATAGGAAAAGGAATGAATATGTAAAGACTGTAAGAAGAAGAATATTGTGGTGTCGACCGTTCGCAAGATAAGAGAGAATAAACTGAGATGGTTTGGGTATGTTTTTAGGAGAGAGAAATCAGAAGCTGTAAGAATGGTTATTATAATGTATGATGAAAGAAAAACAGGTGGTTGAATGTGATTGAGGGCGATATTATAGGAGAGCTGGTGGTAGGCGTAGATGTTGTGGGAGATTGTTTTATTTGGAGGTTTAGGATACGGATGACAGACCAAAAATAAGTTGGGATACAGGAAAACAAAGATTTTAATGTATTAGAATTTATGTTTTGTTTATAATAGTTTTTAAATTGTATTGAAGATTGTCCTATGTAAAAAGTACAATTATTATCTGTGTAGAAACCAACTAAAATAGTTGTTAAACTAATTTATTTGTATAAATTTGTTTTTAATCATTTTTCTAATTATTTATTTATATGTATTTTTTTCTACTCAAAATGTATTAAGTCTTTTGTATTTTGTATTTATTGTGTCCATCACATTAATCATTGTCTATAAATTAGTAATTACTTATATTCTCTGAGATTGTGGGTCAAATCAATAGACACTTTTTTTAGTTTACCATAAAACTCAATTTCCCATTATATATTGTAAAATATATTTGCCTGCATATACTTGAAAATGTCCCTTATTTTCACATATTATTATGTATAGATTTGTATTGAGTGAAATTTATACTTTCTTGTTTTATATTTACATTGTATATATTTTGTATAAAATGCCCGTATATTAATTTATTAAAACTATTTTGAATTTTCTATTGATTGCGTTATATGATTATGTACATTCCTATATAATATTTCCTTTTCCACCGAAGATTAATATTAAAACAATAATTTGGTTTAAATACTTCAAACATGGTGAAGTCAAACACTTGATATTCAGATTCAATTTTTAAATTGTATGGATTTTAATGTCTATTTTGCACTATTATTAATCTGAGTATTCATTTTAATAGTAATCAAAATGCCTATATTTTAATTTTCAGGCAATAAATCTACTATGGATAACAGACACTTAGCACTATTATTCGATAATAATAATTTAATGTATAGATTACTACAATATCAAAGACATGTTCAACAATTAGTTGTTGCTATTGGTATGAACGATTCTGATGGTTAGTCTTTTTAAGATATATTTAATACAATAGGTACCTCATATCATAATTATTATTGTACGCACAAGATAATCGGTGTAGTCTACTAGTCTGGTACATGGGCGCAAATTAGCGTTTGGGATATGGTGGCGGGGGGCTAAAGCCTTACTTTAATAATATTGAATAAGCTTAAAAAAATATTTGGGGGGCTATGGACATTTTTGAGAGGGCTAAGCCCCTAAAGCCCCCCCTATATGCGCCTATGGGTGTATAGTAAAAATATATAATACTAATCTATTAACAGATGTACTCGCCTATGCCTCAGGTATTTGAGAACACTTAAATGTAAATAATCATTAATTAATTGTGTTTATGAATTTAATATTGAATGTTCCTAATGATGTCGTTTTTGCATGCAAATGCATCAATGCATGTTTATTTTAGTCACTAGCGAGAGTGATGACGAATTAAACGATTCTTCATACCATATAAACTATATGAGACTTAGAGATCGGACATTCAAGGAACATTTTAGAATGCATAAGTCTACATTTGAAGTACATAATTTATAATTTATTTATTTTTTCATTAACAGTAGTACTGCTGTTATAATTTACTATATTTCACAAAATATATGTATTTTATTATTAAATAGGCATTTTACAATGACATGGCACTACATATTAGTAAAACTAACAGACCAGTCAAAGTCCCACTAGACATCCAACTGTTAGGATTTATATGGATAATGGCTACCCCGGATTGCTATAGGAGTGTTGCTGAGAGATTCCAAATGAATCTTGGTACACTTCACAAAATTTACCGAACGATTGTCTCGAGTATAGTTTCTGAAGCACACAGGTATATTCAATGGCCCACAAACTTGAAAAAAGATGAGGTGAGAACTTGTACCTATGGTATGGTTGCCAGACGTATTTAAATACCGATTTTGAACTTAAAACTATTATAAATGTTTACAGTATCTAATTAATACTTTTGTCATTGATCCTGTGACTGTCATATTTTCAGGGCCTGATTAAGGAGTTGGTCACCAGTAGGCTAGGGTTGATTTGGCGCCCCTATGAATGATCGAAGTGGTTGGAGGGTAAAACGAGGATTAAGAAAACGTAAAAACAACAGACTTTTTTTGTTTAAAATAAAATGTGTTTTATATTTAATAAAATTATACACAAAAGCATTTCAACATTTTTAATTTATGATTGAACTAAATATTATTCATTTAAAAAAGTTTTTTCCTTGATTTTAACGCTGCGAAAGACTCTACTATTTCATCGAAAGAAATTTTGTTCATGAATTCACTTTCAATAAACAAAAGTGCAAGGGCCTTCATTTTATCCTGGCGTAAAGTGGATTTTAAAATGTTTTTCACCCGCCCTAGAGCAGAAAAAGATCTTTCTCCGTTACAATTTGTGACGGCCATTCTCAAATATATTCTTAGAGCCACTTCAACATTTGGAAATAGTGACTCTATCTTCAAGGATTTTAAATGACTCAAAAGTCTTATATATAATATTAGTGGATGTGGGATCGCTCGGTCGTCGGTGCGATAAGCCCGCGACGATTACAAGAAATAGGTATATGACAAATAACGTAATATATTAGTATATTACAATAGTCGACCGGGCGGAAATTCGTTGCGGCGACGCGGTAACGGCACGGCGAATAGGCCGCGGCATTGAACGTGTAATAACGAAAATATAATTTTTTTTTTTAAAGTATATATTATGCAAAAATTCTACATTCGTAAAAAAAAAAATTTGTGGCGCCCCCAAAACGCTTGGCGCCCTAGGCTGTAGCCTACTTAGCCTATTGGTTAATCAGGCCCTGCATATTTTGTTATTAAATTTTTAAGTTTAAATTAAAAATAATCTTTACGACTTTATTATCTTTTTAGATTGATCATTATTTATTGTTTTAATATAGTATCATAATTTAAACACATAAGTATTATGGTGGCACTCAATTTTTTTTTTTTAGTTTTCTCTAGTTTTTAATTTGATCTATTTATTATAAAAATGATATTGTGAATGTTTGAAAAAATGTAATAAACTTTACGAGGTCGCTCATTGCACTTAAAAATAGCAAATATAAGATAATAATATACCTAAGATAATTTTATTTTTGTAATGCTAAATTTAATTATAAATATCGAGTATACCTTGTTAGGTAGTCTGTGATGAATGCATTAAATTTGACTTCAATGATAAATCATTGTATACAATGAAAAATGATTCTGGCAACTTTTACTTATTCTATAATCAATATTATATCCTATTATGATCTAATACATTACTTAATTTTTAAATATATTTAGATTAAAGATGAATTTTTGGTGGCCATTGGTTATCCAGGAATAGTTGGAGCAATTGATGGATGCTATATTCAAATCAAACAACCACGTGGCGATAAACACTATAGATATATCAACAGAAAAAAAGATTATGCTGTGATCATACAGGGAGTGTGCGCATATAATAAAAAGCTACTAGACGTCCATATTGGAGAAGTAGGCAGTATGCACGATGCTCGAGTGTTTCGCCGAAGTGAACTATCAAATAGTCTACCAAGATTGCTGGGTCCAGATGAGCACATTGTAGGAGACTCAGCATATCCGATAAGTCCACACATGATGGTGCCATATAAAGACAATGGTGTCTTAACGGCAAAACAAAAGAGTCACAACAATAAACTGAGCAAGGGAAGAGTAAAAATTGAAAACACGTGGGCACAATTAAAATGGAAATGGAGACGTCTAAAGTATTTAGATATGGATAGGATGGATTATGTTGTAGATCACATTTGTGCAAGTTGTGTCTTACATAATGTTACACTTGACGGTTCAGATGATGAGTATGAGGTAGAGGAAATTGAAGAGATTGATGTATTTGAGGAGAGAGATGTAGATTTTGAAAGAATGAAAAGAGAAGGTCAAGTTAAGAGGGATATGTTGGCTGATTTATTATATAGTAACTAAATAAAAATAGTTTTAAGTACTTGTACTTTAAAAATAAATTTATTTTATTCAGAAAAATAAATTGCTAAATTTAATAATTAGTGATAATTACCATAATGAATAAATTTAATTTTAGAAAAAAAATTGTTTTCTTTACTAATAATGAGAATGATTGTGTGTTATGTGTATGTATGTATTGTTTGTATGTTAGTATGTAGATTGGTTTTTTATGATATTTAAATTTTTAAGCAAGTTATGATAATGTAAATGTTGCAATTTATAAACTGTCATAACTTTTGTACAGTATAAAAATCAAAATATCATAAAAAATTCAATATACGAACATAGATAATATTTAATACTTTAAGTTAGGTTAAGTTTGAAAAAAGGTCAATTTAAACTATTTTCTTTCTATATTGTTTTTTTTTTTGACAGACTATGCCTAAGACACCTAGAAAAAATAATGTTTCAAATCAGTAATTAAAGAAAACAAAGACAAAATTGTAAGAATTGTAGAAGGCTAAAAGACTCACTAAACAGCAGCAAGAAGAAGAGAACAGAGACAAAGAGGGAGGCAGTATATCATTTTTACACTATTGTTATACTAAAAATTAAAAATAATTTACTAAAAAAGAACCTTATTGCTTCAACATTTTATTACAAGGAAAATGTATAAGCTATAATTGTATTAACTCAATAAACTCTTTTTTTATGTTTTAAAAATGTTTTATTAACTAAGATTATTTAATGAAAACTGGCTTTATTTTTTTTATTTCATTTTAAAACTTAGTGTATTTAAAGTTGAAGAGGTTCTGAAATTTTTTATGGATATAATTAAAAAAATATTAAAAATCAAGCCATGAAGAAGACTAAACTAATTTCTAATAGTAATAAGATAAGGATAAAACACAAGTAAAAATAATGTTAATAATAAAAAATAGTAATAATGAAATGGTGATTTAAAAATTACTTATCTAATAATTGCTTAAGCAATGCATTTGTTTCGGATTCAGATTTAACTAAATCTCTAAAAATCTCATTAGTCAGCCATATGACCAGCTATTTTTTCTAGATGATCACTAACTACTTTTTTTTTATTTGTTTTTTTTTTTAGCTAATGGTTCATCAGGTGACATTGCCGGCATTATATCTGTGCTTGTACCAGTAGCTGTTGCATACAATGCAGGATCAATGTGGCGTTCTACTGTCTTAACACCACAGGATATAGTGGCTAACGGAGTATAGCTTGGATCTTTTGAAAAAATAGACTCCATCTCATCAAAATATTCCCATGAATCCCGACCACGACCAGTTTTGGAGTTTTTTTCCTTTATATTTTTAAAAGTTGTAGTGTGTGTCCTCCATTTGCGCTGACACATTTCACCTAAATGAGTAAACAATTATTAATTTCTATGTAATATTTTGTTAAAAATATAATAATGTACCTGTTACAGAAAATCCAAATTTTTTTAGTTTAGCACTTATTTCATTCCATATTTGGATTTTTGTGTTTTTACCATTGTCAAATTTTTTTTCAAATTCGACATATGTACTCATCAGACATTTAATCGATGACCTACTCCAAACAAATTTTGGATCATCTTTTTCATAAGAATCATCTAAAATAAGAACAAATTTTTATTAGAAGTTGCAAATTGTAATTTATCATGAGGCAGAAAGAAGCTTATAATCAGTCTCTGCAATTCAGTTTTCTTTTACCATTAATATTATGTAACAATTACGTAAGTTACAATGACAAATTAGTATAATTTATTTATTTTTTTATAATTGCTATATTATTTTTGAGGTAAAATTGGTTTTTTAAGAGGAGTTGAAATTCATTACTATTTATCTTAAATTGTGGTAGTTGACAAATAAATAAATAATTATAATAACTTACTTTTATTTGTATCCAAATCATTGACAGTCATGTCTGTGCTTGGTCCTAGCACTCCAATATCAAAGTACTTTTCTTTTTGACCTGCTATTAAATTTAACAAAGGAAGGAATTTAAGGAAAAGGAATACATGCTAGAGAGTGTAATGGATAATAGGTAATGAATTAAAGGAGGAAAGCTTTCACAAACAAACAGTATAATATGTATAAAATATGTCCTGAGTCCTAAATTACTATTCAACTCACAGTTAAAACTATGATAGCTAGAGACTAGAAATATGCATGGTACCTTCATACTACTATGTAAGTGTGCACTAAGAAAGGATTTTCAGAAACTCACATTTTAAAGATGGACACACAGAATTTTTTACTTTAATTGGATATGATTTTAGATCTCTATTTTATATTTAGTCAAAACCACCCAAATGACGGTTAATGATATGTGTAGTTTATATTTAACGGAGTTTAAAACAATAAATCCACTGACATTAAATAATTTGTCTTGGGCAACACCGTGCATCAGCTATAATTTAAAAGAAACGGGTAAGTGGATGTCGCTCTGCTATATAGTAGGTCACAAGTGGGTCAATTAAACTTGAATTCAATGATATTATATCATTGTATTAGAAAAACGATTCTGAGCTGAGACGGTTTGCCAGTCTAGATATTGTTATTATTTATTATAGCCTGGAAGTTGAATTAATATTATAATATTATTCTTTTTTATTCATTTCTATGATGATAAACAAAGCATTAGAAATTAAAATTCTGTTTTTAGCTGTTTTTCTTGTGGCATTAAATAAATATTGAGAAAATCGAAAAATGGCCTCTCTAAAGTACCATCTTGATCCAATTTTTCTTAAAGATAAGAAACTTTATGTTGAAATTGAAACACTCCTGGTAGAAATTTTGTATACAGGAATTAAAAATAAACACAATTATAAAACCACTAGCTAATTAGGTAATTAAAACTTGCATTGTAACTTACTATTACTTATAAGGATGTTATACCCGCATGTGTTGTCTCCGTCTTCCAAGTGCGTAACATAGTACATTTTATGCTCAGCAGAACACGTTTATCTCCGTTAATTTAAAAAATAGAGTAAATTGACCTTTTATAAAATCTAAAGGTAAGATTATTATCTTGTCAACCCCATGGGTTTTTTATTATATTTTAATTTTAAAGAGAGTTATGAGTATTTTAAAATCTATAAACAATTTACAATTTTAAAATACTCATAACTCTCTTTAAAATTAAAATATAATAAAAAACCCATGAACCTCATGACCTCAACCTGACTAGACAATAATCTTATCTTTAGATATTATAAGAGGTCAATTCACTCTATTTTTTTAAATGAACGGAGATAAACGTTTTCTGCTGAGCATAAAATATACTATGTTACGCACTTGGAAGACGGAGACAACACATGCGGGTATAACGTCCTCTTAATAGTAAGTTACAATAATACTTATTAGGGAAAATGATATTACATGTTTTACTATAGGTCATTACTATACTATAGAAGCTTCTGATATTAAATCAATCTGCAATACAGTTTTCTTTTACCATTATGTATAATTTAAATTAGTATAACTTATTTGTTACTTATAGTTGTTATACTATTTTTTTAAACAACATTTGTTTATTAAGAGGCAGTTGAAATTCAGTGCAATTCATTTAAAATTGTGGTAGTTGACAAATAAATAAACAATTATGATTACTTACTTTTATTTGCATTCAAATTATCGTCAATTTCTTGGCTTGATCCTGGCACTCCAATGCCACATGAATTCAAGCTCTCCACATCAATAAAGGCCATTTCCTGTTGACCTGCTATTAAATTTAACAAAGGTAGGAATTTAAGGAAAAGGACTACATGCTGGATATTATAGGGAATAGTTGGTAACAAATTAAAAGAGGAGAGTTTACACAAACAAACAGTATAATATGTATTTACAAAAGAAGATGTCCTGAGCCTTGATTTAATAATTGTGATTCACATTTTAAAGAGGGGCTCATGTAGGAATTTGTCATAATAATTGGATATGAATTTAGATCCATATTTTATATCGTGTCAAAACCATCCAAATTACTGTTAATAGTAATGTGTAGTTTATAGTTAATGACGTTTATAACATAATAAAGCCACTGCCATTATATAATAAGTCTCCAGCAACACCATGCAGAATCAGCCATAATTTAAAAATATATCTACTATATAAAATTAAAGGCATAAAATGGATGTAAATCTACAGTTTTTCACCAATTTTCATAAAATATTGAGATTAAATAAATGTTAAATAATTTTTTAATGAATTATAATTTATTTAATGATTAAATTTGAACTTGGTCTGGGGTCCTTATTCATTACTAATATCTTGTTTTTGATCGGTATAGTAATTTCACAATGTCTACATTAATAAATGCCATCTCTTTTTGACTTTCTATTACGTATAACAAGAAAGAAATGGATGATAGGAGGAATAGAATATAATGTTGTTATGATAGATTTCAGATTAGGATTAGAAACTTATACAAAACAAAAGTGATAGGTACAACATTTTCAAAATAATTTGTTAGGATTTATATGGATAAATTGTTTATTATATAATTATTGCTATTTCAACATTTTTGTAATAGCAGTACAAGTACTTAAAAATGTATCGGACCGTTGTTAACAAAGGACTTAGTACCTACTTTGTGGTGAAAGATAAAATATATATTAGTCTAAACAGAATACTGTTAGAACGAGCACATATTAAATTAATTGCTAATTTCTTAATTTACCTGTGGTTATGACCTCACAAAGCACTTGATGTGGGCAGTTGGAGTCATCATTAAAGATGGGTTTGTTCTCATTAAGAATAAACTTCACAAATTGTAGAGCCATTATTATTTATTATTATTTATTAATACTAAATATTCATTACTCCGATATTTCGAAAATTCGATAATTTATTAAATTTATGCCATTATCGACAAAGTATTATCTTATCAGCGACAGGCCATCGACGATTCTGCTCTACGGGATGGCCGGTTTAGCGACGGCCAGGATACACAAAAGCCGTCAAGGCAACGCATGAGACAAGCGGCCTGGCTGTTTAGGCAACGCCAAATACGTGATTGGTACCATATTGGCCGTGGATTGGTCGTTTAGGCAACGCACCTCGTGTATCTACTATCTAGAATCTATTATCTAGTATCTACTATCCATCAATCATCATGGAATCTATTATCTAATATTTTAATATCTATTGTAAATTACATATTTTTATCAATCGTGATTCGTGGTCTATGGCGTCTTTCGTAGTGTGCTGTCGAAGAAATAGATGTGTTTGCCTGTGTTTACTTGCTTTTCTATGGTTTTGTCGTTTTCAGTTTGTAAAGGAACAAAGTAAGTACTGAATACTGAATAGGTATTCAATATCTACTAAGTATTAAGTAAATATCATAATTTATAAATTTTAATATTTACATGTATAGAATAAATATTAAATTATATAACATATAGCTTTTGCCCATTTTGGCATTCTACGATTAACCAATGATTACAGTTTATTTGGCTTTAATGTATTACTAAATAATATTTAGCAAATATTCATGAATTGAATTTTCAATTACTTAAGGATTAAGATGAATGATGACTATTGATGTTAAGAATAATACATTTTTATAAAAACACATACAATAATAATCATACACTGTGATTAACAATGTAATCAAAATCACTTGGTAATTAATTTCTTTACACTGTGATTAACAATGTAATCAAAATCACTTCATAATTAATTTCTTTATAGTGAAATCTTATTATTTTTAACATAAATAGTACTAAATATTAATTCTTAAGTAATGGCGAATTAAAATTAAAATATATTTGAAATTAATTATTATTTAGTTATGGATAAAGATCAAATAAACTGTAAAAATTGGTTAATCGGATAATTTTTTTGCCCAACACTGGCACTAATTACTAACTAGTACCTAGTAACTACTAACCAGTTAGCAGGGAGATCCTTAAAGGTCTAGTCCAACACACACTATTTACATTGTGATGCTCTATTAGCTAATTAACTTTTAAAAATATTTTAATAATTATTACTACCTATTGTCCTATTGTATGGTTCATTATTAAATGCAACCTCACGTATTATGGTTAAAATTAAACCAAAATAAATAAATACTTATCTATCAGTATAGCATTTTAAAGTAGCATATTTTATTTAAAGTGTACTAACAAGTAAAAATCTAGTTTATTTAAATTCAAATATTTTTTGGTACTTAAATAATACTTATTATAAAAATGCATCAATAATTGAACCCATTTTTTAATATACTTAACTATTTAGTATTTATACATAGTTGACTTTTAATTTAGGTTGATTATAAGATCATAATGAGTGCTGTTGAACAAAATACCAGTGTTCCCGAGGAAGGAATAGAAACAAAATCAACTATTCAAAAAAAAATTAAAATCTGGGGATTGTAAACTGTTAGAAAAAATTGATGGGAAAGTCGAATTCTGGAAATGTTTTAATAAAGTGGTGTTTGATAATGAGACAGAAAAAGAGACAGGTTTTGTTTGTTGTACTAAATGTAAAACATTAATGGCTTATACTTACAATACAGGTAGTTCCCATCTTAGTAGACACAAGTGTGCATTAGTATCAAGAGAGTCTACAAGTTCAATGCTTTCATTTGTAACCAAAAAAAACAAATCTCTACCAAACAATGTCATCAACGAATGTAAGGAAAAATGTATTCAATTTGTCTGCCAAGATATCCGTCCTATGGATATAGTTTCTGGACCGGGATTCAAATCTCTGGCTAGCTATTTAATAAAAGTTGGGTCACAGTTTGAACAGATAGATGTTGATGATTTATTACCACACCCTACAACTAATTCGAGAAATTTAATAAAAAATAGTGATACTAAACGTGAGCAATTATTTACAAGTATAAAGCCTTTTTTGATAGAGAACATAGTCTCAGCAACTACTGACATGTGGACTGATAACTACAAAAAAAGATCATATGTAGCGCTAACATTACATTTTATTGATAATTGGAAACTAAAAAATTACTGTGTTTACACAGGACAATTTCCTGTAGATGAAAAAAAACAGGAGAAAATATCAAAAAGTGCTTAAAACATTTTTTTGTGGCTTGGGACATGATACCTGGGGAAGTTAACCCACTATCAAAAGTTATCTGGGGAACAGATCAAGGATCAAATATTAAAAAAGCATCAGAACAAAATACAAGAGTAAATTGTGCCGCCCACATGATATCTAATATTCTAAAAGCTACAATTGACAATAAATTTATTTCGGGCGAAGATGGAAGTAGTGTAACAGTGCCAATTTTTAAATTAATTCAAGCAGCCAAAGCACTTGTAGGCTATATGAAAGGAACTGGTGACAACAATAAAATTTCAAAAACACTTATTCAAGAGCTTGAAATAAGATGGAATACCCGTTTATTAATGATAATTTCCATTGAAGAACAGTTTCAAGAAATTAAAGACTTGTATAAAGATGGTTAAAATTTAAATAGACCATTCAAAAACACTGCTCAACAGAGAGGTCATTTATTACTTATGTATGAAGTATTTGAAAATATGACTATTTTTGAAAAGAAAACACTCAATGGCAAAGTTATAAATATAGATGTGACAAATAGAGTTAAGTTTTTGAACGGCTGGCAGATAACCATTAATGCATTATGACAGTTGTGGGACGACATTCAAAAACCAAATTATGTTTTATGTACCTATAAATTAAACCAGGACTGCTTGGAAAACCTTTTTGGCAGCTTTCGGAATCAAAATGGAAATAATGTAAACCCAACACCTATACAATTTCTCTGGGCATTTAGAAAGATATTTTTCATAAACTTCTTCAAACACAGCGATGGATCCAACTGCTTAGACGACTTTAATGAAATCCTAACCAACATTGGAGAATTGGCTCCACCATTAACTAATGCACCTGTATTATTCCCAGAGAAATCTCCATTTAAATTGTGTCCTTTAAAAGTAAGCACTGTAGATTACAGAGAGTTGTGTTTCCCTGCAATGAATGCACTTGCGTATGTGTGTGGATATTTAATAAAAAAATGCATTGAAAAACATTCCTGTGATTTATGTTTAAAGTATGCTAAGCATCAAGATCAATTAGATCAATCATTTATATTTGTATTCTTAAAGGCCTAGCAAAATACAGAAAATTCAACCTATGGAAATTTAAATGTACCTCCCGATCAGTTTATTTATTATATTAATGAATTAGATGACATTTTTGTAAGTAATTTTCCTACACTAGCAGTAGAGAATGATGTTGGAAGAAAACTTAAAAATTTCATAGACAATATTCCTTTTAATCACCCATGCCCTAAATTTGACATTGAATACTTAAAGGCTCTTTACATTCGATTAAGAATTTTTCATACTGTTAGTTTGAAGAAAGAATAGAAAATTAGACATTCTCTCTCACCTTTAAATAATATGTTGTATATACTGTATATTTTAAGTTTTTAATATTATGTATACACCTATGTCTATACCTATGTTTTTTAATATTTTTTTAATTTGTTTTTCTATTAAAAAAAAAATACCTTGTGGCTAGTATTGAAAACAAAATAAACGTTGAAAAGTTGACACAGATTTTAAAATACTTTTCCATATCCTATTCCTAACCTTCACATATTATAGAATAATTATTGTACAACACAGAACGTAAAAATAAATGTGAAATAGCAAAGTAAAAACCACATAATAGAATAATCTAAAAAAATTAAAATTATTAGACAATTTTTGTATTCTGAGAGAAATTTGTAATATTTGGAAGGTTTTCTAATCACTTGCTAAAATTGATAAGAACTACCTCAATTAAAATGGCGGCTGATTTTTTGTTTGACCCTATCTTACTGTATAATTTGTTATTAGTGTCCATTCTGATTATTCTATTCTGTGATTATACAAGCTTAATTTCACATCAAAATAAATGGCTACGATGTAATGACACTGCAATACATTTTGAACGATGGCCTCGAGGGGGTAAAAATGTATATATTATAATAAGAAAAAAAAAATAGAATATGAATTTAAAACAAAAAAATAGAGTATATTAAATAAAAAAACATAACAATAAAATAAATGAATTAAAATATAAAACATTACATATTACATGCCAGTACATAAAAATATGTTATAAAAAAACTACTGATATCCCAACAAAAACACTTCGTCGAACTCCGTGTAAAAAATTGCTAAGTAAAAAAAAACTAGTCATCTATAAGACTTCAGCATTATAAATATGTGATATTATAAATAAATGCTAAGTTAACTTAAATTTGAAAAAAACTAGTAATTTATAATACTTAAACATTATAAAGATGTGATATCAAGAATAAATGCTAAGTAAATTAAATTTTAAATTAATATTGATGATTCTATCTCAATCATTTATTTACTTGGCTAGAATTTATTTCGACAAATTAACATGTCTATTCATAACTGGACTATTTAACAAATTTCCATGACAAATGTTACTAAATTTGTTTTATAAAAAAGTGATACGGTACGCAATCGACGACCAGTACAAACTACAAAGCATGACAAAATAAATAGGTATGATCACAGATTTTTGATACGCATCCCCGGTTCCTCACTTCACCATAGAAAGTGGTGGGAGACTTCCGCCTCTTTTCATTGGCTGCTTCCCTGCTGGTAGTCTACTGATAGTGATTAGTGGTTGACGGTTATCAATTAATATAATATTGTGGCGACGGTTGTCCCACATGCTGTCATCTGTTCCCCAGCGGTCGTACCAGCGGTCGTCACCACACTCACTCTAGCAGTCTCTCACGGTGCCGTCTTACGTTACGTTCACGCCGCTCCGTCTACCGTTACGTTCACGCCGTACCGCGCTCGCTATTGTCCGCGATCATAATAAAGAATTTCTGTGTCATTTATTTTTACTATACCAACTTATACTTGTCATTAGCATACAACCTTTATACATGTTGCTTTAATAAAATAAAATTAAACAATTATTTAAATACGTCGGCATTCTGAGTACTTTTGCCTAACCTCAAATACCGTTGCCGCAGGGATAGCGCTTAGATTGCCGCATTGGTGACCTCGTGTTTTTCAAAATTCTCAATTTTCTGTTATACACGCAACTGCGCAAGGTTCTATCAAGTTTACCGAAAAGTTCGATATGGTTGACGACGAAGTCTCGCAAGATCCGTCTGGTGCGCTCGGTCAGCCATCACCGTCCTCGCTCGCGAACGTTTCGACCACGGTTGACAGTGTTTCCCACGTGCCCCGACTACCAAATTTTTGGACTTACTCCCCGCACGAGTGGTTCCTACACGCGGATGCCGTATTCGCCAACCAAAGAATCCGCGCCGACACCCCGCGTGTAAACCACGTGCTCGCCGCTCTGAACGAGGAGGCGGTCAAGGCGGTAAGCGACCTGATCGGTCCCAACACTTCCTACGCTAGTCTAAAGGATCGTCTCATCAGCACGTTTTCGGTGCCGCCGTCGACTCGTTTTCGCACCATCGTTGAACCGGGCGGGATGGGCGATCGGAGACCCTCTCAAATGCTCCGAGATATGAGAGCTGTGCTTCCGAATTCGTTGGACGATACTGCGCTAAGGGAGTTCTGGCTACAAAAGTTACCGTCAAACATTCGCGCAATAGTCTCCGGCCTCGACGGAACGTTGACCGATATCGCCGAACGTGCGGATCGCGTGTTGGAGGCCAGTACCTCGCGCGACGTCTTCGCGGTGCAATCGAGTAGCTCTGACGACCGTCTCCGCGCCATAGAGGCTGCCATACTCTCGTTGACTACCCAAATCTCCAACCTGCTCACCGCCCAGCAGTCTCGTAACAATTCCGGGTACAGTCGCCATCGGAGCCGTTCAAAATCGCGCACACAAAACAACCCCAAATGGTGCAGTTATCATAATCAATACGGCGCTGACGCTAGGCATTGCAAGTCGCCGTGTACGTTTAAGTCGGAAAACTAGCAAGCGCGGCGGTCGCAACCACGTCCACCGCCGCGAACCACAGCTCCCGCGTGTTCGTCACCGACACACGCTCCGGCCGACAGTTTTTAATTGACTCGGGAGCCGACATCTCGGTTATCCCACCTGTCGCCGGGCATCGCGCCTCGTCGGATTTGGTCCTCACAGCTGCCAACGGCACTCGAATCCGTACGTACGGACCCAAAATTCTACGTCTCAACATCGGCCTCGCACGCTCTTTCCCGTGGCGTTTCGAGATGGCAGACGTCTCGCGTGCTATTATTGGTGCCGATTTTTTGAAATATTACGGTTTGTTACTTGACGTACGTAACAGCCGCCTCATCGACCAGGATTCGTCCACCGCTATTAAAACCAGCGTCGCTAATGTACAGGTTCCAGACATTTTTTCGGTAGTTCACCCACGGCGCTGGACGGACATTATCGCCGAGTTCCCGGCAGTTACGCGTGAATCGCCGGTCCCGAGTAAGTTCACTCACACTACGGAGCACACGTTGGACACAACCGGACCACCGTTATTCGCGCGTCCACGCCGCCTGCCACCTCACCAGTACACCATCGCGAAAAATGAATTTGCATACATGTGCCAGAAAGGTATATGTCGTCCTTCGGACAGTCCTTGGGCCAGTCCCTTGCTGCTCGTGGCCAAGAAAGATGGCACTTTTCGCCCCTGCGGCGATTATCGGCGCGTAAACGCGGTCACGAAGCCAGACAGGTACCCGCTACCTCATATCCACGATTTTGCCGCCAACTTGGCGGGTCGAACAATTTTTTCCAAACTCGACCTTGTGCGTGCTTACCATCAAATTCCCATCGCTAAGGATGACATTCCAAAGACCGCGGTCACGACGCCGTTTGGTTTGTATGAATTTCCTGTCATGTGCTTTGGCCTCAAGAACGCGGCACAGACGTTCCAGCGTTTCATAAACGGCGTCATCCAGGGTTTGGACTTCGTTTTTGCTTACGTCGATGATGTATTAATCGCTTCCGTCAACGCCGACGAACATGTGGCCAACGTGCGCGAAACACTCCAACGTTTGCAACGCGCCGATGTCGCTATAAATCCGGGGAAGTGCGTGTTCGGCGTTTCGGAGCTCACCTTTCTTGGCCACTTAGTAAATCAGCACGGATGCAAGCCGCTGCCAGAACGAGTTTCCGATATCCACAAGTGGCCACTTCCGGCAACCAAGAAGGGACTTCAGAGGTTGCTAGGTTCCGTCAATTTTTACCACCGGTTCATCCCACACGCCGCCCAACTACAAGCCCCGCTGTACACGCTCGCGTCCACAGTTCGAAAAAAAGACGGCCCACTAGTCTGGACCTCGGACACTCGCGAAGCTTTCGAAAAATGCAAACAAGCGTTGGCAGGCACGATCACGCTGGCACACCCGAGGCACGACACTCCCTTGAGGTTGAGCACCGACGCATCCAGTACGGCAATGGGAGCGGTCCTGGAGCAATTTTCAGACGGGAGCTGGCAGCCGTTGGGATTTTTCTCTCGTAAGTTATTACCCTCCCAAACACGCTACAGCACTTATGACCGGGAACTTCTTGCGGCCTACCAAGCCGTCAGACATTTTCTCCACACAATTGAAGGCAGAAAAACAACCCTACGTACCGACCACAAGCCTTTGCTGTACATGTTTGCGACCAAGTCCGACAAACATAGCGATCGGCAAGCACGGTACATAAGTTTTTTGGCGCAGTTCGTGCACGTCGTCGAGCACGTTGACGGGGTACGTAACGTAATTCCGGACGCGCTGTCCAGATTAGAGCTCGCATGCACCAACACCACCATTCCGGTTCTGAGCCAGTTCGCGGCAGATCAGGCACGCGACCCGGAGTTACAAAAGTTGTTGGACGGTTCCACCCCTTCCTCGTGTCGCTTGTTACCACAGCAGACGGAGCACGGATTAGTCTACGTCGATACCGCACACGGCAAGGCCCGGCCATACGTCCCGGCTATTCATCGGCGCACTATAGTCACTGCTCTTCACAATCAGGCACATCCGGGTATCAACGCAACGGTGAAATTAGTAACTAGCCGGTATTGTTGGCCAGGCATGTCTCGGCAGATCAGGGTTTGGACAAGGTGTTGCCAAAACTGCCAAAAAAGTAAGGTCCACAGACACACCATTTCTCCGATCGCCCCTTTCGCGTTGCCAGATCGCCGTTTCGGGCATATTCACATTGATATAGTCGGCCCACTACCTCCGTCGCGTGACCATCAGTATATTTTGACGTGCGTGGATCGGTTCACTCGTTGGCCGGAAGCTTGGCCGATAAAAAACATGTCCGCTTACGCCGTCGCCGAACTGCTGGTGTCACAGTGGATTGCCAGGTTCGGAGTGCCCGATGTTATAACCACCGACCAAGGGAGGCAATTCGAATCGGATTTGTTCAGTCAGCTGATGACGTCGTTCGGTATTCAGCACCTACGAAGTTCGCCGTACCACCCGCAGGCCAATGGTATGGTCGAACGACTTCACCGTCCATTAAAGGCTGCCCTCACTGCGCACGATTCTCCGCAATGGACACTACGATTGCCCATCGTCCTTCTTGCGTTCCGGAACTTGGTCAAACCTGAGCTCGGTTGCTCGCCCTCGGAACTCGTGTACGGCACAACGCTGCGATTACCTGGTGAGTTTTTTCACATCTCTACTCCCACGGTAAAGGAACCCCCCGAATTTCTCAGGTCTCTCCGTTCTCAAATGCAGTCCCTACAACCGACGCCTGGCACGAACCACGGATCGCAAACTGTGTACATTCCCAGTCAGCTGTCGTCTTCCAGCCATGTGTTCGTGCGCGTCGATGCCAAACGCCCCCCGCTCCAGCCTCGTTATGACGGACCCTACGCTGTGCTAAACCGTCGCGAGAAGACCTTCCAAATTCAAATGCATTCGAGGCAGCCGTGGATCTCAGTGGACCGGCTGAAACCTGCTTTCATCCTCAACGACAACCCACCCGCGGACCACACCTACGCAGCCAGTGAAGTGGTTCAACCTGCATCGAACAAAAAACGCGTCCGTTTTTGTTTCCCGGGGGGGGAGTAATGTGGCGACGGTTGTCCCACATGCTGTCATCTGTTCCCCAGCGGTCGTACCAGCGGTCGTACCAGCGGTCGTCACCACACTCACTCTAGCAGTCTCTCACGGTGCCGTCTTACGTTACGTTCACGCCGCTCCGTCTACCGTTACGTTCACGCCGTACCGCGCTCGCTATTGTCCGCGATCATAATAAAGAATTTCTGTGTCATTTATTTTTACTATACCAACTTATACTTGTCATTAGCATACAACCTTTATACATGTTGCTTTAATAAAATAAAATTAAACAATTATTTAAATACGTCGGCATTCTGAGTACTTTTGCCTAACCTCAAATACCGTTGCCGCAGGGATAGCGCTTAGATTGCCGCATTGATTGCCGCAATATATTATATAATATTATTATGATTGTACTTAAAATTTAAATCGTGAATTTACATATTGAGTCATATCCACGAAAATAAAATATATCATATATAAAATAATCATTTATTAATTTATTATAGTAATTTAAGTTAAACGACAGACAGTTGGTTAATAAGAAACATTGAGTTTTTCAAATTGTACCGAGGTATTCATAATATTATATTTAATTTATAGTGTGTTTTATAAGTTCTGTATGAGTTTAATGTGTTAATATATATTATAACAAGAATATTAATTTATAAATTTTTGTTTTTTTCTCTTTTCTTGTCTCTTCGCGTAGTTTTTCTCTGTGGTCCTGTTGTTGAGATCATTGAGTCTGATGAATGTCCTTGTTCTTACAAGGCATTCAATAGCATCTTTTGGAATACACAAGTCTTCAATGTGAGGCATCAGTAAGTTGGTCATATTTTTCATTATATTTTTATTTTTACTAATGTTATCTTGATGAAGTTTTTGAAATTCGATTTCTAATTTTCTGACTGCCACCATCAGGTTGTCAGAGGGCAATTTCAAACCACCCTTTGATTTAAAACTAGTCCAACAACTAACAGTTTTATCATCAATTTGTTTGATAAGTTCTGGATGTTTGTTAGCAAAACGGTTAGCAACATATCCAGCTACATATTGGGCACAATCTAGTTCGAGTTCATTGAAAGGCTCACTGTTTTCCATCTATAAGGTAAGAATAAATATTTGTCAAATTAGTTTTAAAATGTATTTAATTTTTTAACTATAACATAGTTAATAGTATTGTATATAAATGACACTTATTAAGTAATAAGTGTCTCAACTCTACAATTAGTTTTAATTTACTTAATGAATAACTAGTTTGTATACTTCAAATTCGGTCAGTAGGTCAAAACATTCTTTTGGAACTGAAGACTTTGATATACATGAACTCGATTCTATATTGGCCATTTCATTATCATGTTCGTTGGAATCATCCACTTCATCAAACACATTTGAGTTAAACATTAAGCTAGTTAAACAGTCACTTTCATTTAACAGACTCTTTTCTGAATCTCCTTCAGAATTTGTATTTTCGGTGAAAACAAAGTCTGAGTGCTTCCCCAAAATGAACCACCTTAAACTAAATTATTAGGTATAGCCAAATATTATAACATTTATTACAATATACAATTTTAATTTTTTTGGTAATGTTTAGTGAAAATATATTTACAGATGAAAATTAGACTTGCCTGTATTTGAAGTCAAGAGCAGTTATATTGTTACTAGCAGAACCTGCCATGCCTATTAAAAAACTAAACAAGTTCTCAACATCATCTTGATTCAATCTTTTAGTGATAATGTATTGCAAAGCATAATTGCTTTTTAAGTCTTCTAGTAAGTTTTTTAATGAATTATTACATACTAATATACCTATATAATAATAACATTATTTTATTAGGTACTCATTTTCAAAAACATAAAATATTTAATGTATTGACCTTTTTGAAAAGGGAGCAGTGTTTTTTTCCCATGTACTCGCATTTCCTGAATAAAGCTGGTCATTGTATTCAATAATTCATATTGATTGACCTCATCGAGTCCAAAACTCGGAACACCTCCATCAAATTTGTGTTGTGTGTTGAAAAGATCAAACCAGTTATTAAATAACAAGATCAATTCCGAAGCCTTTTCAAGTAAAAATAAATTTGTGAATTATTGTATTAGTTAAATAATTATATATTTTTAAAATACTTGCATCTTTCCAGTTCAATGTATCAATATAATTCTTTGTGCCAAGATATGCAAGGGCCTTAGAAACTGTATCGGAAAACACATTAGCAGCTAGTTTGACATTCATCCTTCCAGTTCCTTGAACTTCAATATGCC
Organism: Macrosiphum euphorbiae; assembly: GCA_949089665.1. Taxonomy (NCBI): domain Eukaryota; kingdom Metazoa; phylum Arthropoda; class Insecta; order Hemiptera; family Aphididae; genus Macrosiphum; species Macrosiphum euphorbiae. Next base: position 42,524,754 of record CARXXK010000001.1, on the reverse strand, counting down.
GTTCAGTCAATTTAGGTGCCAACTTATAATCTGATCTCTCAGAATCAATTGATAGAAGCTTTTGGAAAATTGCTTTACCAACATACTTTTCATTAGGAAGTACAAACCCACTAAAAAAAAGATTATATAATATTTAATTGTTCTTATTATTGTACATTGCTAGATAAACAACTTGTCAAGTAAATGATTCCTGCCCAATTTTAAGAGATGTGGGACATCTGCAAAAACGTGAACACTTTTTCCTGTATTTGGATGTTTAAATGACGTATTTTCATTTGAAATGTTTAAAGACCGCCATAAAGCCATGTTGGAAGGGCCCATATCATTTACCATCGAAATTACATTAAAACCAATCTTATGTAATGATATTAAATAGTAGATCTTTAGTCATATGGGTATCATAATTATAAAAAATTGGTTGTTTCCAATTACTTACAAGGCCTAAATAGTAGTTTAATGTAAATATTTCGTTAATCGTTTAATATATTATAGTACTGTATTTAATATTTAAGAATATACCTCGTACAACAACAGTCTGCACACATCTATGTGGTCCAATCACCTGTTCATTTTTTTTATCGTAACATATTCTATTGGATATATATGTTTCATCAAAAGCAATAACAGTAAGCTTTTCATTGTCAGTCATTAAAGTTCCTGAATAAGTAAATTAGTTATTTTAAAATAGTAGGCTACAAATTATGTTGTATAATATCAATGTGAAATAAAAAAATACGGAGCTTCTCTAATATCCGCCGCCAAACCATCTCACCTTAGAACACTGGAATCAATACATAACGCAGGGATCCGACTCTCCATTGGTGCGTTCAGATCAAGCCCGATCAGTAGCATACTCAGCATTGCCGGCATTCCACCATTGGACATAAGATGGTCTGAACTAACATCCAAAACCGCAGCCAGAATGGCCCGCTCCCCCCAAGGTCTTCATTCCTCCCCTAACCACATTTTCAACAATTATAAAAAATATGATTTAGATAACATAATGACTACTGAAATCAGCATATCCCCTCCGTGGCTTATCTCGATGAACATCATCCTGGACTTACACCAACTCCCCAAGAAATATACCAGCTCCACTCAATACAGGAATCTCTTCACGGAAATACTTTCATCTAAACAGCAACACGCACTTATATACACGGATGCCTCTGTCGTGGTAAATCGGGTTGGAATGGCCATCATTCACGGGGATACACATATCCAATGGAAACTATCAAACAAATGCTCTATTTACACAGCTGAAGCACTAGCCATCCTAAAAGCTATTGAGTTTGCAACAAACAAAGTTGAAGCCAAACAAATCATTATCCTTAGCGACTCCCTTTCCTCTCTCATGAGTATCCAGAACCAGTGGAAACCTACTGACTTAGCAAGAAAAATTCATAATGCTCATTCCACCGCTACCTTCGCCGGTAAACAAATATCCTTCATGTGGATTCCCGGCCACTGTAATATAAGAGGAAATGAACTCGCTGACAAGGCTGCCAAACAGGCCCACCTAGCCAACAACCCCATTACGTCACTGGTTTTTACATACCAGGATGTTAAGAGGATCATTGCTAAAGAGGCACACAACCAATGGGAAAACAAATGGGCAGCTGAGACAACCAAGTTACATGAGATCAAAAGAACCACATACCCTTGGCCGTTCCCTGCAAACATCTCCAGGAAACAGGAGACAGCCATCACTCGCCTCAGGATAGGACACACACACATCACCCATCAACACCTCATGAAGGGAGAAGAACCTCCCATCTGCACCCAATGCGGCTCCCTACTTACTGTCAAACACATCCTCACAGAATGCCGAAGATATGAAAATGAAAGGAGAGAACTGAACCTTCCGGACCAGCTAGCCGAATCACTCAGCCCCGAACAGAGCAACCTGACAACGACGTTGGATTTTTTACACAACACAGGACTTCTCAACAAAATTTAAGTTATATTATGTTATATTAACATACTGTCTTTTCTTTCTTGTATTTTTTTTTTTTTTTTTTTTTTTTCTTCTCCTTCATATTTAATGTATCTATATACAAAAATGTCTAACCTTGTATAGTATTGTATAGCATTAATGTCGTCCAATGGCCATAGTCGCCGCGGATATAATATAATAAAAAAAAAAAAAAAAAAAAAAAAAAATAAAATATTATTATTAAATTACCTTTGGCTTTCATAAGAGTTAATACACTTTCAAGTATTCCTGGTTCAACTTCAAAAGTTGAGGCCCATCTTCTTAATGTAGACAAACCTTAAATTTGATTTTATGAATGATTATTATTTATTTGTTCCGTTTTTTAAAAGTGTATATAGTAATGCAACTTTTTTTACTTTATATTATTATTATTTTTTTTTTTTTTAAGATTTCATTTATATAGTTTTCATCACGTATAAATCGATTCATGTTATAACTCACCTGGTAATGGGTACTGTTTTTTATTCCTTAAATATCTGTAGGCTTTTGGCGAAATACTACGTAATGTAATCGCAGAAGATACGTCTTCTGGTAACCATTTCGAAACTTTTTTACTCGGTCGGAGTATTTGACTAATTTGAGTACTAGTAAATAATTTAGACAAAATGTCACTAAAACGGGATTCGAATCTTTGATTTTCCAAATTAACAAATTGTTTATAGTACTCAATTTTTTCATTTTGCATCTGAATTATATTTTTACATTTTACATTTTCTGCCATAAGTTCATCTTTCTCTTTCTTATATTTTTCAAAATCATTATTCATTCTAAAGATAATTTATTAAAGATAACTAATTAAACAATTTAAAAATTGTAAGTATACACATGTATAACTGAAACATAAAAACTAGGTACATACAAATATAATTGTTTAATGCATAAAATAAACAAACATTTATTATATTACTTTACATTTTGTATAGGCGTTTTAAAATAATATGGATTGATTAATGTATAGCATAAAAGTAATTTAAAGAATACAATACAATACATTTATATTAGACTTATGCTGAGTTGCATTTCAATAAATATAATTAAATATAACATTATATATAACAAAATATAATTTAATGTTCTCTGATTGGTTAGGTTATTTGATTGGTTCCCTAAATTTTAATTAATTAAATGGTTTCTGCTACTCTACAATAGATATTAAACATCAAAATATAATTATAAAAAATAAGTTAGGTAATAAGTGTCTACATATTATATTCAAAAATATATATAACAATAGTATAAGAACAATAAAAAAAGATATAATATCAATTACAAAATGTAAAAACTAATAATTAATTATCATTCAAGTAGATATCTCAATATCAAACACAAATTCTTAATCAAACAGGTTATTTAAAATAAACTATCCCTGAACGACCAAGAACAAGTATTTTTATTAAGAATGAGTAAGTTTCAGTGTTCTGCCGTTCTGGTAGTACTTGTCATAACGGATATTCATTTATTTTGTTGTTGTTTATACCTCATGCAAATACAAAAGCATTAAAGATTAAAAATATCACAGAAGACAAAACACAAATATCGTAAAAATATACTTTTGAAATAAGTCTGGCTCATTATTTTCAAGGCATTTGACACCAGGTATAGTGTCTGATACACCAAACAAATCAACTTGGCATGATATTTTTCGCCTGAACACAGATTCAACACTAACAAAATATATATCAATATTTTAAATGATTAGTTTTTTACTGTAAGTTATACCACATTATAATATTATCTGTGGTTATAATGCAATATACATAACATAATAAAAATATAGCTTATTAAATATATATACCTTTTAGATTCATCAGCTGAACTGGTCACAGAAAATAATCCAGCTGGAGTTTTTATTGGAGAAGATTGATTTCCATCACTAAATAAACAAAATAACATTAATTCATATTCGAAAATTGTTTAACTTTATACAAAAATCACAAAATTAAATTGAAATCAACCTAAAAGGGATAGCAGTAGGTTTTAATTTTCTCCCACATTTTGGAGAATAATCCAACATATTTTGCACATTTGTTCTTTCTTCGTATGAATTTACAGAAAAATGTAAAGAACATACGGCAGCTAAAATAAAATCAGTTAAATTAATTAATATGTAATCATACAGCCGATCCTTCAATATTTTATCATTTAACGCCAGGTCTTAATAAAAACATTTTATTCAATTTATACAAAAATAATTTACCAGTATCACAGTTAATCTCTTTGATCACATTTGAAGCATTTCGAATTTTTTCCACCCACAAAGATCTCATTCCGACATCTTTAGGAAATCGATGTATATGTATCTTTGGGTCACAAAATAACCCTTTCCGTTTACTGCCACTAAAACAATTTTCGACTATACAAACTGGCATATTGATAACTTTACCACAATTAGACCTGTAACAAATAACTATGTACGAACAAAAATTACAAAATTAAAATTTTTACAAATTAATAACGCATCAGTGGTAATTGGTTATGATTAATATCAAATGACAAAAGACGAAAACCAAATATGCATAAAAGTATAGAACAATGCAATTACAATCGAAAATACAAAAAAGGCGCCATACAGTATAAGCCAATCAAGAGACGCGGAAGACTCCCACCCTTCTCTGCGCAGACTGAAGAAAATTCAGTTTGTTGTGATCATACCTATCTATTTAGTCATGCTACAAAGTACAGGCGTCGGAGCTACCTATCTGCACTTCACAAACCGCCACCACGGGCTACGGGCGCGACATCGCCAACTCTCCCACCACGCCGAAAAGGCAAGGCGGGACGGGGAGGCAAGGCGCGTAGGACGAGTACCGGCCGCCGGCTCTCTCTCGCTTTTCAACCACCGTCACGGCCTGATCCGTCCTACGAAACTCGACCCGTCGAATCCGTCTTCGTACACTGTGACATCACATTTTTGACCCGACCACGGGTCTTTCTGTTTTATGTTAAATAAACGCCACCCGGCTCTTTCATAACCAACCAATCGGTGTTCACAGTTCTTTTCTTTCGTGAAAGTGTTAAGTGGTGCGTTTGTGCCGAGTGCATCAACACGCACCTTAGACAACGACCGGCCTACCATCCTACCTGCGTAGCCGCGTCAAAAGTCTTAATTATTAATTTATAAAGAAAATAAATTCTCGCAAAGTAAATAAATGATTGAGATAGAATTAATTAATTTAAAATTTAATTTACTTAGCATTTATTCTTGATATCACATCTTTATAATGTATTATAAATTACTAGTTTTTTTACTTAGCAGCTTTTTACACGGAGTTCGACGAAGTGTTTTTGTTGGGATTATTTTTATACTTGTATAGATTCGTATGTTATTCAAAGACATTTTAAGCTAGGAAAGCATCGTCCATCATATTCTATACCTAATTGATTGATTGGTTGATGGCGGCGCACTCGTCCGTGTCATATCACATGGTGGTGGTGGCGTCAACTTCGGCCGGGGCGTTTTCGGGATTCATTTGATCCAATTCCAATCCGTTTTCTTCTATGTTGTTGTGACGCTCCTGTTGATTGACACGATTATAAAGTTTTTACGAGCAAAAAAAATTAATGTTTTTGAGGTAGAGGTTAGGTTAACAAAAGTATAAAGTACTGCAAATAATATTATAGACAAGTACTTACACGTATAAACGGGAATATCTCATTATAATGAGGTGGTGGTATGACTTCATCGTACGGCGGCGGTGCTAGTTCCACTTCATTATCTGGTTCATTTATATTCCTCGTCATACATTATAATAATATTAATGTGGAACGATATTGAAAACAATATATTAATATGTATCTTTTTTAAATGTGGAATTTACCCATAGGCTATCGCTATAATGGATAAGCTGAATAGAACACATCCTACTATTATTATGTGTTGGACGTCAGAAGATATATCTAAAGAAAAAAGAATAAAAATTAAGTTATAATAAAAAAAAAAAATATAGAGATAAGACAATTTGTCGATATACGATACAATAATATTATCTATAGGTCTACTCAATATACGTTTTACAATAATCAGTGCTCACCTCAGATCGCAGTTAGTGGTTTGAACAAGTACCAAGTTTATTTTTTTTTATTACTATTAAATCATATTAGTAATCCAAAATAATATAATATCTCGACCATAAAATAAGTTAAAAAATCGCTGTATTTCGTTATAAGTATAAATAAAAATAAAAATACACGTGGTTTGAATGAATATAATATAATATATTATACAGCCCGTATACTATTATATGGATAATAAAATAAATTTAAAAGCCAGCATATTTATTGCAGGGCTTGAAACCGAAAAAATTTTTTCCGGTTTCGGAAACCGGTATTGACTTTTTCCGTTTTCGGTTTGGGTTTCAGATACCGGTATCGATTTTTTCCGATTTAGGTTTCGGTTTCGGTTTTTAACGGTTTAAACCGGTACTCAAAATCGGTTTCAAGCCCTGAATTTTATTGCATCTTAAATAGTATGATATTGATTAATTAGCGGAATTAATATTTTATAAAGGTTAAAAGAATACGTCACGTTAAAGAATGAGACAAAATCCAATAGAAGTCGATCAATATGACAAATGACGGTAAAAAAGTTTTGGGGAAAATCATGTCACTACTTTTAGGTAGGTATATGTACCACGCTGTATCTACTATTCAAAGTTTATTTAACTTTATCACTATACCTAAGGGATAATCTGAGAAACCAGAGCAGTAAGTGAGCAGTAAGTAATTTTACTATCAATGTTAACAATTATTTATTTACAAATAAATTATAATCCAAAGATATCTAACTTATTCGAAAAAGAATCTTTTTGAAACATTTATTCTGAATTATATTATAATATAATATTAAAATGTGATAGGAATATTTTAGTATAGGTACATATATATATAAAAATACTGGTTGTAAAATTATTCATGAACATTAATTTAGAAATAATAATAATTTGTGTTTGAGATGCCTGATTTAGATTGTTAGAGATCACTAGAAGTGAAGTCTATTCATACTTTTTAGATTCTGAGTGAAACGATGAATGTATTGATTTTACAATGATGTGTGTTTTTTTATTTTTGTGTCTGTGTACACGATAAGTAGTCGAAATAATGCTTCGGTTTTCGACTTCAGTATCTTGTTCGATTGGAAAGTGAATATCGTTGGTGCATTGGGGAGGTCAAAATTTAATATTCCCAATAGTTTTCAAAAGCGTCGGGAAAAACAACATTAAAATCAAGGAAAAACGGGAATTTTTACGCAAAATCGGTTTTTGACAAAATCGAATTTGGTTTTTGGTGTAACTTTAAAACAAATGACTGTAGGAACATGAAATTTTGACTGGTTATTTATATTTGCTTTTTCTATACACGATAACATTTTCAAAATATTTTGATTTATTTTGAACTGTTTAGGGACATTTTAATTTTCCATTTTTTTTTAGTTTTTTTTCTAAAAATATCAATATAATTTTATTTGTTAGTTGCGAAAGCTTGAGAATTTAATAGAAGGCTCCTAATATATTGTTTCAAAGGCAGATGAAAAATATTAAAAATCCTTAGTCACAATTTTTTTTTATAAGCATTTAAAGTTCAAAAATTGTAAAAATATGGAAAAATCACGAAAATTAGCGAATTATTTTGAGTTAAGAATTCGTAAAAATTTTTCTTTTTAAATCTAAGATTTGAAAATGTAATACAAGATTACTCATAAGTTTGTCTACCTTTATCAATAAAAAAATCTCTACCGGAAAGTCAAATTAAATTCTTATGAGTGTTTGAAATTCAAATTATTACAACATTGGATATTCACTCGATTTCTCATGTGGAAATTTCCTTTAGTAGCACAAGTAGCACAGAATATTAGAGTTAATACATTATATTATTTTTACATATTTGCATTTTAGTGTTTTAATTTATTAATGTAATAACTAAAAACTATAGTATGACATACCTGTTAATACTTGATTTGCAATAATAATAATTGTTGTGAATATTTAATATTCTATTTTGAAGTTCATACCTAAAGGTACCTATACTTACTTCGAAATTCAAATACTGTGCAGATATTTGTGTAGGTATGCATAAAAAAAATAACAACAATAAATGGAACTTTTACCATTAGCTTTAGAGACAGCTTCGTTCCATGCTGTTAAAATATTAACTTCTTTTGGTGCTTTGAACAATGTACATTTAATTTTGTTTTTCAAAATATGGCATTGATCTACACTACACCGCCTAGACATTTTGGTAATTTATCTTAAATAATAAATAAATGTAATGTAAATACTATTGAAATATTGGTAATAAAAAAGTACAACATAGAATGAATTTTAGATAGGATTCACAGAATAGACTAAAATAATCTTTTATGTATGGTCAATACTTGCTCAGTACCTATTCTGTACTTAATTTAATAACATATACATACAAATAAAGTATAATATATCTTAGATTAAGTTGTTTAGTATAAAATATATTATACACATTCAAGAAACAAAATTAGATACAAGATGTGTATAACAAGTCTAAAGTTTATTATATATTTGAATATTTCATTATTTCATACAGTAACATAGGGATTATTTATAGGCTTATAATAGTTGCCAATAGATGGCAGAGCGGTCGCGGTTGTACAGGCGTCAGAAAGGAACCGTTGTACATTTGGCCCAGACCCCGCACTCCGCCAGCTCATTCGTTTCCAGTCCTGTATATCTTAGTCCGTGTAAGTCATAGACCTTATACTCATAGACGGAGCATGATCGTAGTTCCCGCGGCAAATACAGGGTGCGCTGCACATGTGTGGAATCTTCTTCTGCGCATGCGCGAAAACACAACCAGGTTGTGTTACAATAGTAATATTTATCGTAATGTGGTATGCATCATCACAGCATATTTAAATATTTTATTAATAGATTTCAATCTTATTTTAATTTTGTGTAATAGCTAAAAAATATTAATTATGCCTAGACTATGTGTTGTTTGTAAAAAATATGAGATTAAGGGATCAGAGAAATCATTTCATTCGTAAGTACAATAATTTATATTAGAACATTAATATGTTATTCAATTTGCATTAAATATTTGTTATATTATTTTAGTTTTCCTAAAAATAAAGATCGTCAGCAACTATGGTTAAAAGTATGTAATATAAAATGGTACTCGCCATCCTACAAGATATGTCAAGATCATTTTTTGCCAGAAAATTATTTACCAAGTGGATATCTGAAAAATAATGCTGTTCCATTTGTACTATCTACAAGACGTACAGGTATGCAAAAATGTATTTACCATCAAACATTATTTTGATACATAGGTAATATAACAGTCTAAATGTATTATTATTATTTCATCTAAGATTATGAACCTTTGGACTATGAGGGAAAATCTAGCTCTTGTCAAAGTCCTATGAAACGGTCATGTGTTGAACCCAGAGCTTCTACAAGTACAGGTATGCAAAAATGTATTTACCATCAAACATTATTTTGATACATAGGTAATATGACAGTCTAAATGTATTATTATTATTTCATCTAAGATTATGAACCTTTGGACTATGAGGGAAAATCTAGCTCTTGTCAAAGTCCTATGAAACGGTCATGTGTTGAACCCAGAGCTTCTACAAGTACAGGTATGCAAAAATGTATTTACCATCAAACATTATTTTGATACATAGGTAATATGACAGTCTAAATGTATTATTATTATTTCATCTAAGATTATGAACCTTTGGACTATGAGGGAAAATCTAGCTCTTATCAAAGTCCTATGAAACGTAAAGTGCTAAATGCAAATTCTATTGGACTATTATCGCCAAGTCATTTTAGAACTCCAAGAAAGGCACGGAGGCATTTAGACATGGTGAAGAAGCTATACAGAGAAAAGCAGATTCAAAATTTTAATTTGAAAAAAAAAGTAAAAAGGCTGACAGAAAAAGTCCATACTTATGATGACCTTGTTCTGAAGTTACACAAGAAACAATTTTTAACAGACAATGCATCTGTCCACTTGCAGGTAATTTTTTAACCTATTATGCAGGGTGATTTTTTAAACATCCCCATTTTTTCCTTTAATAATACATTATTTATTTAAATTTTGATTTTTAGAATTTTTAAAAACACTTGAAACCTATATTTTTCGTACCATTTAAGGATTATCCTGTGACAATACAAACTTCTGTTTTTAAATGGGAAGCCCCCTTTTTTGAAAATGTGAAGTAATTACGCTTAGTCCATCAATACAAATAATTTGTGAAAATTATCAAGTGTAATAAATAGGTACCAAATTTGAAATCACATATAATTTATATTTTTGTAAAACCATATTTAAGGATTATTATCCTCAGTATAAACATTTTAATAATTCAGAAACTACTTATTAGAATTTTGATTTAGATACATCAAAATTTTCAAGAAAATCACACACTAAATAATTTCTAATAAAAAAGTAGTGTTCTCTTTTGATAAAGAGAAGTTTGTATCGCTACAGGATATTCCTTAAGTGGTACAAAAAATATCAGGAATTTGAAAATATGCTATTTAGTATTTAGGTATAGTTAAAAATTATAAAAATCAGAATTTGAATAAATGTATTATCAAAGGAAAAAATGGGGATGAGCACGTTTAAAAAATCACCTTGTATAGGTACCTCTAACCAGTGTTGTAAAGTATTTGAGTAAATATATTCAAATATATTATATAATATTATATAATATATTATATTAATATATGTATAGTTTTATAGTTTTGGTTTTTAATTTTTAATTATTTTGGTTTTTATTCTTTTATTTAGTCTATTGGTTCTGAATCATTACGTACTTTAGTTGAGCTTAATTTGAAGGGTAAAAAGCTTCCATATACACCAGAAATGAGGAAATTTGCCATAACTTTGCAGTTTTACTCAAATAAAGCATATAATTTTGTTAGAAAGAGTTTCAAAAATGTACTTCCACATCCCAAAACCATAAGTAAATGGTATAAAGTTGTGAATGGAGACCCAGGTTTTACTCAAGAAGCATTCCAATGCATACATGAGAAAGCCAAGAATGAAACTGTTATTTGCAACATCGTTTTAGATGAGATGAGCATAAGAGAAAAAATTGAATGGGATGGAACAAAAATGCATGGCTTTGTTGATATGGGTACTAATATTGATACAGTGAATGACAACTCGGTTCATGCCAAAAATGCATTCGTTTTTATGGCTGTAGGAGTTAATGGACATTGGAAAATGCCAATAGGTTATTTTCTTGTAGCGGGCCTAAATGGAAATGAAAGAAGTAATTTATTAAAACAATGTTTAGTTCTCATGGGTGATACGGGTGCCAAAGTGCATTCAATCACTTTTGATGGAGCTTACAGTAATGGTAAGATGTGTTCAAATTTGGGTGCTTCATTTGATATAAATGACGAATTAAGTTTTAGCTTTAAAAATCCCTATAATAACGAGCCCATATATGTTTTTTATGATGCTTGCCATATGATAAAGTTAATTAGAAACACTTTAGGAGATATGGGGTATCTATTTAATCAAGAAGGAAAGAAAATAAGTTGGAACCATATTAAAATGTTGTACTTCAAAGAAAAGAATGAAGGGTTAAAAGCAGCAACAAAATTGACAAATAAACACATATACTATTATAATGAGAAAATGAATGTCAAGTTAGCAACACAAGTGTTGAGTAATAGTGTTGGAAATGGTCTAAAATTTTGCAAGTCTTTAGGATGTGATGACTTTAAAGATATTGATGCTACAGCAGAGTTTTGTTTCCTAATGAATGATGCATTTGATATACTCAATTGTAGAAGTAAATATTCTAAAAATCCTTACTGCCTGGCGCTTGATGAAAAACAATTTGAAAAGTATGAAAATTTTAGCAAGAACTTTTATAATTATGTATTAGGCTTAAGGTTGCCCAACGGTAAAACTGTGGTAGAATCTGGTAGAAAAACTGGCTTTGTTGGGCTTATAAAAGCATTACAAAATGTATTAAAGTTATATACTTGTTTGAAAAAAAAATATTCTCTTGCTTACTTATTGTCTTTTAAATTATCTCAAGACCATATAGAGACATTTTTTAGTTCAGTAAGACAAAGAGGTGGGTTTAACAACAACCCTTCTTGTAAAGAATTTAAATCAGCTTATAAAAAACTATTAGTCCATAGTGAAATTAGTGGTTCACAGTATGGCAATTGTGTTGCAATACTTGATAGCACCAAAATGTCTGTGGTAAATGTAGGTCTAGATTGTATCATAAATAATGATATTGAAGAGGATTTAAATACAGTTGAAGAAGATCATGATTACATACAATCTTTAAATAGACTGACACCATTTTTAGAAGAAGTTACAAGTTATATTGCTGGTTTTGTGGTAAAAAAAATAAAAAACAAAATAACCTGTGATATATGTCACCCATTTTTGATTGATAGCTCAAATCACAATTTTAAATTAATAAACCAAAAAGATCGAAACAACGCTTTGATAAAACCTTGTCATGATGTTGTGGAGATATGTAATGAAGCAGAAAGAACTTTTCGATCTTTTAATGTTTTTTTACCAAATATTAAGCACAAAATGTTTAATAAAATAAAAAATAAAATATACCAGAAACGAAATATTTTTAAAGAATTAAATGACCATTGTATAGGCCAACAATTATTTAATTCACACAGAGATCAAATAATAAGTATGGCTATTCTCACATACTTAAACATTCGTTTTCACCATGCTGCTGCGACAACAGAAAAAAAAAATAACATTTCTATGAGGAAAAAATTTACCAAAATTGTTTTATTTCGGAATGAGTAGCGAAAAAAAGTGTGCAATTAATTACGTGTTATAAATACTTAATTAAATAAATCAAATATTTATATGGCTAATGGCTATACAATTAACATGCATTATTATATTTTAGTCTAGCTACACCTACACCTCTTAAAATTATCACTTGATCTAGACTGCAGACAAATATATATTATGTCTAGACTATGTTTTATAACAATTCATTAGTTTTGTCTATTATTAATATCTCATATTTTTTTATATACATAGGTATAAAAATTTGATTTATTGTGTTAAAAATATTAAAAATACCTGTTTAAAAGTAAAGACAAAAAAAATATTCATTTTCTACGAAAAAAGTTGGAAATATGCATAAATATGTGCAAAAAACCTTTAAAAAATTTATCCAGACACCATGAAAAAAATTTGTAACAAATCCGATTTATTCTATTTTCTTTCCGAAGTTCTGAATAAATATTTAATATGCAAATGCATAGATTCCTGAGCCCTAATAATTAATAATATTGCCATTAGATTATAATTACTACAGTAGTTATTTACTATTGTATCAGAGCAATAATTATTTAGCATTATAATATTATTATAGTATTACGCTATTATATTTATTAAGTCTTATAATATTATGTGGTAAGTGTTAATAACAATGTTTTTGGTCGCAAGGAATGGTATCACTGCTGGCAGGATAGGAATGACCGCACCACCAACCCGCATCCCACCTGGATGCTCCGTCTATGAGTATAAGGTCTATGGTGTAAGTACCTAATGGATATTGTGATAATGTGATATGATTAATTTGGAATTTATTATAGGTCAATTTTTTTTTAATACCATAGATATGTATATAATTTTTCTTAAACCTAGACTGACATACCGTCTTCGCTCAGAATCGTTTTTCTTATACAATGATATTGTATCATTGAATTCAAATTTAATAGCATCCATTATACAGTGACCCACTTGTAACCTACTGTACAGCAGAGCGACATCTACTTACCCACCTTTTTCATACTAAGTTTGGTGGGAAAAACTACTTGATCATAAATTATAATTTAACTACCATCTGTTCTGATTTTAATTTATATAGGTAGTATCGATAATATGGGTAATTTTTTCGCTGTCCATAATTATAAAGAAAATTCTATTTTAAAGTTTTATTTTTTTTTTTTATTGATCTTTCTGTAGCTTCGGCGACATGGGCCATTGTTTAAAACACTGTTACATTTGTACATTAAATTAGTTTTTGGGTGACAATTTGGTTACAATTATGGGAGGACTTTGTGACTTATGGCTTAATGTTACTTAAATATATTTTTTTATTTTGGTGGTACTGAGGATATTATACGAATATATAATACTTAAAAATAATCCTATTTCCAAACCAATCAATTTCATACTGTGAAAAACATTTCTTTTTTATCATCTGTTGACACCCAGAAAATTAAATAAATAAATTAAAAATAATTTGATAGTACCTACCTATAACTGAATCTTATAATCACACAATTCATGAAAAAACTAAACCCAGAAAGTATTTGGATATGACTTACATTAGAAATATTAAATATATGATTTTAAAAACGTAAAAAAATATTTAAAAGATCTTTTAAATTAAAAAAAATCATAATTAATACAGGTTATCTAACATATTAATATGTTATTTAGGTACATACTAATGCTATACTATTTGTTTTCTTAATTAAAAAACTATGACTTTATAAGTTTATAAAAAATATATTTAATTTAAAGTTTTTACCAGGGATACGTATTACCATTGATTATATTTTATTTATACGTACCTACATTATATTATATATTCACACTATATAGTATACATATATATATATATGAATGACGTATGTGGGCTCTACTAAATAGGCTATACTTTCACAGTGCCACTCTGTGTGTCCGTGTTTAAAATGTTATCGGATATTATCGTTATTAAGTTATGAGAAATCATTATCGCTACGGCGGGTTTAGTTCACTGCGTATAGTGTCTACTAATTTAACTGAAATCTAAAAAAAGAAACACTCATGGGATTATTGATATTTTATTGCACCTATCAATTACCATAGGGAAACGTAGTTTATAATAATAATAATTATTAACTACAATTATTGTACCTGCATTTACAAAATCAGCAGTGCTGTGGAAAATTAAACTAGAAAGAACTGAAAACAAACCTAAATCAGGGTTAGATGCAATTATAGAATGTAACAACAAAATCTGAAAAAAGTAGGTAATGTTAATAAAAAAAACTAACTTCATGCCAATCATATTACTGAAGTATTAATTAAAGACATTTGTATTTTTTAACCCATTAAGTACCTGTAAGTATAATAAAGTATAAGTAGTATAAGTATAGTATAATTAATGTTATTATGTTTAAATAGTAGGTAATATCAAATTTACTTTATTATAGGTACCTATTATGTGTATTATAATAAGTTATTATTTTATGGTACATATTTCTAATGATTTTAGAGAATATAAATCCGGGATCTAATAATAACATTTAATCACTAATACATCCTTTGGAATCATATAATTTTAAATTAAGTAAATAATACAAAATTGGATAGGTAGGTCCTTACAACAACTTTTTGTTCACCTACTCCTGATGTCCATTTCGTGATAATTTGATCAGCAGTAAAATACTAAGCACAAATAGCTGCATTTTTAGATGTGGTTTAAATATGTACTAATGAACCGTAACACTTTCGGACCGCGGACGGGCGTAAAATTGAGTACGGCGTTATCTAACCTGTATATCTTTAATCGTGGATGGGGGCACAGATATGTATATAATATGATATGTGAATATACCATAGAGTAATAGTGATAATAATTACTCTATGGAATATACCAGACAGTAAATAAGAAATATTATATTATAATCGATAAGGAATTTGCTCGTGGGCAGCTGCAACTGACAGTGTCTCTAGACGCTCGTAATAAAAACGGTTTTTATCACTACAACTATCATGGAGGAAAAATATCATATCAGTTTGGTTTGGAATAAACAACAAATTACATTATCACTGGCCGCTTAATTTAAAAATATTTAAATATTTAGTATTATATCACAGAATAAATCAAGAATAAGAATAAATTACTTTTTAAAAGTAATTTCTATCGAATAACGCGTTACAGTTTCGAATTATTAGGTACCTACCTACCTATTGCGAATTGAAAAAAAATATATGTATAATGCCGGTATAATTATTATGTTTACCAATCTAATATGTATATAATATATATATATTTAATTTTTACTCAGCACAGTTCAGTTTTCAATGGATTTGACATTTGAAATGCATAATTGCACCGTAAATCACGAGAACAGTTAATTAAATTTATTATTTATTTGATTCTTTTAAATAGGTTGTCTATAGCTTGTGTGGAAGACTACATTTTATATGCTTCTATTAACTATATAGGTTTTATAAAGAATTTGCTTGTACAATTTGCCTGCAGAAGATAATTGCCAAGAAATTTAAAAAAAAAATTTATTTTTGTAACGAGAAAGTAATGAGTTACTTTCCTGTTTGAAAAGTAAAGTAATTTTATTTGAGTAACGATTAAAGTACCTAATTACATTTATCTCTTTAGTAACGAGTAAAGTAACTTGATACGTTTTAAAAGTAACTTACCCAACTCTGAAACCACCCTATCCACCGAATGATGCGCTTAGCAAATGAGAACCTCTCGAGTCTTTAATCTTTAGTCTTTGTTTTATATCAATATTATTATAATGTTTTGTCTGTATCTTATTCCATTAACTGTACTTTGGGCTAGTCCCGTAATGTAAAATAAATAAATAAATAAATAAATAAATAATGACAGGAAAGGTTATTACAATAAATGGCTAGTACTAGCAATATTCAACGATTAGAATTTTGTTATATTAAACACATCAGTGTAGAACTCAGGTGTTTACTCTATCTTAATACCTTAATATTTTCATAATTTGGTGGTTGTTACATAACACATTTATACCATCATTAGGACTTTAGATATGCATTATATTGTACATATATTACTATTATGGAGCTAAAATTATTTGATCGTTTGATTATTTATCTAATAATGTCAAATATTAGATTAAAAATATTAAAGGTACCATATAATATCGATGTAATTATGTACTATTTTAAATTTTGAACATCGTTATCATTATATGTACGCATATCTTTAAATTACAAGACACCTACAAATTAGTAACTCAAATTAATAAACTATAATGATGATCAGGAAATGAAAACCAAATGAATAAATTTTTTTTTATATTTTTAATTTTTTTTATTATAAATTTACTGCTGCGGTTGCTGCTGCTGCTGAGCAGCCAGGGCAGCCTCATTTCTTAACGTTTTGGCAAGAGCGATGGCCGCTTCTGCGGCAGCATCCGTGGCCGCTGCAGCGACACGCTTGGCATAGTGGCACGGTATGCCCCCGCTTGAAACAAACTATGCATTCTAGAAAATCAAATTAATCAAAATTAAAACATATCCATGATAAATAAATATCCTATTAGTTGGTATCATATGATAATATATAATTACTATTTCTGTTGGGGGCTTTACCGTCACCACGACCGCCGCCGCCGCCGCCGCCACCACCACCATAATTATATACGTAAGTGGCCATCTAAACATAAGTTAAATTATAGGCATAAAGTTTATATAATAAATGAGACAAAATATTTCAATATTTATACACTATACTAAAATTAGTTAGTTATTTATATCAAATGTTGTTATTTTGGAATATAAATATTACGATGAATGATTTCAATTTTAAAAATAAAAATAATAAATTTAACAATATTTATATTGTATATTCAATCACAATAGGTACGCTGAAAGTTAAATACTTAGTTATTCTATTTACCAATTAATGTAATCAGTGCCGTATTTACCAATAAACACTATAAGTTAGTGCTTAGGGCGGCAATTTCTCAAGGGCAGCAAATAATTTTTAATATTACATTTTTACTAAAATAAATGCAACTAATTATAAAATGTTTTTATGCCAACGGGATTGTGGTAATATTTATATTTAAAATAAGTTATTTATATAACATGGGCTGACGATTGTATGTTTATCTGTACATAATCACAATAAAAAAAAACCCCAATCATTAGTCAATGCAATCGCGAACGAGCTCATAGTGTGGGATGTTCTATAGTATTATAGAATATTTGATTTTTAAAATTTTTATTTGTAAAATTTTTAATAAAACTATAGTAAAATGAGTGACGGTCGATCACGTTTAAGTGGCTATAAGTATAAAAAAATCGCGGAAGAAAAAAAAAATCAATTAAATAACTTAGTGCAAAAAATCCCAAAAATAGATAGTATATCTTCAAAGTATTAATACAAGTATTGATGGAGTTATCGAATTATCAATACACTTACGATAATTTAGATACAGTTTTTCCTAACGTAGATGTTGCTCTACGTATGCTATTATGTATAATGTATGGCAATAACTAATTGTTCAGCCGAGAGGTTTTTTCTACGTTAAAACGTGTAAACAATTATTTGAGAGCAAGTATGGAAGGAGATAAACTAAATTCATTGTTGTTTCAATTACATTATGTAATAAATTTGAATTTATATTAACCAAGGAAAATTAACTGTTACTTTTAGATTGTACAGAATTAATACTACAGAATTGTATACAGAATTAAATCAATCATAATAAACAAAATTGTTGTTCGTAATAATATAACAATACTGGTGAACTAATGTTAAACAATTTCAAAAACTAAAATGAATAATTAAAGTAATTTGATGTAACACAGATTTAAAATACAACACGTCCTATGCATTGAAGAAATCTCGAAGCAACAACAAATATTATTGAATGCTAAAGAAATATTTTAATTAAAAAAAAATGTATTTCGTCAAATTGTATTCTTTTAAATATTAAAACGTATTAAAAAATTGAATAGGTACAATCATTATATTTATTTAAAATTTAATCGGTGTATAAAGATTCGTAAAATATTAAATATATCATATTATACTAGAGTATTAATAAAATAGTTTTAATAATATTCAACATTTTACTTACGACTTTTGAGTGTTCAGACTTTCACTTTTCAGAGACCAGAGTTGTCGAGTCGTCGAGACCAAATTGCAAAATGAATGTTGTCCAGGCAAGGCTCACCTCAACGCCTACGCGGCGGCGGTGGCATAATAATATAATATTTATTAATAGCGGCCAACGATCGCATTTAATTTTGACAAACTCCCCATGCATGTATTGACTATTTTGTGGTTTATCTAGCTATTTTTGAATTATTTCCCCCGATTTTCGGCCGTCGATCATCGCTTATTGTATATTATAATATAATATAATATTAATTATATTTTTAAATTGAATTATTCTTTCTAGCAAGGCACGGTCCCGAGTCCTGGCGATCTATTATTATCATTGTTATTATTATTCAAATAGAATCCGTTTTAAATAAATAAATGATGTTCCCTATACAATACTAAATGTATTATTTGTTATACTGTTATAACTATTACAATGAATACCTACTTGCAGTCTGCAGTATTAATTTGATTTCTAAATAGGTAATTACAGAGGATCTGAGGATGACACTATTAATAGTTTACTATATTATGAAAAATTTAAATATTTTAATTGCTATACATATATAATACCTATAATAACTTTTTAGTACCGTCGTCCATCTGTATGCTATCGTTAATCGCTACCTCAAGTACCTAACTGTGGGGCGATTGTAAACTCGGCCTGAGGAAAAAAAAACTTCAAAAGGTCTATTGTAAACTCCAAAACTTATTTATATTTTCTTATTTTTATTCAGAGTATGAAGTTCGTTATATAAATGTAAAATAAACTAAAATTGAGTAAAAATGTAAGTAATGTGTTTCAGTATTAAAAAATATAAGTAAAATGTATCCATGTAAAATTGTGTATAAAATTGTAAAAATACAAGTAAAACTGTACCGTAATAATTAATAATGTATAGTTATTTAAATCTATTTTTTTAAGTAAAAAGCCATGTGTTTGACAACAAATTGTTCCGATAAGATATAGAATATCTGAATATAGATACGTTGTTTAATATTTTTAGATTAAAGTATTATATCGTGCTTATTATATTATATTGGTCAAAATAATTATCTGGCAGAGTTTACATTTTTTATTATTTTAAATTTCTGGGACGAGTTTACAACAAAAAAGGTAACCTCGGGCCCAGCTTACATTTGCCCTATCTGTGGTTCGGTAGGCCTATATTGTTATTATTAAGCCGCATTCCCACGACTGGTGTACTTGGCCAATCTTTCTCGATAATTTTCCACTCTTCCGTGTTTTGAGGAATCTTAGAAATGTACAAAATAGTTTTAATGTTTGTTTAAAGTATTTGATATAATAATACGTAAATTATATCGTTAAATAATATTTTTAAAAATAAAGTAAAATTTGGGTAAATTGTACACACGTTTAATTATATTTAGAATAATTATTTAAAAATTAAAAATATCTAGGCCTTAAAGTTTTATACATAATTATGTTTAATAAAAAATGTAACATAGGTACTAACATACGGACGTACATATACAATATAAATATATATGTGTATTCGTATGTACGTATATACGTATGTGGAAGAAAAGTACGATAATTATCAACAACCATTACCCTGTCACCCGGTTTACACATATCCACCAAATCATGCTCAACTATCACATCAACAAACCGGGCAGCTTGCCTGGTTGGGCTTTTTTCAGCGGATTCTTGAATCCTTAAGGTCTGCCGATCTTTAAACACTGAGAGCCCAAACTCAGTCTCCAAGAGATTGCCCTCATTATCTCTTGTCGGGTAATTGCAATTCGAAGTAGCAGAATCAAAGCTATATGAGGTTGATAAAAAGTCAGTATGTATATGCTCGTACATTTTTCTAGTTGCCGGACAATAGTGGACACTTTTCACTAACACTGACTTTATATCCAACCTCATTGTTACAACACCATCCAAACAAACTAAACCGCCTAAAAACTTGCTTCTTAAGGTTCTAGGTGTTACATGATTCAGTCCAAACGCACCATAGAAACCAACAAAAAACTCATCATGTTTATTTGCAAATAGTGTTCAAAAATGATGTGATGAATTTTGTTTTTTTTAGTACTCATATCTAACTTAGATGAGTGATTACATAGGGGAGGAGGCTGAGGTTGAAAAAAGTTTTTAAAAAATGGGTCTAAATATGAAGTTTCCAGATTAATTGCTAACGATTTTTGTAAAGAAATAAATTTTGAGTGACATTGTACCGAACCATTTTGAAATAATTTAATTGTTGATTTAATTTGTTTTGAAATACATTTTTTCCCCGATTTTTTGCTGACAGTTTTATTTACGAATTTTGAAGCTAAAGATTTTTACGCTATAAATCCCCCCCCCCTAAAATTGTTTCTTCCTCATTCTCCACCATTATGTAATCGATTGCCTTTCTTATATTTGTATACCTTGATGGCGCCTGTAAAAAATGTATTATTGTATATAATATATTGTATATATAAATTTTTTTTTTAACCATTACATTTGTGTTATATTTTTTAGAGTTGTTACCTACTTCAGTGTTAGCGTATACGTGGAATTGAATGTCAGCAAGGTTGTTCATGATAAAAGAATTAAGCTTTTCAACACTATCGACCCTGCAGTCGAAACTTTTCCCGAACCACAATAGTGATTCGCTACTATGTGTTACCCAACATTTCGGTATTGGCGCTGCGATCAGCTTAATCATGTTCTATAAGATTTATTTACTGGTAAGATTTACGTCAAAAAAATAACAAAACACCAATGCTGTTAAAAAAATAAAACATTTATACCTCATTTGTCAAATGTTTTCTTTTATTTAATGACACTGTTGATGTTTGGCAATGCGTTTTCATATGCAATATTAGCGATGACTCGTAAATAAACGACTTTTCGCAAAATGGGCAGTTTATCATTAGGAAATTGTATTTTTTTTCCGTAACCGCATAGTTCATTTCTATCGGAGTGTTTTCAAAAACTATAAAAAAATAGTGATTCTTGGTTTAAATATGTAATTTTGTCCAAATTTGAATTTAAAATGACGTTCGTATTAAGTCGACTCTTAGACTTAGAGGTCTGCAAGTGGTATGGTTGCAGTCGGGGGTATTGAGCACATTTATACCGGTACAGTATTTCCACTTTGAACAGTCTCCAAAAATACAATTCGTGTACCAACTTTTATAAGTAGCATATCTATCGATTGGTATACACGTCGGCTACTCGGTGTAACAGTCACATAGTTAACAACTAAGAATTACGATGACCATGACATAAAGTTCAAAAAATGAGTTTTGAATTTAAACCCAGCGGTAAATACCACACTCGCCTGCCGGACGGCCGTCTTAGACACTTTATTTACAGATTTACTACGAACGTCGAAATTCGACTACATATTTTTAATATAATTCCCAAGTGTCTACGACACTACTGTACCGGCATAAATTTGCTCAAACCCCCCCCCACAACCATTTGTAACAATTCTGTTTTGCCGTTAATCGTAACTGCAATGTCACTGTGATAAATATCAAGAATCATGTGTGATTCGATAATTAAATAAATAAATATTACTTTCCACCACTAGCCTACCTATGCTAAACTATAACTTTGAAAAATTATTAAAAAAAAACCGACGTAGGTAAAGCAACCCCTTGTATATTACAAAACTCCACCGATAATAGCATAATATTGACACAAAAAAAAAAAAAAAAAAAACAAGTGGCACTCGGGGACTGCCGCTATAAAGCTATTGTCTATTAAATAAATAAGAAGTTAATATAATTTGTAATTTTTTTATTCTAATTATTCTAAGTTATGCTTGGTCAAAAATACGGTTCACCGCGCGGAACAGAGAAAAAAAAAAAAACATACACCATTGTAATTATAGTATAATTCATCAATGATTCAACAATACTATAAATAGTACGGACACCTTGGGGGTGGCCTGAATGGTGTCGGGGGTGGCAGAGGTGGTGGCGAGGGCGGTGGCGGCGGAGAGGGAGGAAGAGGCGGCTGCGGGAGCGGAGGACATTCCCATCAAGGCGTGCGGAGCTTTGGGCGCCGAATTGGCTGGCCATCTATAGTCCGACATCGGGAGCGTCGGGAAGAACGCTTCGGGAGCATCGTCTTCCACTTGGACGAGGTCGTCCGCGAAAGGATGTGGTGCTACTGTGACGCCGGGAAGGTCCCACGACCCGCCATACACCTTCATCCTTAACATGACCGTGAGTCTGAAACGGAAACAAAAATGATATTAATCGAAATGGTCGACCGACTCATTAGGGTTTTACACAACTCACTTGTGGGCGATGCTCCGGTAGTTTCTGTCATCCCAATACGCCCCGAGCGTCTGCTTGATGGCCGACATCGGGACGACCGAATACAATTTTCTCGACGCAGCCGTGATTTTTTGAACTATGGATTTCAAGTGGACCTTCTTCGGCTTCCTCGGAGACTCTGGATGTTTGTTGAGTATGTGTCTGCTCAATTTGTTGCTGCTGGTTATAAATGGGCAAACTGGACAATACTTCACCATCTACGGCACGAAGGAAAACGATTAACAGACCTGACGATGACGCGAGTCGTCCAATAAATTTACCAGAGTCTCCAAGTTCATCGTCAGCGCTTCGGCACAGGTCCGACGTTTTGGCCTGCCAGCCAACTCGTCGTCGTCGTGCCACCCGCCGTCCATCCTCAGGGGGGACGTGATCACCAGTGGTTGTGACGGGCGAATCAGGTGAGGCGTGCATATTGTACTGTTCTCTAGGGGGCCTCAAGACGAGATCTGAAACGAGACAAAAGTTGTGAGAAAAAACGCGTCTCCGGATACGAGTATTCGAGAGTGGAACGTATCGGTTTCAGGTTCCTCGTCAAACTCGTATGGGTTACCAACGGCCGTTGGCGGTGGCAGTGGCGGTGACGGGGTATATACCCTGTCTACAAACATCGGTTTTGGGCCTGAAAATAAAAATCAATAGTTTAGTGACGTCTTGATGATAGAGATGTGATATTTATAATACTCACGTCGTCCGTCTGCGGGAAAGGCGTCAACCCGAAGCGATTCGTTCCCGTCGATCATCAACGGCTCGAAGTTTATAACTAAATCGGGCGCGAAACTTACTTCGACGTTCGCCTCGTCGCTGATTGACTTCACAGACGGTGACGGCGGTTTGGTTGGCGCCGTGTCCTCCGACAAGACCGTCGGCATTGTACCGAACCATTTTGAAATAATTTAATTGTTGATTTTATTTGAACGGGTGTTTTTAAAACACACTCATTTTCGTTTTGATGTGGGCTTGTGTTTGTACATATCAATTCTTCACAGTTATCCACACTGGTGGAAAGCATCTGATGCTGTAAAAATTTGTTTTATAGTTCATAATTAATAATACAATATAGATAATATAATGTACTTCAGGCTCATGAAAACATGTGGATGGACCTGGGTTATTTTGTGCCATTAAAGCCTGATACGTGATTTGTTCATTATCTAGTTTTCTACGTCGAGGTGTCACAAAATCACAGTCATCTTTGTTTTCTGGTTGTGTTATTTTTGTACTATAAGATGAACCGTCAACCAAAGAAGTTACCGGCTGTGGATCGGGTGTTTTTAAAACACACTCATTTTCGTTTTGATGTGGGCTTGTGTTTGTACATATCAAATTTTCACATTTATTCACACTGGTGGAAGGCATCTGATACTGTAAAAATTTGTTTTATAGTTTATGACTAATAATACAATATAGATAATATACCGTTTCATTAGTGCATTCGCCATAATTGTTGGGTCGACGATGAACGCTTAGATTTCTAGGGCCGTGGCCATGTCTTGCAGGAGCCAGCATTAAAAATGTAGCAGGTGGACCTCGTGTTTTCGGAGTTAATGCTTGTATCGGATATTTTGGATGATTGTATTGAATTAATACTGTTAACATACTGTCGATTGTATCTAAACTTGGCGTATACCCTTCATTTGAAGATCTAGTTTTCCAATTATCATACTTTATATCGTATGGATGAAACTGGTTTACAATGTATTATAAAAATTATAAAAAATTTTTTTTATCGAACATACCTAATAATAATTAATATTCTTAAATGGTGATAGTAAAGTATTATTATACCTGATAATTATTATCATAATTTAGTTATTAATTTATATTAATGAACTAGATTAATAACAACTCATAAGGAATAGTCGAATATCTGCTCAAGCGATTACAATTAGAGTAAATGACGATACCCAATAAGTGTTTAATTATTATAGTAGTTTGATTGGGGTTTGGTAAGTTCCCACACGAAACATAGCAGGTAAGCGAGTACATATGTAAGTTCCAACACGAAAAAAATACGCCCGTACGTAAGTTCCCACACGGAAAAAATTACAACTGTACGTAAGTTAAGTTATTAAGACTTAGGAATGACAACTTAAACGAAATTTGTTTAGGTATAAAATAATAATAATAATAGAAAAAAATCAAATTTTATTTGGTTTATTTCGAAAGCTCAAACACTTCACATAGTCAAATACTCACATAGTCAATCTGATATTTTATTTTGTTTTTCTTCTTCCACACATTATTTGTATAGGTATAAAATAAATAATAATAATAGAAAAAATCACATTTTGTTTGATCTAATAACACTTTACAATATAGTGTTTGAGCTATCGCAATAAACCTAATAAAATTTGATTTTTTCTATTATTATTTTTATTTTATACATATACAAATATTATACACATTATATTATTAATTTTTATTATATATTATACGGACTAGATTCAATTGGACTTTTTTTTATGCAGTACAAAAACAAAACAAATTTTAACCACACCAACTACGTTTAAGTTGTCAGTCCTAAGTCTGAATAAAGTGGGAAGGAAGTTTGTGTTTGGCAAGGCTGAGCATTAACGAATTAAAAGTTAAAATTATAAGCAATGTATATAAAAATTATTATGTGTCTGAAATTTCGTGTGGGAACTTACGTACAAGTGTAATTTTTTTCGTGTGGGAACTTACGTATGGATATCCAGAGGTAATTTTTACCTGCTATATCTCGTGTGGGAACTTACATTCGCCCGTTTGATTATGCAATAAACATTGTTAAAATTACATTAAGCGGATTGGTGGTGGACAGTTTTTATAAAGTTAAAAATAGACAATTTTCAAATTGCATGCATGCAGGTTTTGTAAATATGTGCGTAGTAAGTGATCATTAGTGTATGTGACATTGTGACCGTAATGGACAAGAAATAGCTGAGCGCCCTGGCAAGCGCATGCACTATATAGTCACTATTTCAGCGTTGGGCGTTAGAACTTTTTGTACAAAAATTGTTTAAAAAAAAATAGGTCTGGATCAGACCTTGAACCCGTTCTCCATAACTGTTTTCGTCTGTTTATGTGTAAGAGTTTTATTTAATGATTCTTTTTCCCTAATTGCTCTTAGGTATTCTTCCCTATTAAAATGTTGTGAACAATCAACTATCTTCGATATATTTAAATCGATTAATAATTCCTTTTTTATTGATTCTATATTTTCTACTGTCTTATTTTGCTTTTCGACTAACTGTACACTTATTTCCTTAGTCGTAAGGTCAGGTGGGGTAAGAGCCTAACGGGGCTAGTGCCTAATTCGGTTATAAAAAATTTAATATTTCAATTTTAAAGTTTATTTCATTAAAACTACGGAGTTTAGAAATATTAGAATGTTGTGTTATGTTGGCTACACTGTGAGATATCAAACACAGCAGTTATCACTATCCGAAGAGGTAATCAGTTATTTACTCGTATTTTTTTGAATCGACAATAATTCAGCGGACCAGTTACACCACCAAAATTGCTCAGAATTATTTAAAATTAGGTAAGTAAATGTTATTTTATGTTTGTAACATTATTTCATACACAAATTATGCTAATTATTTGATACAAATGAGTATTAGCTGATTATGCACTTCCCACGTACAAAACTTTACACGGGGAATGTGCGACAAGATTAATTTGGAAAATGCGACATGCATTGTCGCACTTGACCCGTTCATATTTATTTTGAATTCAATGTGTTTTTTTTTAATTATTTAGGTTTTAAATGAAAATAGTTCGAAACTACGTACGATAAAGTGATAGAGGAGCTACTTATTCAAAAGAAAATTTATTGTATGTGGTCGAGCAGATAAAGAGTGGATCAATCACAGTAAATGCTTCATCTGAAAAATATGTAATACCTCGACCTACCCTGTATGATCATATTAAGGGAAGACGTGGTATGAAGTCGGAATCAATGGGGCGTCCAACAGCATTGGGAACTGCTACAGAATCCAAGTTGGCTGGTTTACTGAAAGTAATGAACAAATACGGTTATGGACTGAGTCGCAAAGAGGTATTGAATTTAGTAGGAAATTATGTAACTAGTTGTAATATTAAAACTCCTTTTCGTAATGGATATCCTGATGAAGATTAGTGGCTTGGGTTTTCTAAAAGGCAACAACTTAGTATCAAAAAGCCTCAAATTGTTGAACATTCGAAGAAAAAAGCATGTGATCCATTCATAATTTATGGGTATTTTGATTTACTATGGAAAACATTAGTTGAATTAAATCTTATACACAGACCGGATAGAGTATGGAACTTGGATGAAACGTCTTTTTGTCATGACCCATCAAAAACTAAAATTGTTGGTGGGATAGGGATATCTACTACACGTACTACACATGGCTCAGGTAGAGATAACACTTCAGTGCTAATGGCATGTAGTGCAAGTGGTCAAAAAGGTCCACCGCTTATTATATTTAAAGGCAAAAGTGTATGGGATAAATGGGTAGGAGAAACATCTTTCTTTCCTGGTACTTTCCTGCTACATATGCAGCTACCACAAATGGGTGGATGGAAAAAGAAGTTTTTTATAATTATTTTGAAAAAAGCTTCATTAAAAGTACAAATCCTACTCCAGAAAATCCTGTTCTTCTAATTTATGATGGGCATTCATCACACGTGGATTTGAAACTAATAGATACTGCTATAAAAAATAATGTAACAATAATGTTACTTCCTCCACATTCAAGCCATTTGTTACAGCCGTTAGACCTAGCTGTTTTTAAATCTATAAAAAATGAATGGGATAAAATATTATGCTCTTGGTGTAGAAATCACCAGGGACAAAAATTGCCTAAGTCAGAGCTTTCTAAAATAATTTGTAATATTTGGACAAAGCTTGATCCACAAATTATAAAAAATGGATTTAGAAAATCTGGGATATATCCATTTAATCGTACTGTTGTAGAACGTTCCAAATTTGACCCTCTGAAGCTTTCCAGATATGATGAAAATTGCCAATCAGACATATTATTACATGACTTGCCTTCTACAAGTTATACAACAACAGCAGAAGAGACTTCTACAAGTTATACATCTACAGCAGAAGAGCATTCTACAAGTTATACAACTACGTCAGTTAATATCGATACTGCAGAAGAGCTTTCTAGAAATTATATAACTACTGATGTAGCAGAAGGGCCTACAAGCTACACTAATATTGATATTACAGAATGTTTAAGTGCTGAAAATTCAACTGGAAACAGTAATAATTTGTTTGAAATACTTTTACTTAATTCAATGAAACAAGCCACATTTGAAAAACAAACAAAACGAAAAATCACAGGCGGTGCTTCTGTTATTACTTCAGAAGAGGCAGTACAAATCTTAAAAGAAAAATCAAATTTAAAAAACATCCCAAAACATAAAACTACAAAAAAAAATTGAGAAAGAACTTTGTGCTGAGGGAGGTATAGATGATGATATTCAAAATATAATAGACATAAATATTGATAACTATAATGAAGATCAGAATTTAATATTATCTGACAATGAATGCAACCTATTAGATGATTTAGAACTAGAAGAACAAGAAATGGCTGAAGAATCTTATTTGCATCGTACAGTAGATAACATAGGTGACTGGATATTGGTGAAGTATATTGTTGGAAGCAAAGGAAAAAAAATCAAACACTTTGTTGGCATTATTAAAGATAAGACAGATACAAATCTGTTATTGAGTAAATTTGTGAAATTAAAAAAAGAACTTAAAAACAGCTCAATATTTGTGTATCCCGTTATTGAGGATATTGATAAAAATGTTTTAGTCGATAATATAAGTTGCCGTCTCCCATTACCTAAAGAGGGAAAAGGGGGTGAATTAATATTCATGGTAACTTTTAGTCAGTTCAATTTAAAATAATTATTTAACGTAGTAAGTAAGTACTTGCTTACTATTTAACTCAAAAGTCTGATTATAATTAAGAGATACAATTTTTTTTAGATTTGTTTAGATTTTATAATTTTATTTGTTTTATATTATTTAATAAACTAACTCAAAAGTCTGAGTATTGTTCAGAGATCTATGTTTTATTTTATTTTTTTGTTAAATACTTAAAAAGATTTTATAAAAATTGTTTGTGACTAAAATATGTATGTTTTCAAATAGGTACCTATACATTTTTAAGTATGCTATTAGTTAACAATTACACTTTTAATACGTGTTATTATAACAATCAACACTAAAAAAAAAACTAATCGTCTGTCAAATCTTGATAAATTAAAATAATTAAATTCTCTCAACGGAATTTGTTTACAGATTTTCATTAGTTTATGGCACTTGCCCCGGCTAAGGAATAGCTAGTATACAACTGTATAAAAATTGCCGATTTTGCTCTTACCCCGGTAGCAGGGAAAGTGCAACATTTTTTTTTTTTTCATTCAATAGTTTCAACCAAAAAAATTATCAAAACACTTTTTTGAATACAAATTTGAATTCTTAATACGTTCATTAATATATGAAAAAAAACAATGTTCCTAGTAAGAATACAGTAAGATATATGTTCCATTAAACTGAGATTTTGCAAAACGGCGTTGCTGTTACCCCACCTAACCTTACTATCTTCTACCGAATTGTTTATAGAATTATTACTTTGGACGTCTGAACTAACTGAATCCTTATGCATAAATATCTTTATTTTTTATAACTTATAAACGTACATAAAAAAACATCGATAAACGTACCTATTATAATATCTTTATTATTAATTTTTAATTTTTTTTTAATTTTATGCAAATTCATATTTAAATTGAATAGCTGTGCACAATTAAAGTTAAAGCATAATGGTGACAAAACATTTAAATTCCACTTCAAACTCGATTGAACCACAGAATATAACAACATTAATTTAAGTTTTTTAAGTTTTTTAACTAAAAATAGTAAAAAAAAACCTTTGGTAAAAAAATAAGAAATGTAACAATAAAAAAGTTCGAAAAAATATTTTAGTTTTTAATGACTAATAATTATGTAAGTAAAAAAAATTCAATATGTTAGTAGTTTTTCAAATAAAGAGTGGTTCGTGATAAAATAATCACCTTTTTTTTTTTTTTTTTCGGTTGAATCGATTGCCGGAGGCGGAACCGCGTTAGCATTACTTCACCTCCAGCCACCATCGATTATTGAAAAAATTTCAAACACAACAAACATATTAGCGGTGGTGGGCCAATCCCCCACTCACCGGCTATCACAAAAACAGTTAATACAAAATTAGTACAACAAACAAACAAATGGATTAATTACGATGCATGGGCTGCGCTGTCGTCGGCGGCCTGGTCGCCTTCCTCCTGGCTGCGCACCCTCCTGTGCCTGGTGTCTGTGAACTGTCTTCGGATGTCCTGCGAGATCACACGCCAGACAGCTGTCCTCCGATTCCGGGCACTCCTTCATCGCATGACCTGAATTGCCGCACCTCCAGCACACACCTGTTCTGTCGGCGGCCGCCGAGCACGAACTGCGGTTGTGTCAGTTAAGTCTTATTCGCAATTTAAAATAATTAATGAGTTTAAACGATCTGAACTTATTGTAGAGCGCAAACTATGTTTGATCAACTTTGATTTGCTAAAAGTTCGTTCACTGGATGCTGTAATTACTGGAGCTGTAAATGTAAGGCGACATAACCAGTTTGCCCAAGGTAAAACCTTCTGTAACTCAGTTGATTTTTAAATAACTTTCATAAGTGTCTTAGTATTTTTACATTGATGGAATAATATTTCCCACACGGCAGCTACTGCATAAAAGTTCATTAGCTCACCACCTTGACTCTTTGGAGGAAAAGGTAAAATGCCTTTTTTTGAATTTTCAACTGTTGCTTCGTCAATTTTTAATGGAACCCGCAAAATATTATACAATGGAGAGTTGCAACAAATACTTTAAGATTTTCTTTTGATAAGTTTATTAGAGTATCCAATACTTGATAAAATTGTTTCCGTTAATATGTTAATAAATCAATAGTTGCACAGTTGTCAGCATTATTATCAATTCTCTTTGGAATCTTTCTAGTTTGGTGGTGGCGTTTAAAATCTTTTCCGGGTCGATTCCAAAACTTTCTGCAGTTATTTTAGAATTATTAATTAAGTTATCCATGTTTTTAGTTTCTGACCTTATGTCTTCCAATGATTTTATAGTACTGTAAATTAATACATAGGCATCACCATATATTAGGTTCTTAAGCTTCCAACTGTTCCGTTCAATTTTTATGTTTGTACATAAAGTTTTTCATAAACATTAACAACAAAAAAAATCAAAGTTTCAAATTTTTTTTTAAACCTAAGGCTTTTGTCTTTGTTAAACTATCAAATTTTTTTGATACAACTATGTTTTATAATGTTTCAATAATTATATCTAATGATATCCATACAGATTTTATGCTTTCTGCTCTAGCAGTCCATCTGGTTTTTGAGAGGTTTCTAAGCTGTAGACTTCCTTCAATTTCTTTCATACGGTCTGTTAAATCTTTAGATCTCTTAGTACTCGCTGAAAAGAACACATAAATATTTTCAAGTACACAAATTAAATCACCAATTATATAACTAGCATCGCAGCTGTGCTCTAAAAATGTATTCATCCGATGGGCTTGGCATGGAATACAATATGTTACTGAATGGCTTACAAATTCAGTAAAGAAATGCTGAGCTCCTTTGTTGATTCCACTCATATTACTTGCATAGTCATGATTGAAAAGCTACATTGTCAGTATTAATTCCATATTTTATGAGACAGTTATAAATAGATTTTGCTGTTCCATACCCAGTTTTATTCGAAGATTCAACTACATCCAATAAACGCTCATTTGTTGTTCCTTTTTTATCAACATATCTTAAACCTACAGCTAATTGATCTTTCATTGATATGTCTGGTGTAGTATTAGATATAACTGCAAACAATTCTGAATCCTGAATTTCTTGTATGACAGTTTGACGATTTTCTGCAGCAAGTAACTCAATAAATTCATTTTGTGACTTTGATCCAAGGTAGGTTACATGATAAGGACTCATAGATTTATCACTTAACCATATTTCCATAATAGGATTAATGATTATGTCGGGAAAGCAATAAAACTATTTTGGGTCTCATTTTATTTTTCATTAAATTTTTTTAGCGAAAAGCTAAACCTTGTCTTGTTAATGTACGAGCTACATCGACCAACATTCCTACTGCTTGTCAATTAAATTCTTGTTCATTTTTTACGTATTGCTAATTGTCGAGAAGATTTATTCAAAATAAAATTAACACGGTTTGACCTACTTATAAATGCACAATAATTCATCATAGCTAATTTATGAGATGCAGATGAACAATGTTGAGCCAATTTACCTTTGATATTGTTTCCTCGACTTTTCATTTTATGCCATTGTTTTACACCACCAGTTACCCAAACATTAATATCATTTTTTTTTTTTTTTAAATAGTGAGCATACAAAACAAAACACAGAATCAGTAGCTATACTATACTCCAGCATAGGGAATTCATTAAACCATTTAGAAGTAAAGTGATGTTGCTTATTTGTTGAAATATTAATGTCTAGTATATTTAGTCAATTTCGGTTGATGTGGACCCATTGAAATTAAAAATTGTCGTTGCAACGATGTTTTAATAGAAATACGGTTCCCTGGATCATGCTCAACAAATCCATCAGTAGTACTTATGTCAGTATTGCCAGACTCATTGCTTGCAGTCAATTTTTCTAATGTTGTAGTTGCATTACTTATATAATTAGTAATCTCATTATTATTACTAGTTATATATTTATAGTATACACTATACAATGTGTACTATTGATTAAAAAGATAACTGGGTTTGGAAATTTTGAATTTTTTATATCATTTAAAATGTCTGATCATTTTTTAAATTCATTACATATTGATTCTAAATGACCAGTACAAGAAATCCATGTATTTTCATAATCTTAATTTACAATTTGATTTTCATCGATACGATTTTGATCATACAAATTGACATTGACTTCATTATTATCTAAACATTTAAAATGCATTACATATTGGATATTAAACCTTAAAGTTGTTTAATGTTTACTATAAAGTAATTTTTTTTTATCAATGTTTTTTTTTATGATACTATTAAAACTTACCAGTACCTACTACATATACTACATACTTACAAGTTACAATATAGTATAGGTACGGTACCTATATTTTGTACTTTTTCATTGTTTAAATTCAAAATATGTAAATTTTATAGAATGTTTATAGTTTATAGAATAAATATAATATATTCTTTTATAACTATTATTACATGAGCAACTTTATATTGAATATTTAGTATTCATATTGACAAACCTTTTATTTTAGAGTCTCTGAAGGAGATGGCTAAGCGAACGCAGGTGAAGGGGCTCAAGGAGAGCATTGACCTGGTAATCAGCATCATAAGCTCTATCGAGCGCAATAACGCCGAGATGAAAGCGGTAAGGAGCCAGGTAGTCGGCAGTAAGCTTTTGGTGGTGGACGCTAAGCAAGTGGTGACTATTCTTACCCAGAACCTAAGTGCGGTGGTTGAGGAGTCAAATAGGATAGTATTAGACGCCATCTCAAGTGTAGGCACAAGGTCATCCGGAGAAAATGAGGCCGGCGACTGCGACAGACCTGGCGGCACCGACAGCGCGGAAGTCAAGGCAGCAGTCGCCAACCTGCAGACGCTGCTCGAAGCGCAGAGCGCAAAGATGGATGAGATGGCAGAGCGGGGAAAACAGAGAGCCTGGACGGACGTGGTTAGGAGCAAGGGCAAGAAGGACAAAGGCGACAAAACAGATGTCAAACCAACCGAGCAGGTGTCGAGCCATCGACGGGGAGCACGTCCCCCGGCCATTCTAGTCTGAGTTAAGGATGGTTCCTATTCAGAGGCGCTCAAGACGATCAAGAGCAGTGGGGACGTCCAAGCTAGGACTGAGCAAAACCAGAGACGGTGACCTACTTATACGGCTCAAAGCCAAGAATCAAACGTCGGGAAAAATCGTCGATGCGATAGGCACGGCGATGGGGGACAAGACAGCGGCCAGGGAACTGGCTCATTTTTAAAAGGTTGTCGTACAGGATCTTGACGATCAGGCTGAGCCGTCCGAGATTGTCGAGGCAATCTGCGGCGTAACCAACGCAGAGTCCGAGGAGGTCAGGGTGATATCGACAAGGGACCTCAGCAAAGGGCAAAAGTGGGTAATAATCTCACTCCTAGCCCACATTGCGAGCAAGGCCCTGGCAGTCGGGAGGCTCAGGGTCGGGTATGTTAACTGCCGACTTCGCCTTTGGGAAGATCGTGGCAGGGGCAGGTGTCCAAAGTGTCTTACACGCGGGCATACCCGAGATGCATGCAAAGGTACGGATAGGACAGAATGCTGTAGGGAGTGCGGAGAGTCAGGACACCAAGCTGCCAACTGTACAGCTGCTGTGGACAAAAAAGACGCTTTCTCTAGGATCCTCCAGGAAGAGTCCCGTAATAAAATCAGGGAAAACAAGGCGGTGCAATTAGCAAATACGGACGCAACGCAATGATCAGTATTTTACAGATCAACGTTGGGGTAGGAAGGCTGGCGCAAGACCTGGCAATGGCAACGGCGAATGACAAGGGAATTGATATCGTCGCAATAAGCGAACAATACCGGAACAAGGACTAGAAGGACGGATGGTATGACGATGCGAGGAGCGGCCGGGCAGCAATAGTAGCAATGGGAAATCTTTTAGTAGACAGAATAGCACCTCACCTGCAAGGATTCAGATGGATTGTAGCAAACCAGATCAGACTATACAGTTGCTATTGCTCCCCTAATGTAGCCCTCACAGAGTTTGAGGACTTTCTAGAGAGACTTGAGGCAAGCATTAGAGAATCTGATCTTCCAGCCGTAGTGGTGGGCGACTTCAATTCCAAGTCAGGAACTTGGGGCAGTCCCATCGAGGACGCAAGAGGACACCGGCTGGCGGACCTCATGGCGTCATTGTATCTGATAGCCTGCAACCAGGGAGGATCGCCGACCTTTGTGAGAGGAAACTCTGGTACTCACATCGATGTTACTTTCGCCGCCTCAGTGCTGATACATAAGGTGTGCGATTGGACAGTCTTGGAAGAAGAATCGCTGAGCCTCCACAGGTACATTACATTCAGCATCAGACAGGAACAAGGAAACCAGGGAGGTCAGCAAACAGGCAAAAGGTGGAGCTGGAAGAGGTTCGACCTATCCAAACTACGGACGTTTGTGTCATCGGTTGAGTTCGAGGACTCTGCCAATGCCGCAGCTGCAACACACAGACTGAAGTCAATTGTGGAGGAAGCCTTCAACAAGAGTATGCCTAAGGGAAATTACAAGGGAGGAAAGAAACCGGCCTATTGGTGGACGACGGAAATTGATGAGCTGCGCAGGAAATGCCACTCAACCCGCAGGCATATAAAAAGAGGCAGACTCAGAGGAGAGCCTTATGCGAATGGAGTGGAAAACATTGAATATAGGGAGGCAAGGAGAGAGCTTAAACACGCGATTAATAAGAGTAAGAAGAACTGTTGGAGCAACCTATGCAAACAAGTCGACACGGACCCATGGGGATTACCGTACAAATTGGTGACAAAAAAACTGATAGGCCGGAAACCAATTCCAGGGATAAACCTACCGGGTCGACTGGAGAGTATAGTGGACACAATGTTCCCGAACATCGCTGCCGTAGAGTGGCCAGTTGCGGCGGACAAATATGTATTCCTGGAGGTAACGGAGGCGGAGATCATAGGACAGGCGAAGAAAGTCCCGATAGGCAAAGCTCCAGGACCGGATGGTGTACCAGATCTAGTCATCAAGAGAATTGCCGAAATCCGACCTGACATCCTCTGCAAGACATTTAATTTGTGCTTGGGCGATGGTATTTTCCCGGCAGTATGGAAAGAGGCAGCGCTGGTCTTGCTGCCAAAAGGCAATAGGCCACTAGACCAACCTTCTTCATACAGACCAATATGTCTACTCAATACTGCGGGCAAGTTTTTCGAGCGGATAATTAAGGGAAGAATAGAAGCGCATCTGGAGGATCAAGGGGGACTGAGGGACCGACAGTTGTTCAAAGAAGTTTCCAAAAAAGTACAGCGAAGAGACTGTATACAATTCTGACGGCGGTTACCCAAAGTACCGTCGGCCAAACAACGGACCTGTGGCCAGGGTAAGAGGTCAACAGGTCAGCAACGAGTTTGTCGTGCCTTACAATCCGTACCTGTTAGCAAAATACGATGCACACATTAACGTAGAGGTATGCTCTACTGTGAAGAGTGTTCAGTATTTGTATAAGTACGTATATAAAGGGCACGATGCTGCGACCATGGAATTATGGAACGGAAATGAAATAGACAGGTATGTTAACAAAATGCATTTTTCAATAAGTTAACACATTATATTCTTTCAACTATTGCATTTGTAAACTTCTTTTTGGTTTTCTGGCCTCACTGTGACCTCCTAACCTAACGTACATTGCACTTGCAACTTATGTAAACTTAAATTATTGTACATAAACACAACATAGAACAGCAGAGTATAAACTACTGGTGTTCAATAATTTAGAGTTGTTGTTGAATATATAATATATAACTTTATATTATTGTTACAAAAAAAAATTGTTTAGAGTATTAGCTTAAAACAACTGCCCACTTAATGCATGATTTCTATTAATTGAAATTCCACTACAGTAGTATCAGCATGGCCAGTTTACAACTGTGTATAACAATCATCATTCATATTATAATATGTACTCCTCAAGCAATAACTGAATTCATTTTCAATTATTTTTCATTAGTTCAATTCGCTTAACTACATATAATACTCAATCATCTTAATAGTAAAGACATTTTAGGAAAGCCGTTCAGCATAATATAAATTATTGAAACCGGTACTTTGTAAATTAGAAATTTCATATGTATGTTATTCATTTGTTTAATTTGACAAGCAGTTCTCTGTTCACGCTACAATGACTTAACACTATGGTAGTTGTCCACTAATAACAGTATATATTATTAAGAAATTAATTACATCATATTATTAATTAACATTTATAAATTAAAGAAATAGATTAGATTTTTGAAAGCCATTTAACACTTATTACACTAAGTCTTAATGTCTTAAGTTATGTACATAGAATATAATTGAAATGCAAAAAAAATTATTTTAAGAAATTATAATATGTATGTACAACTATAACCACTTTTGATTTTACATATTATATTATTATGAATAGATTGACTATTTTAAAAGTTCTGTATTATGTATTATTTTTGTGAACCTTAACTACATTTGAGTTAACCTATAGGTGGTACCTACCACAATACATTTATTTCAATTTCCTTTTTTTTTATGTATTCTATTGGTTACAAATTGTAAAAATATTAATATATATATATATATACTGTTATATTGAACCAGATCAACAAAAACAACATTTATCGTATTCTTCTTTATCAACACTGAAATAGTGTTACGCTATACTTTGACATAATTACATTTATTATACATACATCACAAGCAATAGTATTACGACATTTTACTCATGACAATATTTTATATATATGTAATATTGAGATTTTAAATAACTATTGACTTTTTTTTGTACAACTTTCTGTTCTGAATATTTTTGATACATACATACATAAATGTTGTTTTCAGTTACATAAATTCGAGGTACGTCAGCCCACCAGAAGCCGTCTGGAGGTTGTTTGCGTATAAACTACACGACATCAGTCACACGGTAGTTAGACTTCCAGTTCACCTAGAAAACTACCACAACGTGTACTTTGCGCGTGGACGAGAACTACAGGAGGTACAAAACAACGCCCTACCTCGAACAAAACTCACGGCGTTCTTCGCGCTTAACGAGAGAAACGTTGATGCAAGACAGTATCTGTACCACGAGATACCGATACATTACACTTGGCAAGCATCGTCAAGAGAGTGGAGACTGCGGCAAAGACAGGCACGTAGCGAGACGTTGTCTCGGATGTACGTCGTAAACCCACTGGATAGAGACCGTTTTCATCTACGACTGCTACTCTTGCACAGAAGAGGCCCACGGTCTTTCCGAGACTTGAAGACTGTAAACGGGGTCGTGCATACCACATACGCGGCCGCCGCCATTGCGTTGGGATTGTTGGAAGACGACGAAGGGTGGCGGGCGTGTATGACAGAATCATCGGCGTTGGACACAGCCACTCAACTGCGTTATCTTTACGTCACGATACTATTGTTTTGCCATCCCGCGGACCCCGCGGATCTCTACCGGCGGTTCGAAGTCAACATGATGGAAGACTTCATTCGGCGCTTTTAAAACGTCGACCGCGCGAGGGCGGCGTGTCTCAAAGCAATCGGAGACCTACTTCGTGCACGCGGAAAATCGCTCGACGACTACGATCTACCCAATCCAGACGAAGATCTACTGGGACCGGATCAAGACGACCTAATGATTGGTGCAATAGACGCGGCCGTTGTCTGGCAACAACGATTGCGCGACTTGAACGACGAACAGCGAACGGTCTACGATAGAGTGATGACGGCCGTCGAAGACAACCGCAACGTCCAGAAAATGTTCTACGTCGACGGGCCAGGAGGCACGGGAAAAACGACGCTATACGGATGCCTAATATCGTCGCTTCGTAACAGACAACGAACTGTGTTGAGCGTGGCATACACCGGGATCGCCGCATCCCTCATGGAGGGCGGCATGACTGTGCAC
Organism: Macrosiphum euphorbiae; assembly: GCA_949089665.1. Classification (NCBI taxonomy): domain Eukaryota; kingdom Metazoa; phylum Arthropoda; class Insecta; order Hemiptera; family Aphididae; genus Macrosiphum; species Macrosiphum euphorbiae. The sequence continues at coordinate 42,485,832 of CARXXK010000001.1, read as the reverse complement.
TCGACTTTCGGATTGCCATTGGGAACGCTGACCGAACAGTCTACTTCGAGCATCAAGTTGCAGTCTTTGCGCGCGCAAAGGATACGCGAAGCTTCGCTGATTGTCTGGGACGAAGCGCCCATGTCCCCGGGCATACAATTCACGGTGGTCGATCGCTTGCTCAAGGACATCATGGGATCGGCGCTACCGTTTGGTGGTAAACCAATACTGTTAGCTGGCGACTTCAGGCAGATATTGCCCGTCGTTCGCCGGGGGAACAGGAGCTCCATCGTCATGTCATCTATCAAACAGCACTCATTGTGGAGAGACTTTCAACAGTTTCGGCTGACGAGGAACATGCGCGCCAACAACGACGCCGACTTCGCTGCTTGGCTACTTCAGCTCGGTAACGGTCAACTGCCGTCGGTCGACGGTATTCCGGACACTGTCGAAATCCCACCGCAACTGGTTTGCGACGTTGTGGATTTGACCGATTTTGTCTATCCGCAGCAAATGTCGTTGGCCAACGTCGACGAGTTCGCTCGGAGAATCATACTGTGTCCCCGCAACGAGGAATGCCACCAAATAAATTCCACAGTGCTACGACGCGTCACGGGCGCCCTAATGACGTACTCCTCCATAGACACAGTGGTGATCGACGACACCGACGAAGCGGCAAACTACCAGACAGAGTTCCTCAACGCTCTGCAACCGAACGGGCTACCGCCACACAAGTTGACGCTCAAGGTCGGTTCGATCGTCATGTTGCTGAGAAACATTGATACGAACCGACAACTGTGCAACGGGACGAGGTTGGTGGTCACCGAACTGCGGCCACACAACTTCAAGGCGAGGAGGTTGTCCGGCGCCGATGACGCGCAGGACTACATAATTTTACCCGCCACTTCGATGATTTCCGGTGAGGAAGACAATTTGCCTTTTCGAATGAGGCGGATTCAATTCCCAGTACGGTTGTCCTTTGCCATGACAATCAACAAATCTCAGGGTCAAACGTTTGACCGAGTCGGTTTGCTCCTGCCGTCTCCCGTCTTCAGCCACGGGCAGCTGTATGTTGCATTTTCAAGAGTAAGTGATGCGCAATTCGTCATAGTCGGCATGTACTGCGATGGAAATGGTCGATTCGTCACCAAGAATATCGTGTACGCAGAAGTTCTCTGATGCGATTACGGGTAGTTATATAGTTAATGTAATTATACAATGTTCACCCGAGGGATCTATGTAACCTCCCCCGGGGCCTTTGTGACCCCCCCCCCCACGGTGCCTTTGTGACACCCCGGGGTCCTTTGTGAACCCCCCACGGTGTCTTTGTGACTCTGTGCGGAGAGAAAGTTTGACAACCTCCACGTGGTCTCTCTGGATGCGATTAGACTTGACTGTGTATTCGTAACTAATGTCAAACGTTTGGTTAAATTTAAAAAAAAAATAACTAAGATACTTTTCAACACAATTAATTCAATCTATAACAATTTAAATATGATTTTATTTGATTTATTATAACAATTCATTTGTATTCAATCTGTATTCATTTTTTGGTAACTTATATTATATTCATAATCACTAATCACTAATATCTATTAAAATTTAGAAAAAAAAAAGCTAAGGGACTTAGGATTTTGTTTTTATTCATTATATAATAATAAATAACTGTTAAACACAATTCAATATGTACAGTTTTTTAAATATGTAATGTAGTAACAATTTAAATATGATTTTGTTTGATTTGTAACAATTAATTTGTATTCAAACTGTTTTCATTTTTTGGTAACTTATATTATATTCATAATCACTAATATCTATTAAAATTTAGAAAAAAAAAAGCTAAGGGACTTAGGATTTTGTTTTTATTCATTATATAATAATAAATAACTGTTAAACACAATTTAATATGTACAGTTTTTTAAATATGTAATGTTAGTAACAATTTAAATATGATTTTATTTGATTTATATTATAACAATTCATTTGTATTCAATCTGTACTCATTTTTTGGTAACTTATATTATATCATAATAACTAATATCAATTAAAATTTAGAAAAAAAAAATCTAAGGGATTTAGGATTTTGTTTTTATTCATTATATAATAATAAATAACTGTTAAACACAATTCAATATGTACAGTTCTATAAATATGTAATGTAGTAACAATTTAAATATGATTTTGTTTGATTTGAAACAATTAATTTGTATTCAAACTGTTTTTATTTTTTATAAATTATTTTTTATAAATTATATAATATATATATATATATATATATATATATACTACTAAGTACTAACTAATGTTTGGTTAAAATTTAGAAAAAAAATAGCTTAATACATATACTTCAATATCACATTATTTTATTTGTAAAAATGTTTTGTATATGTTACGTTTGCTTTTATGAACGACTTCAAAACGCAGTTTTACATGTAATAAATAAAATTTGATAAATTTATACTATTTGAACAACTTATTAACTCTTTTCTTTACTTACACCACTACTAAGGTATCAGTAACATTTATATGTGTCAGATTGTATTTGTCTTAACACTGTTATGACCATAGACGCAATTGATAACATTTCAAAATTTCATTGACTATTATTATGATATAGGTATTTAAGGTACTATTAAGTTGTAGGAAAAGATGGAGGGATATCGGTGGCAGAGCCCCCCCCCTGATCACTTTAGTCTATATACAACTATACATAAATCTAGCACACCCATAAATTTCACCCAAATTGCGCCTATGGTTAAGATCTATGCTATACTTACTAACATTTAGTTACAGGTTTTCACCTGTGTACATTATGGGTTTTTTTTTTTTTAATAAAAAAAAAAAAAAATATTTTCATACAGCTTTCTAGCTTTTATTATTAGATTAGATAAACTGTTGTGTGATTAATAACTTTTTGAGCACCAAAGTTTGGTTGCGATGTCCTAACGGTCAATATCACCAATACGAAACTTGATATACATTACTACATTAGCATACCTACTTCACCATTTAAGTACACATACATTAGACATATCATATACGTTCTTCTGATACTTAAGGCAAGAAACTAACATACAAATAAAAAACAAATAAATGTGAAAAAAAAATGGTTTTTATTTTTTTATTCAGCTGAAAAACATAAAATAAATTAAATATAAACACAATTTGGTGTACAGTGAAGTTTCCAATTGAATACTTACAATCCCTGGTGTGACCACTGGAATGATGTGAGTCCTGCAAATTACATGATTGTTAAAATCAACACACAAATAATTTAAACTTGCTTTACTTACATCATTGGTGACGCCAACGTTGGCCACCATCCCGGTGATCTCCTCAACGTTGGCGTCGTCCCTGCTTGATAGCTCTTCCACCACCACCACCTGCTCCTCGACCTCCATTTTGTCATCTGGAGCTGACGGTGATGGTGGATGTCTCACGCGGTTTGGCTTACGGGGGGCTGAAAAAATAATGATTATCAAAACAAATGATTAACAATACACATGAAATGTACACACTCACCGAGACAATCCCGGGCAAGGTGCCCGTATCGGGAACAACTATAACAACCTGGAACATAAAATGGACGATACACCTATTAGTAATGGCACTTAATAGTAATTAGTATAAATCTACTCACGTCTTTTATTGATTTTTTTTCGCGGCCCTATATTCGCGGCCTTAATCCCCCTATACCGGTTGTGGTTAGGGGGATTTCTGACTGGTTCGCTTTGCTGGTATACGGGTGCATTAAACACCCGTACACCAGCACCGCTAAATGTCATTTTCAAATTTTGTATGAATTTCATTCTACATTTCAAAAACAAAACAAATTAAAAAAAGTTACGGCACGGTTATTGAATATTGGTAGTGCGCTAACAAACACAATTATTTACTTTTAAAAAAATTAGTCATGTGCCAAAAACTTAATCAGAACACATGACATACAGTAATCATAGAATATTAGGTAAAGTTAATTCAACAAAAGCTTGAGTTTTCAAACACATAATATTCTACAGACGCGTGCACGTAGTCCAGATAAGTGGATACCCGCATAATATTATATTGTCTCCGTCTTACACGAATGTAGGAAAAAAAAGCCACCGAAAAAAAAGCCACAAGAAAAATAATCAAAGGAAAAAAAATCCACGAAAATAATAGTAATGAATGTATTGATTTTACAATGTGTATTTTTATTATAAATTTAATAAATTTACTTATTTAATATTTTTAACTTCTACTTTTCTGGTGGGAAAATATTTAAATTCAAATTTTATACTACCTATGTAATAATATAACTTAATATTGGTTCATATTGCAACATGTACTTTTGAAAAAAATCACCCTGTACAAAGTATATAATAATCAAAAAAAAAGTAAAACAAGGTTTATTGAGGTATAGTATAACTTAATATTAATTATAGTTCATACTGCAACAGTGCGGCATGTAGGTACCTACATTTAAAAAAAAAATCACCCTGTACATAGTAGATACGTTAAAAATAACTAGGTGTAAGAAATAAATCAATCAATTGATCATCAAAAAAATAAAGAAATTGCCCACCTCTTTTTCCTCCTGAACAATGGAACACTCATAATTTGACGTTAGCAGATAGTGATCGTACAAATAACCAAACCGAAGGTTGGAATAACCGTTTTTCTAGACTGGTCGGCCACAAGCATCCAAGTATTTGGGTGTTAATAACTAAAATTAGGTTAGAAATTGCTTCAGAGGAAACCAAGTTGGCACAGCAAACTCTAGGATTATTAAGTGACAAAAGAAATTTACCACAATATGAAAAAAGCCAAAAAATATTGAAAAATCTCTGTTTGAAATCAAAGAAGAAAACAAAAGCTTACCAGAATTTTTGACAGCAGTAGCACACACAATACGTTTTTATTGATTTTTTTTAAAATTTTTTATTTGACTATTACCTTTATGTTTTTGTGTATTATTATAACGTGACTTTTGCATACATAATTTTTAACTGCAGTAGCACTACTTTGCATACTACTAGCATATTTTTGTATATAAACTTTGTACTATTTTACTATTTTATAACTAAAAACGTTTTAATGTTGAATAATAAATAATAACATAACCTTAGCGGCTTAGCTGTGTATAAACAATAAACATGTGTGTTAAACATTTAAAAAAAAATTATTTAAAAATTATTAATTTATAATTATTATAAAATTTGGATTTTTTTTCCGTGGCTTTTTTCCTGACTACCGTCTTACACACGTGCGCAACAATATCTATGTTCTCTAGATCGACTATTTATGATATTACAAATTTTAAGCGAGTTAGCACAGTTATAACAAATATAAGACAATGATGCACAGATAATTTTCTTACCACATGACAATTCGATAATACCTAATAGGTAAATTCACTCGAAAATTACAACAAATAGCACACTATTAAAAGAAAAACAGTAAAAGAAAATCATATTTCACCCGCGCAAATCAAATATAACACGACATACAGTAATCATAGAATATTAGGTAAAGTTAATTCAACAAAAGCTTGAGTTTTCAATCACATAATATTCTACAGCTGTGGTCCAGTTAAGAGGATACCCGCATAATATTATGTTGTCTCCGTCTTACACACGTGGGATATAGTTAATTATCGATCGACGGTTTCAATAGTGTGCTATATATTAATTTTACAGTGGACTCAACTATTATTATTATTGATTGAAAACTAATATAAGAACATAATCTGTGTCCTCTCGATCGATTTTTTACGACATCTGAATTTTTAAACGAACTATGTGTATGTGTAATGTAAAATATAATGTAAAATATAAAATAATAATGCACAGATAATTTCCTAAATAAAATAATAATGCACAGGTAATTTCCTAAAATATTTATAAAAACCAATTACGAACAGCGCACTATTTAATCTGGTCAACTAAAATTTACTACGGAATACGATTTACACTCATTCAAATGCACACGTGCCGATAGCCATACATTCAGGCATCATAAACAACTAAACGAAATTATTGTATAATAAAGGGGTGTTTAAATATTGATCGAAATACAATTAAATATATTCTATAAGTATTAAAAAGTGTTTGAGCATAAATCATTTTACTCAAGCAAGTTAAACAAACATGAAAAAAAAACGGGACACAAGGCCAGTATAAGAAGGTACATATAATAAGCAATTAAATACGTTTACTTACTCGAACAGCGTCCAAATGTCAAATGAAATATGTCCAACGTTTGTCACCGATCATACAGCCTGTCCGCAAAAAATGGATTTCCCATCACTCCATTAAATTAGATGCGACATCGGTCGTATCGACAATTACCCGATAACGCGAAAGCTTCGTGTGAGAGAGATCGATAGTGACTACAGGTAGACAAACAGAGACCGTCACGATACACGCGCCTTAGATATCATCATTATTGGTCATTAGTCATTACACACCGTTCGACCGAATTATACGTTTTTACGCTGACATAATTTTTCCCTTCAGAAATTATTATGTTAACAATATCATACTTATGAATACACGTATAGACATACTAATTTTTTAACGTATACGAAAGGTATAACCGCGTACGATCCATATTATATTTGTTAACGATGGCTGTAACATTTAAACTATTACTGTGACATTTAAACTACAGTACCTATCTGCAATACATACCTGATATACCGTTGAAAATTGTACGCGATCGACGACCTCGGAGTACCTACCTGGGCGTCTTCTATGAACGTACATCGAATATTACATGAGGCATCCACTTGCTAGACATTCCAACACGATTTTAAACTTGACATTTTGCTCCACAAACAAAAAAGGCACCGGACATGCAACGGAAAACAGCACTGACACAGAAAGGTCAAAAATTTAAATATTCCCGCCAAACCACCAAGCGCTATCACTAATCATTATCAGCCATACATAAACATAGATATTAAAGAATGGATAGGCCATTAATTGTCGTTATCACATACTCGACTACATCATTAACATTCTACTACGACCACAGTAAGTTGTAGAACTACGACAAAGTCGGATTGTTCGTCATTCATATAGGTAGATGGTAGTCGAGTTTCACTTATAGGCTATAGCCGTTTAATGTCTGTAATACTTGCCCACCTCATTTTCTGTTGCACACATAGGTGGACAACTTCAAAGTTAATCGATTTTCACTTCAGAATTCAGGTTACTGACTTGCTAGACACTCCAACACGGTTTTCGGCTTTACATTTTTTACATTTACACATATTTACACATAGTAGTTACGGAAATTTACACATAGTAGTTACGGAAAAGCACCGGGACATATACGTTGGGGAATCGTATCATTGTATTGCTGACTTTCATGGACCATGGGAGATTTGTAGACATTAAAACTCGACTTTTAAACTTTCCCGCCTTCGAAACGCGACCGCCAAAGAGCCAGAGAGTCTTATCACAAATTCCTATCACCAAGTCACCTCCGACTACCAACCTATCACCTTCATTATAATTCGACTATGTCTCCAAAATAGATACTCACTTACAAGTAACACTGGGGGGTCCGGGGGTCAGGCCGGATCAAAAAACCCAGACCGAAGCGAAACGACAAAGATGTACCACCGCCCACACAGTCTTTCGGCGGATGACAAACGCCAGAATCTAGTATTATTATAAGACGGTTAGTGATTAGTAGATACTAGATAAGACCGTTTAGTGGAAGTGGAATGAACCAAATACCAATGCATTATGCATTTTAGCATTTGTTAGAATCTATTTTTATTCATTATCATAATATTATTTCCCAATACAATATTACCGTACTTTCGACTGTATTGTGTACCGGGTGTTCGGTACTTCGGTCGTGCGGAGGAACTCTTCAAAGTGAGGAATGATGGACACAAAACAATATAATAGATATTAATTAGAAAAGTATCACATTTAAATTTATTATATGGAGATATAGTTCTTGATTCATCACAACTTTTTTCTCCAGATAGTTTTTTTTTTTTTTGAAATACGTTTTCTAGGAAAATCTACCTCAATATTAATTAAATCTTCTTCACAAAAATGATTATTTATTTTTTTACAAAAATGTTGACATTTTTTATATAAATTCAATACATATTCATCAGTTCTTTTTTTCTCAATTTGTTTTTTTTAAGTAGCTATCATATTCCATGCTTGTAAATAATTTTTAGTTTTAGTTTGTAGATAAATAGATACTGGAGTTGTGGCTGAATAAATATCAAGCAATAAATTAGATATACATATTATTTCAAATCTTGACCAATAACTAATTAATGATTTAGCAATGAATTTGGATTGTGTATTAAAATTTCCATGACAAACTGTGGTTAAAAATGTTAATTAAGTTGCAAATTTGGTGTTTTCAACTTCTTTATCGGTTTTGAAGATATTCAGTTGTAAATCCATAACTGAAGATAAAGCTTTATCTTTACTCCACCAACGAGTTGCTCCAATTTTTTGGAGTTTATAGAGTTTATCATGACCAGTATGTTTTACACTAGTAATAGATGTCAAAGTTTCCATTCGTTTGTGGGAATCTGATAAAAAAAATATCAGATTGCTCTACCAAACCAAATAAGTCTTCAGCCTAATTAATATTAGTACAACATTCACTCATTACTAAATTCAAAACATTACAGTGTGTATACACAATGTTTGAATTTACACTTTTTAAATGGGCTTGTAAACCTTTATAAATACTTTTCATGTTGGCAGCACAATCGAATGAACATGCAACAATGTCATTTAACTTTAACCCTAGTTTTTGTAATTCTTCTTTTAATAAGTTAAAAAGGCCAATACCACTAGAGTCAATGCAAACAACCAGACTTAGTAATTGTTCTTGCACGACACCATGGGAAATATACCAGACGCATATTGCTAATTGATCCATAACACTTACATCCTGGGTGCTATCAATCATTATACTAAACTTAGTACATTCTTTAATTTCTCTAACAATTGTACCTTGAATTGCTGCTCCAATTAGTATAATTATGTTATTATTTATAAAATGTTTGGACATAAATGTAATCAAAGATTCACGACCTTTTTTAGAATTAGCTTTTACACTAAGTGTAATTGACTTATTAACATGTTCATTTAAAATAGTATCATATTTAGCATTTAACATAACTAGTTCTAAAAAATTACCATGGTTTTCTTCGACATTTCTTAAAGCATATGCTGCTTCATGTTTACCTCGATATGGGATACCTTGACGGCCAATAAAAATAACAATATCTATTAGTCGTTCAAGCACTTTTCTTCGACTTTGTACTTCTTGAGACTTTTTTGCCATGGAGATCACGATTTATAATACATTCAATATCTTTATTTAATTTAAAACAAACAGCAGTACAAGAAAAATTCTGATGGAATATTGAATTTTCATGTCTTATTATATCACGATAAAAGCATTTCTGCATTTTTATACCAGCTTAATACCCACTTATGAACTTTGATACTTTTTCTCCATAATTAACTGGCTTTCCATAAGCTATACAATTTGAACAAAAAAAACACTCCATGTCTGTACAGTATGAAATCCATTTTCTTTGAACTACTTCGCCATTTGGCAACTCTTTATAATAAATTCTTTAAAATTAAGTTTACTTTTAGAAGTTGGAATCATAGGTTGTATTGGATGCTTGGAGAAGAAATTATTTTTAACAGCAATGGAGTCATTTTTTGAAGGGCGAATAAAATGTACAATATTTGAATTTTTATACTTTTGATTATTTTCATTTAAATCATTCTCATCCATATAGCTACTTTCAGGCATTTCATCATCTACACTGTAGATATCATCTAACTGTAGATTCTATAGTATCTATTAGAGGTGGGTCGGTCGTGACTGACCGAATCAAAATGAACGAATCATTCAAGTGACCGTATCGCGACCGAATGATGTACCAAAAAGTATTCGGTCTTTCGGTCAAATCGGTGTTTCGGTTAAATCGATCTTCGGTCAAACGACTCGTTTGACGGTTTTTAATGAAATTATTCTTTCAGACTGAATCGGATCGGACCGAGTCGAATAGAATTTATTATTTTATTATTTAACACACTGTTAACTGTTAAGGACGTTGGTCACACTAACGAGTTACAACATATTTTACAATTTATTGCAGACTGATATCTTAAATCGTGATATATTATACTGATATTATCACGTATATATTATTTTATTGATCACTATACTATAGTTACTAGTTACTAATTTAGGTTACGTTATTACTTATTATATTTTATTTTTTATGTAATGCTGTTAGATGTTAATTAATTGTTAATATTGTTACTTGTTAGTTACACTTATAACCACAGAGGGAAGAGGTAAGGTTGCAGACCAACCAAATGACACAAAATATACAAATACGAAATCACAAATTTTCAATAAAAAAATTTGAACAACCTGTTAATAAAATAAAATTTTTCTTTTTACATGTTGTACTCATTAATTTATAACAACTGTAAATAAAAATATAAATAAAAAAATAACTTTAATCTAAATTATGATTTAGAAACAACAACTTCTCAACTTTGTCAGTCGTTAGTCTTGACCGTATCTCCGTCAACAATATGCCAGCCTTGGAGAAAATGCGCTCGCATGGAACTGATGTGGCCACAACGCATAACCTACGACAAACTAATTGGTAGAGTTTTGGATAAATTAATTTGCGTTCATTCCACCAAACTAATGGATCTTCCGTTCTTTTTAATAAAGGTTCAGCAATGTATCGATCCAGTTCTAATATACCAGCCAGGGGCGTACCTAAGCGGGGGTTTTCGGGTCCGGACCCCCCCCCCCCCCATTGAGATATCTACATTTACACAATTGTTTAATAGTAAATCGTATAATAAGAGTATTACAGTGTATTTTAATATTTCCCATTATCTTCAGTATACAAAGGCTATAGATTATAATATATTATAATGTATAAACCGTGTTTAATTTATACCAACGACTAGGTACGACTGATTGTCTTATTGTGTGCTGATACCACGAACTGATTAGATTAATATTTATGGCGCGAAGTGTTATCAGTGTTATCACAGAATTATTGTAATCGTACAATTGAATTTTCACAACAGTAATTTTTATAATAAAATTTAAACATTTAATGTTATATTTGAGATTAATGTATTTAGTGTATTTTTGAATGGAATTGAAATAGAATTATATACAATTTTATTATATAATTTAAAATGAGTGCTATAAGCAAATTAAAAAAATTCTTATACACTCCAAAGCGTCAAGAGCCAGAACCTGAAACTAGTTCTTTATTCAGTGATGAAGGTAAGTTTAACTAAATTAATAATTATTGTTTATTGGATACTTCTAACCTAATAAACAATAATGTAATCTAATATAATGGTAAAGTAAAAAAATAATCACTGAAAAATTAATGATCTACATAGGTAGTTATTGAATAGTTAATTGTTATTGATTTTTTAATATCATATACTGTTTACTTTAAAGATGCTGGTAGTGACAAAACAAAAAATTTAAAAAAAAAATCAAAAATTTTGGATTATTTTAAGAATAAAAGTGAAGATCTTAATGAAGCTGTAGCCCATATGGATATAGCTCATGTAAATATTCATAATCCTCAGGTTAGTAAATTTAGAATTATCAAAAATTAAAATTAAAATTTTAAAATGTTTATAATATTATATTTATAGTGCTCAAGAAATAATGATGTAAATAATTTAATCAGTATTGGCAATAATGAGTTAAATGTTCAACGACTAATTGATACTTCAAGTGTAAATGACATTTCTTTACTTGTTAATAATAGTGACTTAAGTTTACAAGAAAAACTTGAATTTATGAATAAAATTTGGGTACCTGATTCTAATTATAATTTTCCTTTAAAAACTTTTGGAGTAAAAAATCTTAAGTTTCAACTTAATTGGTTACAAAAATGGAAATGGCTTACTTACTCAAAAATTTTGAATGGAGCATTTTGCAAATTTTGTGTTATATTTTCTCAAAAAGAAGGAGGGATTGGAAAACAAAGTTTAGGAAGCTTATGCACCAAAGAATTTTCAAATTGGAAACATGCTATTGAGAAGTTCAATTATCACGAAGAAACTTGTTATCACAAAGCATGCATTGAAAATTATAAAGTAATGTCCCAAAAATCGTATGTCCCAGTAAATACTCAGTTAGATAAAGTAGCTGTTGCTGAAATGATTGAAAATAGGAAATTAATAAGACCTGTTATTGAAAGTATACTTGTGTGTGGACGCCAAGGACTGGCATTAAGAGGGCATAAGGATTCTGGACCTTTATCAATTGAGGAAGAACCTATTGAAAACGATGGTAGTTTTAGGGCTATATTAAGATATGGACTAAAAATGGCATCTTTAGGTAATTATGATTTACAGCTTATAAGAGAACGTTGTAAACGCAATGCACAATACTTAAGCCCAAAAATCCAAAATGAAATCATTTATACATGCAACAAATTAATACTCGAAAGGATAGTAAAAAGAATTAATTTATCTAAAGGTTTTTGTGTACTTGCTGATGAAACTGCTGATATTGGAGGAATAGAGCAATTTTCAATCTGTGCTAGATACATTTATAATGATGAAATACAAGAAGATTTTTTAAACTTTGTTCCATTGCATAACACTTCAGGAGAAAATTTAGCAAATACATTGTTAGACAGCTTGAAAAACTTTGGTATTGATTTACAATACCTAAGAGGTCAGGGTTATGATGGGGCAGCTGCAATGAGTGGCCGGTTTAATGGTGTCCAAGCTATAGTAAAAAAACATTATAAAACAGCGGTATATATTCATTGTAGTGCTCATGTTTTAAATTTAGCTATTTGTAGTGCTTGTGAACTATCTAGTATCAGAAATACAATAGGCACAATTGAAGCAGTGTATAACTTTATGAATACACCAAAAAGACAATGTGTACTACAAAATGAAGTAAAAAGTAAAATTCCTGATTCTAAAAAAGAAAAATTAAAAAAAATGTGTGCTACAAGATGGGTAGAAAAACATAATTCTATCAGAACATTTGTAGAATTACAACCAGCTGTAATTAGTTCATTAGAAGTAATGAGTGGTTGGGTTGATAGAGAAACTTCCACAAAAGCATCACAATTGCTTCTGTCGCTTCGTGATACAACATTCAATGTCAGTTTAATGGTTATTGATGAAATTTTTAAGCATACATATGTGTTATGTAAATCATTACAAAGAGAAAACATTGATTTACTTGAAGCAATTAATCTGGCTGAGGATTTAACTAATGAGATACAAACAATGAGACAAAATACTGATGCAGTCTTTTCAGTTATATTTAAGAACTTGGAAGAAAAATCTGAATGTCTTGATATACAAATTTGTATTCCAAGGACCTGTAAGCGTCAAATCAATCGCTGTAACATAATTAGTAAATCTCCAGAAGAATACTTCAAAATATCAATATTTATACCATTTTTGGATTACTTTTTAGATCAAATAAATAGTCGTTTTATTGAACACAAATTGGTTTTAAAAGGTTTTAAAATGTTATTTAAAAATGAATTGGACAATAATAATAACGACATTTTACAATTGATAGATTTTTATAAAGATTCGGATAATTTAAGTGAACCTGATATTGTAATGGCAGAAATTAAGATGTGGAAAAATGTCTTAAAAAGAACTGAAGAAGATCAAAAGCCAAAAACTGTAATACAATTTCTACAATTTTGTGATGAAGACTTGTTCCCAAATATATACAAGTTAATAAAAATATTATGTATATTACCAGTCACGACATGTACTTCTGGGAGAAGTTTCTCTTCATTAAGAAATCTTAAAACATATCTCAGAAATACTGTATCGGAAGACAGACTAAATGGACTTGCAATGCTTAATATTCATCGAAATGAAATCTTAACACCAGATGATATAATTGAGGAACTTGTAAAAAAAAACAGGAGATTAAAATTTTAAAATAATTATAAGTTAAAAAATGTAATTTTTATAACATTTTATTACCAAATAAAAATTGATTTAAAATTATAGTACCTACCTATTGTTATAAACCTTTCTGTATATGTGCTGTGAGTGTTTGTATAACTATTGACTATTGTAACTATAGTCTATATTATAGTTATTAACAGTAATATGTTTGTAATGAATTAAACTATAATTATGATTAGAGAACAGATAAAATAAAAATTTTGGACCCCCCCCCCAATAAAAAAATCCTGGGTACGCCTCTGATACCAGCTACTGTCACATTCGAACCACCACTTACTGCAGTAACTCTGGTATCAAAATCCTTCCAAATAGTCTCCGGTCCTGAAAGTGGACCAATACCTACTGTTGTTCCTGGTTCTTGAGCATCTTGTCCGATAGGTAAATTTTGCACTTTCCTTGACAACGATTGATATGCCGATTGGTACTTGTCATTATTTGGAAACCCTTGTTTTTTGAAGCGTGGATCTAATAATATCGATTGCATCACAACTTCATAAGTTTCGAGCTGGTCAAATCTTGAATGCAATTTCTCTGATAGAATTTTTGCCACTGAACAAATTTCAGTTGGCATTGTACGGTTATTAGTGTACCCTGATACATAGTTCACAATTGCCCTTGAAAATATCGTAACTTTTGATATAGATACATAATTCTCTGAACTTATTTCATTAGTTACATCATAGAAAATTTTTAATAATTGACAAAGCACTTTCAAGACATTCCACTCATCAAATGTGATTGTGTTAAGATCATTATTAATAATGGCTAATGTAAATAAAACTGGCTCTTTTATTTTCAAAATTCTATCAACCATAACAGTAGGAATAAGAAGAGAGTTCTGGAACCTCAACCTGCTGGCTCATCCCTATACCCGTCTGCTCAACCCACTACACCGTCTGCTCAACCCATGGTTGCTCTCTGCTCAACCCATGGGTTGAGCTAACTATCACGCACGTATAACATATGCCCCCGCCACTCCGCTCTTCCCTATACCCCCTGCACATCCCTATACATTGACGGCTGCTGAACCCACCATATATCACACACGTTAACGATGTACCCCCGCCACCTATGACCACCGCTCGACATTGCCGCCGCGCTTGGAAAATAATTTAAAAATTTATCCGTCAGACCGGGATTCGAACCCGGTTCCCTTGCATGATAACTGATAAGCGACCACCGTACCACTGGGCCGCCTACCCGCATTTGTTTGAGAAGGTATATTCTATCTCATTTAACTGGCGTTTACGACGTCCGCTTACGTACGCGAAGTATAATTTCCCCCGCCACTATACCATACCAAGAGCCGCCGCGAACGCGCGCGCGAGCTATCCGGTGCGTTATCAGTTATCACAGTGACTTTAACACAAAATAATCTACTGGTATATTTTTAACAATAAACGTTCAACACGCTGATTACAATATTTTGAAAAATGACACACCCGACTGCATTTTTATGGTAAGTACCTATAGTTTTTTTTAACTATTTATAAATTATTATACTCTATTAAATTCTCTAATGTTAGGATGGGTGCACCAGATTATGTGCCCTCCGATGAAGATGAAGAAGATACCACATTATCAATAACTCGGACGCTGGATGAGCCTCTCACGATGGATGTTGTGGAAAAGGACTCACCCATAATATCATTAACTATGACGACGGAGACGGAACAATTGCGAGGTCTTGGGGAATTTTATAATGCATTAACAAAACGTTACACCCTAAATCACGAGCTTAATAAACATAACGATTCATTTTTTATTAACAATAGAATTATGAATCATGTGAATAATTTTACTTCAACTAACTATGCACATGAAAATTTATTATGGGAGGAGAGTACTAATTGCTCTCGTAATTTTACTGTTACACGTAATACGGTTACCAGAAAGTTGAGATTTAAACCTCTTCTTTTAGCTTCAGGGTCATATATGGTGTCAACCGAATTACCGATAATTAGAGCTAATTATTTCTGTTATACATACAGCGAGTTGTTATATATATTATATGTCGCGAACCTGTTTAGTGGAAACTCGAGCCTGATTTTAGCATCATATCTAGAAACAAAATACACTGAAAGAAAAATCCTGATCATATTAAAAAAAAACTAGGTTGGTTTGACAATTATCTTGTTGCTATTTAGCCGACAAGATTTTTGTCAAACCAACCTATGTGAAATTGTAATTATGATAAGATGATAATTAAAAATTATTCTAGTTATATTGACAATAATTCTTATTTGTTTGACAATATAATCTTGTTGCTTTTTGACAAGATTCTTATCAAATCAACAGGATATTCTACTGTTGTTATGATAATTTTCTATTTATAATTATTGATAAACTAATTATCAATATAACAATGCATATTGTCAATACTAAATGAGACGATAAGCCCCACCCCCTCGGTTATAGTGGATTTCAGAAGCCTAATATATCTGAAAATCAAAAAGGCCGTTCAAAAAATTCTGAATGTCCAGCTAATGTTAAGGCTGTTATTAAACTGGACACAGTATCTACAAGGAAGAAAGATCCATTTATTAAGGTATTTATAAATTCAATTAAACTCATAATTAATTTTTTTGTCTTTTTGTTTAGCTTGTGAATTTGTCCAGATCATCTATGGTAATATATTATTCTGATACTATTTTCATTTTCATTTTCATTTTCGCAATTAGTTTTTTTTTTTGCAGACTCCAAATATGTGTTAAATTTGTGAAATAAATATGAATTCTACATTTTTACAGATTGATTGACAAGTCATAGTAAAATAAGGCCATAACATTTCTAAGATTTTAAAATATAAACAATTTATGTTATGTCTGACTGATAAAAATAAATTGGTACTTTAAATTTGTGTTCATTATTTACTAACAAATAATACAGACTGTATTATACAGTCTTTATTGTATTACACTGTATATAGTTACTTTAATGATGTGATTTAAAAATTAACAACACTTAATATGTACTTAACAATTGGTAATAAGCAATAATAATACAAGCTTTACAATAAATAGATATTTAATATTTATATTACAGAAAGGTTTAGTATGTTACATAGAAATATATAAAATTAATTAATTTTTGTTCATTATTTATTAACAAATAATACAGTCTATATTGTATTACACTGTTTCTGGTATAGTATTGTAAACAATACATCCACAATATTTTCCAATTAATGATGTGATTTAAAAATTAACAACAGTTAATAATTGAAAATAAATAATAATAATAATATAAGCATTACAATAAATATATAATATTTATATTACAGAAAGGTTTAGTATGTTGTATAGAAATATATAATCATCATACCCATACTATAAAATCTGCTGAAAGTCTCAGATTTATTCCGGTTGGTGATGATGTAAAAAATATGTTTCATGAGTATTTTGATTCTGGAATGGGTATAACTGAATCACAAAAATATCATGAACAATTATTGGAGTTAAAAGAGGATTTCACGTTGGAACATTTTGCTAATGGAGGCATTAATACATGTTATCGTACGGTTCGTTATTGGTATGATGTTTGGAGAAGTTTGAATTTAGGTCCACGTAGTGGTGTTGGATTAATTGAGGTAAATATCCAATTATAGCAATAAAGAATAGTATACTTACATAATATTAGATACAGATAATACAAATAAGTAAGGCTAGCATACATATTAATGTAGCTTTATTATTTTAATTTTAATATAGAAACTAAAAGAAAAACAAGAAATTTACAGTAAAAATGGCATTACTGTTTTATTCAAAGAAAATCCATTTGCTGTAATTGTTATAACACCCATTATTACCTATACACGTGATTTGAATTTTAACTGGAGAACTTATATTTTATTATTATTATGAATTGTAGAAATTGACTTGATGTACATACCTATACACGTGATTTGAATCATTTTATCATGTTATCACAAATGTAATAGGACCAATGAGAGCTCTCTATTTCCTATGGGTCTCTAGCAATGTATGGTTTGCTTATATGCTACCAGGTTCACGAATTAAGATATACAGGATACCGAACGAACGTGTGATAAGTGAGGCCCTAACCTTCTCACTTCTTGGCAGGGCCACTAACACCATCTAGTGTACTATTTACAAACTATGTCAATATTTAATTTCCCTCAAATTTTGAATTTTGAAATTATACAATATCACGTATTGTAATAATCTACATAAATCTTATAAATATTTATATTAAATGTTTATTACATTTTATAAACTTTAGAATTAATAGTAAGTAGTAACTACTCTTATTTAAATGTTGTACCTTTGATTTTGAAGTATATGAGAAAATAAAATTAGTTAGTCAAAATGTAATAACATTTTATGAATTAATTTAATTTTGAAGATTTTAAATCAAAGTTTGCAATGGCTGGATCAGTGGGAACATATGGTAGAACAGGGATTAATTGATGAAAAAGAATTTCTAACAAAAAATACAGCTGAATCGTTGAGGATAACTTTAAAGTCCACTATAGATTTAGTTATGTATCTATTGAAAGAATGTGATTTTAAATATGTTCTAACTTCAAAACTAAATCAAGATTCTTTAGAAGTAAGCTACTTAATAATTAAAAACTTCACGATAAAATACATTACATTTTGTTTCTTTTACATTATAGAAATTTTTTGGAATTATTAGGCAAACTTCAGGCCCTAATGATCACCCTTCTACACCAAACTTTCTTCATTTTTATAGATTACTATCCATCTATTCATTAGTAAAACCACCAAAGAGTGGAAATTGCACAATTTCATCAGGTAAACATAAACAATTTTAATATCTGAATATCTGATGGTAATAATAAATAATTGAATTATGAGTAAACAATGTCCACCACTTGATATTTCAGATACAGATTATATCCCAGTAATAACCGTTCAAGATTTAAAAAATTCAATAAAGGAAAATGACGAATCATTTGTTCCAGAGAAAAAAATACTTAATTTAAAAAACCATATTGATGCAATTATTGAAGAGGGAAAATGGGATATGGATGATGTATTCAGAGATACAGATTTTAAAGATGATAGGACGTTTGATTGTGTAGTATATTATTTGGCAGGGTACCAAAATGAAACTGAAATTTTGCTTGCAATATTTTTAATTTATAAAACATTATATTATATGTAGGTACTTTTTTTAGATATTTGGTCAGAAAATTATCTAAAAGAACCAAATGTGAAATATGCCTGTCTGGAATACGAAATATTGATGGTAAAACATGTAATCTAAATGAAGCTCAATTGATTCACCTCAAATCTAAAGGATTTTTAACTTACCCAGATGGAAACTTTTTCATGATAATTAGACTGATCGAGACTTCATTTGAAATCCATGCTAAGAGTCCTAACGTTTTTGATGACACAGTAGAGCATTTTTTTAATAATAATTATATAATACCTTTTCCATGCAATGAACACAAAACTGAAATTGTTGAATATATTTTTGAAGTTTACATTTATGAATAATAAAGAAAAAAAAGTGAAAATAAGGTAAAAAAGAAATTATCAAAATTATCTGCTACCTAATTTTTTAAGTTATATCTTATTAAAATATTATAATTTTATGTAAATAAAATTTGTTTAAAATAATAACAGTAACATTTTTAAAATATTATGCTTTGTTTTCTTGTTGTATGCTTCAAAGCTTCAAATTTCAATTTTTGTATCACACTTTCAGGTATAAGTATCATAAAATTATATTCAAGACAATACTGTATTAGTATTATTAATTATAATTGTAATTTGTATTAACTTGGTGGTGTAGTAAACCGACGTTTTTACACAAAAACGGCGTTCCAAAGGTTAGGTGGCCTGAACAACATCACGCCACCAAAATAGGCCACTGAGGCTGCCGCCTCATTGGTTAATACGGATCGACTACGCATCACGCCATTCCTATGACGTCAATCATCCTTTCCTAAATCCCGGGCATGTCTCATATAAATAGGGGCCCTGTTTCACAGACTTTTCAGACATAGAAGTAATTACCAGTGCTTTACAATACTTGTGTGGGTCGCGGACTAGAAACAGCCGCATTGCCGTCCACATCAAGTATAATTTCAATTACAACTATTCTCCGGTAGAATTATTATTCTGTCGACAAATTTTAAATTACTAAAATTAACTATATTATTAGTTTCGTGTTAATAAACATTATATCTATAATTAACTACATTTTGTGTTAAACTATTCTTACTCTACCTTCACTTCAACGACCATCCTCCGATTCATTGCGACGACGTGTACGTGCATTCGTCGTTAAAGAAGTGTGCAGTAACCAATCAAGTGAGAGCGACGGGTTACTACAGTGGCTATTGCTATTGGTGTTTTACATTTTGAACTAAATTAATTTACATGGTTTTAGTTGATTTTTATACCAATATTGTCTTTAAGCGCTAGTTGTCATGCCAAACAGTGAGAAGCGGGCGGCCTCGGAAAAATATTGATAAGACCTTTCCGTTCCGTATCCTGTATATCTTAATTCGTGACCAGGTTGCAAGTCTGATACAAAAACGTGTGGCGCGATCTGTACTATACCTGATGACAAAATTAAAATAAAATAAATATTTAAAGTGAATATAGAAAATAGGTACATACCATGAGCATTTTTCAAATGTTTGTTGAGGCTGGTCTTGTAACTGAACGTAATGCCGCACCTAATACACGGTATACGAATACCCTCGTGCGTTTTTTCGTGTCTTGTCAGATTACGTTTCGCTGTAAATTCCGAAGCACATTTGCTGCATTTGAACAATTTCGATTGTGTTTTTCGGTGAGCGATCAGATTTGACTCGTATACGAATCCCAAAGAACATTGCTCGCATTTAAACATTTTAAAATAAACGGATAAGAAAAAATTAATACGTTATATAATAATTACGTGCGTAGTATTAGCGCAGAGCGAACAAGATGTAGGTTAATATAATAGAGCACTATATCACCAACTGCGGACAGTAATGAATAGTGACTATTCATTCATTCAAAAATCCCTACCGCCGCCGTCGCCGCCACCACTGATCCCCGTCACGTGACAAAATACAGGGTCGTCGGATTGTCCTATATATCGGGTGTACTAATATCCGTATGGTATAGTGTTCAAACCATCTGTTAAAAAAAACTATGAAATCGGGCTCAAACGTATAACGGAAGACTGTATGGTTACCTTTTCTAGATGAGATATACTATTCGCATGCAGGGAAATATATTTACAAACTATACATAAAAATATATATTCGTAAAATAATTAAATTATACAGTAGGCTAACACTAAAATTAAATAATACAATCTTTAGTTTACAACCAATACATAAATATTTATAGAATAAAGCTAAGTAACATTTAACCAATATTCCAATTCTCCAATAAACCATACCCGAAAGTCCAATCCCTTAACAACATTAATCTATCTAAACTTAAATTACCTAATTCTACATTTAAATTATATACACTATTATTATTATAACTATGAATACGAGTACTACGATTATGATTATTATGTACAGTATCACTTAAGGCTAAATCTAAATATTCTAAATTATTAATAATATATATGCTAGGCCCCATTTTTTTTTGAAAAATTCTATACAATAAAAGATCCCAATAATTTTTCGCTATACCTGAACTCCTTAATTCTAAATTTCTAATATCATAATTTACACATCGTCTTATTTTTAGAAATAACTCCTCCCAATAATCCCTACTTGTATCTTGTAACCACATCACACTCCCGGATAACAAATTATCATTCCAGATAATGTGACCATGGTTGTCTACTAATTGGTAGGTTTGCTGAAATATTTTCCGGAAAAAATATTCGAAGTCACGATGCGAATATATTTTTAACTCCGGCTTAATAAAACTTAAATTTTTAATTATTGTTGGGTTTATATTTAAATTAAATTTCGCGTATACAAATTCGCGCCATTCTACGCTCGTGGACATATGGTATTTTTTATGAAAAATTTTTTTTTTCCCTGCATGCTTCACAATTCCATTCGAAATGACGGTAATTGTCTAATGACGCCTCGCAATGAGACGTCATTAGACCCTCTAGAGAGGTATGAAAATACCTCTCGATTACTTCTAAGACTTTAAAAAATAAAAATAAAAATAAAAATCCTGGATATAAATATTAGGCAATGATACTTACTCGATTCGGCGTCCATAGTATGCAAAGTATCGCGTTGATTATTGCGTGTTATGAGCTAGTGATACGACGTTTGGAGTACAACTAATTCTAGTTCGTAATATATGTTTTTGATGAGAAAAAGTATATTTCTATAACTATGAAGAGCATTGTCTATGAACTATCAAAATCAGGCAAATTTTTACATTATCACTATATATATATAGTTATATGCGGAGGAAGATTTCCAGCCTCTGCTCAACAAACTTGTAGCATGTAGTATCAGTTGTGCGGTGTACATCATATGGTTTAACGAGATATAGTTAGCTATATGAAGGTGGTGTATAAAATATATATATATATATATATATACCTGTATATATTATAAATAGGTGCAAATATTGTAGAAAGAAGAATGTTATACGTAAGGGGAAAAAAAAAATAACGCGGTGAATAGTTGTAAAGAAGCGTTTATTAGTACCTGTATATACATCGTTAATTTATCTACAAATTTTGTACTATATTAAATATTTTAACAGCTACTTCCCTACATTCTGCTGTACCTAATACATCTTCATAATATCTAGAACCATGGATTTTTACTAACTCGTCCATACTAGTCCATACCTGCAAGCGACGCCCACAAATGTCACATTTTTTAAATTGTCGTATATAACGTAGTAAGGTAGGGTCATCATATACATGCTGTGTAAAGAAATGTTTTTTAGAACTTAACATAATTTTATCCGAATTCGTGAAATTGAAAAATGATTGACAGCGGTTAGTAATCCTATTACAAAAATATTTCGTGGTATGTACTGAGTACTCGTCAAACTCGGTGACGTATATTTTGTTTCTAGATATGATGCTAAAATCAGGCTCGAGTTTCCACTAAACAGGTTCGCGACGGTATCCCGTCAATTGATCGAAAACAGTTGATCGCATGACAATTGCTCGAAAACTTTTGATCGAAATACAATTGCTCGTAAACGACAATTGATCGAAGAGAAATAATTGCTCGCAAAACTAAAAATTATATTATATTATATTATATTATATTATCTTATATTTTAAAATAATATCAAACAAAATTGCTAAATAATTAACTAGTATAAATAAAAAATTGGTAGTACCTATTATTATTTAAATTGCATTTAAAAAATGAAGTCAATTAAAATTGCTAAAAAAACGTAAAATTAAAAATTAAATTTGCAGTTGAAAATTATAGGCTATTCCACGTAGATAATCTAGGATAAATAAATCATTATAATCAGTGCAAATTTTTTTAATTCTCTTAGCCCTATCTTGGTATTTTTTTTTTCTGAGGTTCTATGCCACATATATATTGCTCAATTTTAAGTCGATTTATGCTTTCTTCTTTCTTTAAAGCTTCAATAAAACGCCATATTGATGGATGTTTTCCACTTAAGATTGACGTAAAACAGTTATGCCAACCTTCAATGGAATTATTTGTTGTTGCTATATCTTGTTCTATTATTAAAAAACAGTTCCACATTTCAATTTCAATTTTCGGTTGTTTTCGTCTTCTTCGTCTGTCTAATTTGCCTAACCAGGTATTTTCGAAATAGTCTAAAAATTGTTCTAATATTTCTTCATTTTCTGTATAATAATTACTTTCAATTAAAACACTATATGAACTTATTACATCATCCTTAGGAACAAATGCTAAAGCTGGTAACATTCTTAATTGCAATGCAAATTCAGGGTCTTCACTGTATTTTTTTTGCAAGCCAAATTCCTGAACATGATGCCACATACACTTAAATTTGGTTTTAATGACTTTAAAGCATCAAACGTTCGACGATAGGTATCTTCTTTTTTATCAGGTAGCAATACATAAACACTGGGAACCACATTTGAATAACATATACCATGAATTTACGTTCCATCACAGAACCAATGTTCACAATTCTCCATAAAATCCAAATTTTTTTGGGTTGTATAAATCAAAATATGCGGGAGATTTATGCCGCTGTCATAATGTAAAAACAACTCACCGTCACTTGTATTTCGATACTGCTCAGGAATAATAAAATCAAAATTATTTGGGTTAGGTGGAGAAGCTTCTTCTCTTTGACAAAGACGTTGAATTGTTCTTTTTAACGTTTGTACATTTGGCATATCTGCAGCTAGAGCACTTGGTAACTAATTATAAAAAAACATTTTATTGTTTTATATTTATATTAGGTATAAAATATAATATTTTATAATACCTGCGATGAAATTTCTCCAATAACAGCATGAGTACTAAGTGTAGATTGGGATGAAATCTCCTTTAAATGTGATACAGCCTTCTTAACCTCAATTTTAGATGCATTTGGTACATGATTATTATGTTTGATGAACTTCACGATATTTTCGTTAACAACATGAACTCGACCTTTGCATTTATTTTTTTTGCTTTCGGAGCATTTCCAATACACTTTTTCATTATAAATTTTTTCTTGTGTATGTAAAAATCCTTTATACTCTAACATTCTTTTATTTTTTTCACTGTTTACATACACTAAACTCATGATGGTAAAATTTTAAACGAGTCAAACGTATTTGAAGTAGGTACACTATAATACTGAAACAATAATAATCTCGGATGCATGCACCATGATATAAAATTACTATCCCGGTTGAATTTAATATTATCTTTATATCTAAGTACAAAGTGTAACATGTCGATGTAAGATATAAATTATATATAGATATTATCGATGTGACTCGGTGGAAATATGAAGTTGTTTATTGCGAACAATTCTTCTTCAATCAATTGTCGTTTGCGAGCAATTGTTTTTCGATCAAAACTTTTCGAGCAATTCTCGTGCGATCGATTGTTTTCGATCAATTGACATGTATCCGTTCGCGACATATAATATATATAACAACTCGCTGTATGTATAACAGAAATAATTAGCTCTAATTATCGGTAATTCGGTTGACACCATATATGACCCTGAAGCTAAAAGAAGAGGTTTAAATCTCAACTTTCTGGTAACCGTATTACGTGTAACAGTAAAATTACGAGAGCAATTAGTACTCTCCTCCCATAATAAATTTTCATGTGCATAGTTAGTTGAAGTAAAATTATTCACATGATTCATAATTCTATTGTTAATAAAAAATGAATCGTTATGTTTATTAAGCTCGTGATTTAGGGTGTAACGTTTTGTTAATGCATTATAAAATTCCCCAAGACCTCGCAATTGTTCCGTCTCCGTCGTCATAGTTAATGATATTATGGGTGAGTCCTTTTCCACAACATCCATCGTGAGAGGCTCATCCAGCGTCCGAGTTATTGATAATGTGGTATCTTCTTCATCTTCATCGGAGGGCACATAATCTGGTGCACCCATCCTAACATTAGAGAATTTAATAGAGTATAATAATTTATAAATAGTTAAAAAAAACTATAGGTACTTACCATAAAAATGCAGTCGGGTGTGTCATTTTTCAAAATATTGTAATCAGCGTGTTGAACGTTTATTGTTAAAAATATACCAGTAGATTATTTTGTGTTAAAGTCACTGTGATAACTGATAACGCACCGGATAGCTCGCGCGCGCGTTCGCGGCGGCTCTTGGTATGGTATAGTGGCGGGGGAAATTATACTTCGCGTACGTAAGCGGACGTCGTAAACGCCAGTTAAATGAGATAGAATATACCTTCTCAAACAAATGCGGGTAGGCGGCCCAGTGGTACGGTGGTCGCTTATCATGCAAGGGAACCGGGTTCGAATCCCGGTCTGACGGATAAATTTTTAAATTATTTTCCAAGCGCGGCGGCAATGTCGAGCGGTGGTCATAGGTGGCGGGGGTACATCGTTAACGTGTGTGATATATGGTGGGTTCAGCAGCCGTCAATGTATAGGGATGTGCAGGGGGTATAGGGAAGAGCGGGGTGGCGGGGGCATATCGTATACGTGCGTGATAGTTAGCTCAACCCATGGGTTGAGCAGACGGTGTAGTGGGTTGAGCAGACGGGTATAGGGATGAGCCAGCAGGTTGAGATTCCAGAACTCTCTTTTTATTCCTACTCATATCAAATGTGGAATTCCACCGGGTAGGATAGTTTTGCTTTAACTTCAAAACAGAATAACCACCTTGTTTCTGAATATCATTTAGACGAGACAATGCGTGAGTACTGCGTTTGAAATATTTCACAATGGCCTTTACTTTACCTAATATTGGTTTCACTTCCTCTAGCGCAGATTGTACTATTAAATTGATGCTATGAGCAAAACATGGAAAATGCCTCCACTGGCATAATCGAACAGCTGCCACCATATTATCACTAACAATCATAGTTATTTTATTAACTAATCCCCATTTATTCACCTGCTCTATAAGGAGAGAAGACATTTCAACAGCTGTGTGTCTGGCTGTGAAATGTTGACAACCAATCAGGATTGATGACATCTTCGTATCATCATCGATTTAATGGGCAGTAATAGCTACGTAAGATTCATTATTAATTGAAGTCCAAGCGTCAGTTGTCAAGCAAACTGCTGTTACATTTTTTAATTTGTTTTTAATAGTATCAACTGTACTTTCATATAACTGAGGCAAAAGGCTATTGGATACAGTTTTTCTACTGGTAAGAACATAACCAGGTGCCAACATCTGTATTAAATTTTTGAATTCTTTTTCTTCAACGAGACTAAAAGGATGGTAATGTTTAATTTTGCTATTTGAGAATCTATTTTTTTTTATTTTGAAATGGATACTGGTTTTTGTACATAGGAAGTTATGGAGCTCTGAACGGGTCTAATATTGGTTTGTGTTATTGATGTCAAAATTTGAGTGGAAGTATTTGATGCTGGCATTCCCGAAGGAGATGGTTCATCTATATTATGTTCCTCAATATGCTCTTGCTCAGTCATGGTATTTGAAGAATGATGGCGTGCAGTTCGATCAAGTGGTACTGTTATGTGCTTAGTTTTCATGTGTCTCAATAAATTGCCACTTGAACCACCACCATAACTAATTTTGTTCGGGCAATAACTACATTTAGCATACTTTTGATCTACTATTGTAAAATGGTTCCAGATGGAGCTTCTTTTTTTTGAAAGCATAATTAAGTTGTTTTACCTTGTTAATAAACATAACAATATTTAGTTATTTTAACTACATACTTGGGTAGATAATCCATTGCATTATTTAAATAATGAATACAATGAACTTCTATTTAATTTTAATAGATAATAATTATGTTAGCCGTGGGTAACAAAAAATTATTTATTTTATTTTTAAATTAAGGTTGTAAGCAACTATTTTATAATTTAATTTTTAAATTGAGTAGTAAGTATTTTTTTAAATTTAGTTTGATTTTTAAAGTCAACAACAATTGAAAATTGTATTCAGGAATTTAGATTATAATATGTATTTTGTAAAAAAATTTTTTAAAAAAGATCAATTTAATAACTTTAAAAGCTATTTAAATACAAATTGTTTAGCATTTTTATTTTGTAAATGTTAACATAATTAAATAAGTGAAAATATGATAAATAATACCATGTATATCATGGGCGTAACTTGGCAAATATTATTTTATGACAATACACCGTTTACTTAAAGATCCTTGGAGACTAAATTAACTAATAAATGTATTTTACAAAATATCAAGAGGCGCAGTTGCCCCTTCCAGTTTACGCCTATGATGTATATAATATCAACTATTTAACACAATTTGTTTATACAGTCATACTAGACTTTTTACTTATACTTACTTTTATGATTTACTATAGTCGGGAGCACGAAAAATGAGCGTTGGCAGAAATACTTAAAAATAAAACAACCAAATTTGAATTATAAAATTATTGAAAATATATAATATATTATGATCACAATATTGTAAATTCGGTTTAATTCTAAATTATATATAATTTATAATTTTCTTGCACCAATTACAAAATGTGGAATCATTTTGTTTTATTTTTTGGTAATAGATAGTACAACCCATGCATAATAAGTATAAAATATGATAATAATAATAATTCTACTATATCATGGTCCATGGAGTCTAGTCTATTCTCGGGGAAAACAATAATTATTATCTAATAGACAGTATCGATTATTGAT
This sequence comes from Macrosiphum euphorbiae, assembly GCA_949089665.1. NCBI lineage: Eukaryota > Metazoa > Arthropoda > Insecta > Hemiptera > Aphididae > Macrosiphum > Macrosiphum euphorbiae. The sequence goes on along the minus strand of CARXXK010000001.1, from coordinate 42,457,604 downwards.
AGTCACTATTGAGATTGACTACTGAGTTGTACTGATTTACATGTTAATAATAATTACATTTCGTGATTAAAAGATAATATAATATAATCTGCGGTGAATGGTGATCTACTTTCATGATACCAAGGTTTTGTAAGGTATTAAAGAAAACACAAGTCTATAATAGTAATCATAGGTAGTTTATTAGTATAATATAAAATATATACAATAATAATTAATAATCCAAGACCGTGATTATTATCATGGTTCATGATAACAACAAACCACGATTTAAGATATAAATCGTGCTACAAATTACAATTAGTACAATCTACTACATTATCGTAATAATAATCTCTGTCACTGATTGACTGATTCATATTTCATGAGAAAATTGATTCTCCTAATGATAAGAACGATATTTGATGGAAGACCGAAATGACTGAAATGACCGAATCATTTGACCGAATCACTACACTACACTGATCCGATACAAATGATTCGAATCATTCAAACGACCGAAAATTCCCACCTCTAGTATCTATTAAGAGGACGCCACACGGGCAAACGAAACCATGCAATGACCAAGAGAATGCGCTGTTAGGTGTTTTCGTGATCCGCAAGCACGCGACGTTTAAGCCGCGTACCGACCGACGAGTTGTCGAGTTCGGGAGCGTTGTTTATTATCTTATGAACGTTCGTCCGTGCATATCCCGTCGAAATAAAATTCATACACGTAAATGCATTGCCGCCATATTCGCTCTTATACCCACACTAACCATATTTTAATTAAACCCGCTGTCAGCCCAATTGTATACCTATTTGTATATAACAATATTATGTTGGCTAGAAAATCTAGTTTTTACCGTACAAATTGTTGTACAAACATTTTAAGTATTCGAGTTAACAATATTTTACGTACAATAACTTACGATTTACATTTAGTTTGTAAAAATATCAATATAGACATACCAATTATGTATTTAATTTTTATACTTACTAATATTTTCGAATGTATTACCATAATACCGTTGATTATAATAAATATTATTATTTTTATTATTCAATGACAATAATACAAGGTGGGGCGAAACAGGCAGTGCAGTTTTGAAAGGCTATTAAAAAAAACTACGCAACTTACAGAAATTATATTTATTTAATTTTTTTCAGTACATCATGCCGTTTTATATATCAAGTTTTAAAAATGACATCAGAAAGATGATGGCCGCCAGCAGCGATACACTGATGAAGGCGATTTCTGAAATTTTCTGCCGCATTTTGACACATTTCGACTGGTATAGCGCCAATTTCCTCCCTAATTCGGTCTTTGAGTTCTTCCAACGTGTGAGGCCGATGTTTAAAAACCTATTCCTTCAGGTAGCCCCACAAGAAAAAATCACAAATGCTCAAGTCTGGTGAGCGCGCAGGCCACCTCAAATCACCCCTCAGAGAGACGAGATGTGTAGGGAACATCTGTCGCAGCTTCACCAGACCAAACCATGGTAATGACTAATAACGGCATGGCCTGTCCGACGAAATGAAACCACCATAATCGTACTATCCCCACCACACGTGAAGTACCAACCTTTCAAAACTGCACTGTTTGATTTGCCCCACCCTGTATAACATTGAGGACGCTAAACCAACGAAAATACCGTACAAAAACATTCCAATTTTGTTCCAATAATACGGCTAAGTAAATGGTTTTAGAGCAAAATACCTTAATTAAAAGTTGTAGAGGAGTTATATCGGGTGACTTATAAGACTCGATTTTTAATATTTTAATTTTTTTATACCAATTATTCATAAGTAAAAAAGTGAAAATAACTGAAAACTCAAAACGATTTTATCGATTTTGAGAATGAAATATTGAAAATCGAGTCTTATACGTCACCCGGTATAACTCTTCTTACATTTTAATCAGCCATAAATAAACTACTTGAATTTGATTTACACTTACTAAGTTGTAATCTAAGAAAGTAAAAAATAAAAAAAACCATTCAACTTGTCTAAATTATATTCAAATATTTTATTAATTTTTTTTTATAATAATTTTTTTTTTATGTGGTCTGGTTCTCGAATATCTGATTTCAGCATTCTTTTAGGGAATTGTGGATCAATAATTTCGTGTAATAAAGACTTCATATAAAACCTTTAAGTATAAAATATAATATGTTAATAAAATAGATAAAATATAATATAAATATGTTATAAGTAAAATAGATAAAATATAATATAAATATATTATAAGTAAAATAGATAAAATATAATATAAATATATTATAAGTAAAATAGATAAATCATGATTCACTAGTATTCGTGTGAAAGATTATCTAATTACTCAGTGTACAAATTATTAAAAAAAAGGACTCACGTTTGTAGCGGTTCAGACATTTTAGAATCCCAAAATGATTCATCAAAGTATATTTCTTCTATACTGATCCATTTGGCAGTGTATATCACAAAAAAGCATTTTTTTCTTTTAGTAGCGTGTATTTGGTAGTAATATACGTGTTCTTTTTTCAATTTAATTTCTTGCCCTTCAACTTTGCAATATTGTAGCTAAAAATAAAATCAAAATCAAAATTACATTCACACTTCACACAACATAATGTTCCGAAGCCACGAAGGCTAATTAAAGCTATCTTCAAATCTAACGATATTTAACAGTATATCTTATACAACTAAATACAAATGTACCTACTAAGTAATTATCGACAAAATATCGCGACAGAAATATAATCGCGAAACCAATATATTGCATGTCGCATGAGAAAAATATCGTCAGTATAAAATATAGTACCAATTTAATTATAACATAATATTTTGGTCACGATATTTTACCGTCAATATTTTGTTGGTATATACCACTAAAATTATAATTATTAAATATAATTTAACACTTACAAGTTTACTGTTCACTGCTTCAATGGCATCGTTTGAATCACGAGCAGAATATGGACATTTTATTTCCAATAAATAATGTTCACCAATAAGACCATCTATAAAATAAGTTGAATATTACAAAAAATGTATCAGCAGTCTCCCTATATTGGGGGTAATTATTCAGATTTATATATTTATTATATTTTTAGACTTTTAATTTATATATATTATATATATTTTTAACTTGTGATTTAATATTTATTATTTTTAAAATATAAATTATAATTCATCCGACTAATATTTTGGTAGTAAAATAATATTAATGTTCTGTTACCTGCAGCGGTATTCTGTAACTCGATAAGCCGTTATCGACAAACAACGTTAACGAGTGCTTTTTGAGTTTCACGTTATGTATCGAATTTCGTTAACGAGAATGCGATACTGTAATATCAGTTATTCGTAATTTTTCGTAACAAAAATGGTTTTTGTGTTACCGATAATTTCGTTAACCTTATCAAATAATTCAAAGAGTTTCATAAAATGGACCAATCAAAAATTATCTTGATGATTGGTGATAAGCTATTTTTCTTATCATTACTTATATAAACATTGTAAAATAAAAAAATAGTAATAATATGATCTAATTTGTCTGTTGCTGTTACTTGTTCACCCAAATCTTTAAGTTCTTAAAGTTCTTTTTTAGTTTTGAAAAGATGTCTAGTAATACTGGACCTCTCACCAAAAAAAGGAGGCAAGGCCGAAGAAATAATGGCCTAATTGATTAAAATAACAAAGTGAATAAAATAAAAGGAACACTTGTAAAAAGTTAAAATATAGTTAACATATTTTATAACAAGAATAAGTAAAATAGATTTTACATTAAAATAATTAAAATGTTAAAATTAAAAAAAAATACCTAACAAAGTGGATAAAATAAAAGGAACACTTGAACAAGTTAAAATATAGTTAACATATTTTATAAAAATTAATATTATATATAAAATACCTACTAGGTAAATATAAAATGTAGTGTCAAGTAAAGTCAATCATTATCTTCATCATATACATTTTCTAGGTCTTCATTTCCAACATCTTCACTATTTTTGAAGATATCTTCATAAAACTGTGTAGAGTCTTCAGGAATGTTAAAGTACTTCAGTAATTTTTTAACATCGTTTTGCTTAGGTAACTTTACATGGTTAGTTTTTGGTAGCTGTACAAGATTATTAAACAACGTACCAAGATTAGAGTTTCTTTTAACAACTTCGATTTTTGTTGGTATTCCTCCATAGGTTTTGGAAACTCCAACAGTTTTTTCTCCCTTGGTGTATGTATATATTTTCTGTTCAGTTGATTTAAAATCGAATTTGGTTTTTACCAGATTTTTTACCACACTCTTATAATCATAGATGGAGAAGTCCTGACCATACACTTTTACTGTACAAAACCTCTTAAAAATCTCATAGTATTGAGATGGAGAAATAATAGATTCTTTTTTTCTCAATACTTGTTCGATACGTCCAAATACCCGATCTGGTGGCATATAGCTATGCCCCCTTACCGGGAATATATGATTAATTTGTTTGAATATAGTTGTTTTGTGGTTTATGTAATAGAGTAATGTTATCATGGTGAACTTGTTTTTGTTTTGGCCAGAACAAGAGTCTGAAAACAAGTTGAGGGTTGTGGGAGGTGATTCCTTTAACATCAGTCGGCTTTCTAAATTTTCTAAAAAATCTACGAGTGACGAACACATTTCATTTGGACCCCTTCCACTTTCACATTCTGTCCATGTGTATAAATAACAGTTTTCTGGGCTTTGAGTTGGTGCAGCTATGACAAAAGTTAAATTGTACAGCCATACTTGCCTACTATAAAATACCTCAGTAACTGATAATTTAGGCAAAGGCTGTGTTTGCATCATATCAAAAGATACAGAAACACTATCAGGTGATTCTTCCTTCAATAGTTCAAAAAACCGTTTTGCTCGTCTTTGGTGTACTTTTAATTCTAAATGAAGTTCAATTTTCATATCTTCATCATTTTCAATTTGAATCTTTGTTAACTGTTCGGCACAAAAAGAACAAATATCTTGCCTTGGGTGGCCAAAACTCAAGTTGAACTTAGATGTAAAAATAAATTGGTATTTACTTAAACTTGCAATGCAACAATTTTCTTTCAATCTATTCATTTTCCAATGAGACCACAAAGATTTAATTGATAATCCTGGCTGTAAATAACTTCTACCAGTTTCTCTGCGGGTGTGGTGACTTTTTCTACCCTTAAATGATTTAATATGATCCTCTATTGACAATGTCACTTCGATTTCTGATGCATTTAAGTGTTAACCTCCTCTTTTTTTCTTTTGGGCTTTGATGATGAACATTAAAATTTTTACAGATTATATTGAGCCTTCTTCTAGTTAAAGATGTAATATCACTGAAGGCATGCGCACATACATTTATCATGTCTCCGTTTACATTTGGTATAAAATATTTTGTAGCTACACGGTCATTCCTTGTAGTTTTTTTATTGTTTGTTCTCTTGGCTTTTCTCACTTCCATCAATGTCAATACAAATGTATCTTGTTCAACTTTGGATGAAAGGGCACATAAGTTATTTTTAAATGTCATAATATCGTCATGTGTTAGCTTTGAAATAGAGCATTTTGAATATGACTTGGAGTTTTCACTAATTACTTCAACACACGGCCATATAGATAGGTCTGGCAACTCGACGATTTTCGTGTGCCGTTATTGTATACGGGATCGGGGGAATGCTATGTGGCGCTATCTACTTACAAATTAATGACATACTATATAGTATAGAACTCTATACTATGAATGTAGATAGCGCCACTTAGCATTCCCCTGTGATCGCCTACACACGGCCATATATTAATAGTACCTAGTACCATTATACATATGATATTATTATTATAATAATATAATACCTATTGTATTTCATTTTTAGAAAACTTTATTAAATGTATGTTGCCTGTGTTACCTACTGAAATTGAATTAGACGTCTGGAAAGTGGAGAATAAAAAGACTTATAAGATTCTCTCTTATGTTTACACCATTGCACATTATTTGTTTGTCAAATTGTTGAATTAGATTTTCTAATTCGAAGATGGTTTTAAGTTCTTTAATTTGATTAAAGTGGTCTAGACTTATGGATTTCCCCAAATAACTTAAACTGACAAATGATTTTTCATTTACAGCTACTGTTTTTCCAAATACAGGCACTGCTGGTTCTTTTAAATTTGTTAATACTTCACAAAAAATAGTTGTATTTGGACTATTTTGTGGCAAAATTTTATTCCAAGAACTGGGAATACATATTTTTGTTTCATTTTCGAATAGTGTTAAGCATAAATTACTGGGCAAACTGTATGCTAACAGATTATCATATGGCTCATAATTGTTTGAAAAAACAAGTTTTTTGGGTCCAAATTTACTAGCATCATTTTCCTAATAAAAGAAATAATTTATGCACTTGATACAAGTTAATACTTAACACAGTTACTATCACACCTAATTGATTGGAATATATGTTAATCTTGTTATATGTACCTATACTTTTCTAATAATATGTTAATTAATAACTTAATAACTATTATATTAATAAATACTATCTAAGTAAAATAATTATACCTTTAAGTCATTTAACTCTTCACAAAATTCTTGGCTTATTAGTTCATCAGTTCTAGGACCAATTTCAATTGGTTTTACAACATTACTAGATTCCTGAATCATAAAGATTTAAACTGTTATGTTATAAAAATATAAACCATAATTTTTTGAAAGCTATTTAGATTTGTAGATCTATAAGATCTTAAATCATTAACTATAATATTATAAATAATACAAGAAGTTAATTTATTAAATTTAAAGACGTAACTTATGTTTGGAATGAACTACATTTATATTTAATTCCTGCAAAATCCTTTAAAAATGAATTTGTTGTCACTGACTACAATAATAAACTGATGTACAAGATGATTCATCAAATGTTAAATTATATGGGTGGTCAGCAGTTTATAGTTAAAAATACTATATTGATCCAGAAGACACAATAAAAATATAATAATGTGGTAAGTGTAGTAGGTCTTCTCCTTTACAGGGTTATATAAGAAAAAATAGATTTACCTTAACTGTAGTTGATGTGGGTATCCTAGAATATGTTTTAATAGGAATTTTTACTCCAAAAATAGGAACAGCATCAGGTTTCAGTATAGTCTTACTTAGAGCAATCTATTTAAAAATTTCTATCGTTAATTAAAAGTTTAAAAAAAATATTAATTACTAAAATAACATACATTAAATTAATTTATATTAACTATCCATAATAAGAATTATATATTAATCTTAAACTAAAGTATATTGTGTTATATAATTTTTAAAATTCCCCAATTTGATACATTAAAATATATTATGTATATATTAGAGGGAATAGACTCCTGCATTAAACTT